>OZ024741.1:20550244-21055244 GCA_964016885.1 Eledone cirrhosa
ATACACGCAGTAAACAGTTCCCCTAAAAGACCGTTACGCATGTTTACAAAAAAATATACATACATACATACATACAAAAACATTGGCAGCGGTGGAATTCGAACCCACGCCTCCTAAGAGACTGGTGCCTTAAACCAGCGCCTTAGACCGCTCGGCCACACTACCACGTTATAACTAATATATTCTGTTATAGTATTTAACATATGTGGTATTACTTTATCTTTTAACAAATAAAATTAATCTTCTTTGATTGGGGTTTGCCCGTAAAATCTGTTCAGTAATTATTCCCTGAGACATTCTAGCCACATACCCATAATAGCAGAGCTATCAACACTCAATTCGGAGAAACAGTGGCTCTACTTGGAGTGACTCTCATATCTCTATCGAGTAACGTTAATTCAAAGACCCTTCGGAGGAATCTCATTTCGGCCGCTTTTATTCGAGATCGTATTCTTTCGGTCATTACCCAAGATTCATAACCATAGGCAAGGGTTGGCACGAATACCGAATTGAAGATAATGAGTTTGGCTTTTACACCTACCTCCCTTCTCCTGATGACCGAAGGCCGAATCTGAGGCATTACTGAACCAGCTGCAATACCTTTTGAATTTAATTCAGCTTTCTGCCCTCCATCATTCATGATCACAGCCCCGAGATACCTGAACTTCACCTGTTTCAGTCTACCTCCACTTACATGCAGAGTGCAATACTCAGGCTTCCGCGAGAGGAGGACTGTGCAGTAAACCTAACAAATCACAAATACTAGAGTATTTGTTTAGGGCCTGCAAGACAATAATAAGTTGTCCATCTTTCCTTTACACACAGATTCCCTAAAAGTTTGTTATTTCCAGTGGCGGACTGGGTCTAAAAATATTGGTTGCCAGGAGATAAAGGGGGCCCACCCACATATAGAATGCTATAATTTAATTTTTATAATGAATAAATAACATTTTCAAAAATACATAAGTAAAAACAAAACAGTGCAATCAAATTTTTACGGGAAAAACGTGTACTATTTTTTTTTACTAATTATAGTGTATATATACTTTTAGCAGATGATAAGGGTAATTTAATGTAGTAACAAAGTTGCTAGAGGAAATAATGTAATTGTTATAACGCCACGAGTAATCAGCTTGGTAGAAAGATGTGTTAGTCATATCGACAAACGAGTAACTTGATAACAACGTCAACAAGAAGAATGTTCGTGAGATGAAAAGTATGTTTATTTGTTGTGGCACAAAGTAATGTTTTGTTAAATGATATAATTGTAGTTGAACCTAAAACAGGTTACAAAAGGAATGTGCCATTGTGCCAGGCCCGAGGCAGGCCGGCAGGCCAAAGTGCAAAATCTCACCGTTACATGTTGTTCAGGATGCGAGAGGCTGATTCTCCAAATCCTCGCGGGGAATTTCTGCCTCAGGGCGCGTAGGGATACATCCTCTTCTACTGGCGCTGATTGGCTGAGCTGAGCCAAATCACGCACAGAGAATGTATGTGAGCCCGCGGAATGTACGTCACTACAATACTCCTCCTCTAGTCGTAAGACGATACAGATTATTGAATCAGCAGGAAAAAATGCTGAAAGAGCACATCAGTGAAAAAAAAAAATTGAACAGAAGAATGCATGCAAGAAAAAAAATGAGGCGTTAAGGGCCGTGTTGAGCCGCTGCGTCAAATGACTAGCTGTTTTGTAGTTTATACGTGACCACCAAGGGTCTAACAGAAAACGGATAAAGTCTGACATGGGCGAAGTTGCTGTTCTTGCATTAAATGTTAATGGTAAATGTTGTACCATTAGCTGTGGATGAAGCTATTATGGTAGTTTACCAGTGCTGGAGAGAAAATGATGGGTAGACGAGAAAATGTCGGCCTCCCAGATGTATTGCCGAATGTGCTAGGGAGCCAGGAAAATGGCTGGTTGCTTTGAAAAGAAAAAAGCAAGTTGAATCTGTAGGTGGATAGTAGTTGCAGTGTAAATTCCATAATTCCGGCGAATCCACAGAAGTGGTGGAGATGCTGACAGGTCCAGTTCTATTTATTGTTTTCCCAGTGAGTCGGGTAAGGTAACAAGATGGAGGTTGTTATGGACGATGAGTGCGCAACAAGACGCGAAGCTGTTTGAATCCAGCTGCAATTAGCATTCTCGTGTTGCGGTGCCTGTTTGAATCCAGGTGAATTAAGCTCTATGAGTCGTTAGCATGTGTCGGCACCTCAACCAGGTGAAAAGGGATCTCGCAGAATATTACGTTTGAAGAACATATACTAAGAACAACATATTGGTGTGTATCAAAGAAATATGTGTGCATATGCAGGCATGTAATACAGCAAATAATGTGTGGGTGCAGTCATATATACAATGATAAAGAAAATGATGCAGTCATATATACAATGATAAAAAAAAAAATAATGTTTTCATATAATGCAGTTCTAAAAGAATAAATGTCCGGACATTGCCTGTAAATAGAGAAAGAAAGAAATAATTGTTTCTTGAAACAAAGTTCGCTTTTTCTTTTCTTTGGGATCACTCTTACTAGGAAGCTAGTAGAGTTGTTGTTGATGTTGTTAAAGCAAAGTCACAGCGAATCTTCTGTAGAATCGAAGCTGAGCGTTGAAGAGCCTAGAGTCACCAATATGCCAACACGTCTGACGCCATAGTGGTGAGAAGACTGATGTCTTAATTTCTCGAGTCCCTGTGGTAACGAGACAGAAGGTATGGTGGTTGAGTCGTGTAGGTCACTACATACTGTATATATAACTGTTTCTACTTTAGGCACAAGGCCAGCAATTACCCAGTACATTACTGGTACTTTATTTTATTGACCCCGTAAGGATGAAAAGCAAAGTTAACCTCGGCGGGATTTGAACTCAGAAACTGGCAGTATACAGTAATACTAAATGTTAATACAGAATGTTATAATTGAATTTTTAAATAATAGTGAATATATAGTATATTGTATAGTATACTGTTATTTAGAGTAGAGTGTGCAGGCGATCGTTGTTACCTTCTCCAATAAAAAATATAAAGTACATTGCGAAATATACACATCCAGAGACTTACAATAATGACCTTTGGCCTTTCACACTCTCTCAATATATATAGCTGGGAGTGTGTGTATGTGTGTACACGTATATGTGTATATATAGATTTATATATATGTATACATACATGTTTTCTACTTGTACAAAACTGATTTGGCGACTCATTCTCCCTAGGGACTTTAGACTGAAGAACTGACCACTAATTGATTTTGCGCATCTCCCTTACCATCCTCCGGGTAAACGCCTTCTCCATTCTGTTCGCCGGGGCTGTGGGGGAAGCCAGCACGTAGGATCCTATTTGCTCACCATACGGAGAGATAGGGAGGGCGAGAGAAATGGAGGCGATGACAGTGGGAGTTCGGCTCTTCTTTCATGTTTACTTAGGTTACTATTGTATTTTTATTTACCATGGCCAGATACTTTTTGAAAAATTATTTGGTCAGCAGCTCGTGTGTATGTATAAATATATATGTATATGTAGAAGTTCTATTTAAATTGTTGGGATACAACAAGCAAATATTTTCATAACTGATATAAAGCACTCAACAAATTATTGGAGTAAAAATAAGATATATTGACAAATGGAAACTATATTTATAAAACCATATTTATTTCATTATACATATTTCAAGGACACCAAGTTAAATTATGGTGTGTTTTCATCAGATAAAATATAATATAGATCAGTTTTATAAATAAATATTGACATACCCTTAAAGAATGCGACCATTTCTGTTGGAAGCTATCCGGGAGCTTCCAACAGAAATGGTCGCATTCTTTAAGGGTATCTCAATATTTATTTATAAAACTGATCTATATTATATTTTATCTAATGAAAGCACACCATAATTTAACTTGGTGTCCTTGTAATATGTATAATGAAATAAATATGGTTTTATAAATATAGTTTCCATTTGTCAATATATCGTATATATATATATATATATATATATATATATATATATATATATATATATATATGTTATCTCTTTCTCTTAATTTCTAGTATATTTTTTTTGACCGGCCACCTTCCTGGTGGCAAGGTTGTAAAACAAAAGAAGTTGTCATCCCTTGAATCGCAAGAATGTTTTGCAAATTTTGAAGGTGCCAGCTATCGCAGCCATTTGTAGACTATGAATTAGGGAGCTGCGCTTTTTGTCCGCAAATCCGAGTTCAGTCATACTTTGGTCCAAACGGGTTGGTATATAACCCGTAGCTCCAATAATGATGGGTATGAAGCTAAAGGTGTATCTTGGATACTGGATTTGTAAACTCCTCATCAATGGTCCGTAGATGTCCTCCTTCTCCTGTATTTTTCTGACAACGTTTACATCAAGTGGGCAGCTGATCTCCACAACAGAACACGTTTTCAATGTGTGGTCCCAAACAACAATATCAGGCCGGTTGTGCTTTAATTTGGTGGCAGTTTTTATTTTCAGGTTCCACCAGTATTCCTTAGTGCCATCTGTCTCAATATATTCTTCCTCGTTTGTTGTTAATTTTGTTTTCCGAAGTGCGTTCCAGATGGTTCTAGCTATCCCATAGTGTCTCATGGGGAGGTAGTAGCGAGATGACATTCTTTCGCAGCTGGCAACAATGTGGCTTACATCCTCGATCTTTGTTTTACATAGCCTACATTTATTGTCAGTTGCTGGCCCTCCTCTTTTGTGCAGCAGATATTTGGTAGGGAGTTCTTGTTCCTGTATTGCATAGAGATATCACTCAAGGTGTGATGTCATAAACTTGTCGGAACTCCATGCCAGGCTTTTTGAGTGGTTTATCCCCTCTATGGTCTGTGTTTTACGTCTCAAGTATCCATGCACAACTTTTTCTGTAAGTTGGTCAATTTTTTTATCTTGTTTGAACATTGAATAGGATCTTCCGATTTCTCTAGGTGAGAGATTTATATCAGGCTTTATTCCATATCTCTCCTCCAGATCAGTCGCTATTTTAATGATATTTCTTTTTTCATGGTCATAAACCTGGGCAAGATGGTTGCCAACCTTTTTCCTCTGTTGAAGGTGTTGCTTCAGTG
Organism: Eledone cirrhosa; assembly: GCA_964016885.1. Lineage (NCBI taxonomy): Eukaryota > Metazoa > Mollusca > Cephalopoda > Octopoda > Eledonidae > Eledone > Eledone cirrhosa. The sequence continues at coordinate 20,555,319 of OZ024741.1, forward strand.
TCACTATCCGGGTCTCATATGTTGTTAATATTGATTTTAGACCCCGGCCACCTTCCTTGCGTGAGAAGTATAGCCTATCCACATCACCATTGATGTTAAAGTTCCCAGTAACACTGAGAAGTTTGCGAATTCTAACATCCATCTCACTTAGTTCTTGCAATGACCAGTTCAGCAGGCCAAATGTTGGCGTTAGAATTGGCGCAGCATAAGTATTGTGGGCAATGTATTTGTTGTACGCTGACAGTTCTGATGACCATATTTTCTTTACTCTTCTGAGGTATTCAGTTCTGGTTCTCTCCTTATTTATGGGTCCATCATATCTGACATTCTCATCCTGTCCAAGATATCTGTAGTTGTCACCTGACTGTAGAGGTTGTATTGTCAGGCCGTTCATCTCTAGATTTCTAGAGGAGGACACAGCTCTTCCACGTTTTACTGCCAAATATGCACACTTGGACTCACCGAATTTCATTTTGATGTCGGTTGAAAATTGTGTAATGAGGTTCAATTGTTTCTTGATGTCATTGATATTTGGCCCATACAACTTCAGGTCATCAACAAAGAAAAGATGGGAGATACTTCTGGACCCACTTCTTTGTCCACCTTGTTTCTTGAGTAGGTAAGATAGTGGATTCAGTGACAGAACGAAAAGTAGCACTGACACGCTATCACCCTGAAAGATGCCCTTCTGGTAATGTATCCTATCAGTCTTAACCTGCTCCTTCTCACCTCTAAGGATCAAATTGGTGTACCAGTTCTTGGTCAGGCGTTCAACAGCAGCTACCAATGGTTGTGGGACTTTGGCTAACTGTAAAGCCTTAATAAGCCACCCATGAGGTACACTATCAAATGCTTTTTGATAGTCCAGCCACACCACAGTCATGTTTCTGCGATTCTTTGTTGTTTTTTCCTGAATCATTTTGTTAGTTAGTAGGTGATCTATGCAACCCCACACTTCCCTCTTTCCACCAGCTTGCTCAGGTGTTATGATGTTGTTGGTAGCACAGTGATCCTGTAAGAACAGGTTAAGGCACCCAGTATATAATTTATACATGATGTTTTGGCAGGATATTGGGCGGTAATCTTTAGCAAGGTGGTTTGGCTATTTTGGGGAATGAGGAGAGTAGTGGCAGTTGATAACCATCTGGGCAGTTCTTGTGTGCCTTTAATGGTTTCTGTAAACAGCCGTATGAGATCTTGCCGATAGAAAGTGAAATTCTTCAAACAGTATCCTGTAATGAGGTCTGGGCCTGGCGATTTCCTATTCGACATTTTCTGTATATATATATATATATATATATATATATATATATATATATATATATATATATAGTTAAAAGAATAGAGGTGTAACACACAAGTTATTATATATTGGTAAACGGAATAGAAAATGCTGACAAATTGTTCACAGTGAAAAATAGTTTAATTAGGAATAAATGAGAATTAGTAATTGTATTGGTTAGTAATCAGTTTTGGTTTTAAGTTTTACCGGTTGCGCATTTCTAAATGCTTTTCAAAAATAATTTTGAGATAGAGCGTCCGTGATGTTTGCTCTGATCTGATTAGTTTTGGGAATTCTACCTGTTTTTATGTTAAAAAAGTGGCTCCAGCGCTCTTAAAATTGTTTTTTTGCGCCAATTCATGTTGCAAAAATCTTGTGATCAAAACAATTTTGATTGGTCGGTAGAGGTCATGTGAATGTAAAAAATTGATTTTGCGCCAAGACTGAGAAATGACTCTTTCACAACAAATATGTGTGTGTGTGTAGTAGGAGTAAAGTGTTCGTTGTTGTGATAATGGTTAGCAGGGATGTGTGTGCGAACAGCAGCCTGTTGACAGTTCAAATGCCTATTAAGACAAGTGTGTGTGTGTGTGTGTGTGTGTGTGTGTGTGTGTGTGTGTGTGTGTGTGTGTGTGTGTGTGTGTGTGTATCTATATATATATCTATATCCAAAATTAAGATAATCAAGATTATGGGTGTCATGCCAGAAAGACATGCGCCATATCACCCGCAAAATAAGCTCTAAGATTCTAACGAATAGGTCCGAGCATTTTATAATAACTAGAAATTGATTAACATATAAATAAACATGAATAATCACAGGATATAGATATATAAATACGGCTCCTTAATTGTAGAGCTAACTCTGTTGAAAGGATTTGACTGCTGTTTCTAGTTGTCGATAACCCTATTCACGCCACTGTGACGAAGCTGGTGTGATGTGTGTATTTCTAGTAGATACAGCACGTGTTGCTGGCCAGTCGCTGATTTGAACTTGAAGTGTAAACATAGATCGCTGGACTTCTTCCTTGTTGAAAATCCAAGTACCGGCCTCCATGGTTTACCATTCGATTAATTGGTGAAATATATTTCTTTAATGGAATATATACAGGGAAGATTAATCATATTATAATGTATCTATTTTTGAAGTTCTGGTTAACTTTATTTAGTTACCTACCTAGCTATGTGTTACACACTTGTAAATTATCTCCTGTGATTATTCATGTTTATTTATATGTTAATCAATTTCTAGTTATTATATATATATATATATATATATATATATATATATATATATACGTTATTCCGGGTTGAATCGGAGGTAACCACAGTAAGTAAGGTACTCAATACATTGCAGAGTATAAACGTTTTTTCCTGATGATTTCTAAAGAATGAAACAGTTCTATTCCTGTAGAATCTCATCTATATTAAAACTTATATATATATATATATATATATGGTGGCTGCCAACTCGTTTTCGAGTACGGCCACCACTTTATATCCATGTAGGAGAACCCCTACCGATGCGCTGAACGAGTGTGACTTTTTAGTCCAGTCAGCGACTTGAAAACTCTGGTACAAACACTACACTTGTGACAATTATTGACACATAGTGCTGGGCCCATGGTACCATGTGGCGACAAGTGCAGAGAGATCTCCAGATATAAAGCAATGCATGTGCCGTGAAGCTTTTATAGTGAGCAAAGGCACTGCACAAAGCCAGTCCCACTCTCTTAACCAAGATGATATTTACCAAAAAGAAGAACAAGTCAACATCATTGGATACCATCAGGGTTGCAGGTGTTATATCAGAGTTTCCCTTCTCCTAGAATTCTGCCTTGACAATGGCTAAGGGGTCATCTCTCCCGGTGATTTTGGATGGCCATTGACTCTTAAGAGCTCCTTTGCCCTTTGACAGGTTTTGTTTTTAGTCCTGCAGGATGTCCAAAGTCACCCTCCTCACCAAGAAACCTTGGTGGGGTTGCCAGTTTAGTCGCCAACGACCCAACCATGGGACAGGTTGTACTGGAATATATATATATATACTTACATATATATATACAAATAAAGATTCAGCGAGAATCGCATTTTCGGCGGGCAGGAAAAAGCGAAGCGAAACGCAAAAATCATATATATATGCATGTGTGTGTCCATGTATGCATCATAAATGAATACAATAAGCTATAAATTTAGACAACCAGTGATTCCAACTATTAGCACTATTATATGGGTTTCTATTAATTCCCTAGGAATTGTTTGACCAAATGCTTTGTCTATTTGTTTATTTACTTTTTAAAATTTGTTATACTTTCTCTAAGACTTTTTTTTAAAAGATATTTTTTGAAAGCAAAGCATTGGTCCCTAAAATATCACAATGGGTTTCTGCAAAGGTACCGTGGACTCCCTGGGGCCCACTTGCCATTGGGCAACCTAGCCAGTCCGCCACTGTATATATACATATATATGTGCAAGGGCCTTGTTTCAGGGGGGGGGGGGTACCAGAAGACAAGTCCCCCACCCCCTACACACACACACTTTTTCAAAAGTCTATATTTAATTTTTTATTTATTTGATATAATAAATTCTTTTTAAGCTTATTTTTTTATATCTGAACTTTATTTGCATATATAAAATGTAATTAGCATAACATTTTACTTATGTGATAGGGTCCGGGAAAGGTACTATAAGTAATTTATGCTCCTTTAATAATCAACAAATGTTAGTTTGTGCCCCTCACAATTTTAAGGCAAACGAGGCCCCTGTATATGTGTGTGTATGTATGTGGGGGGTATGTGTGTGAGTGTATGCATGTGTGTGTGTGTGTGTACATACATACACGTGTGTATTATTGTTTATAGAGGAAGATTGTATGTTTATGGTAGCATGTGTTGACTTTTCCCGCCACCCCACGTGATAGTCTGCACGAGCAGTAGTTCGCTGTACGCCTCGTTCTCAATCTCGTTGTCACGCTGTTGTATCGCTATTAGTTGTATATTACGTCTGTTTACATGATTCTTTTGCGGTTCTTTCTTCGATCTTCTCCCACACACATCTCTAGCATCAATCGAATCTGTTCAATATCATCACCTTGTACATTCTCACAAAAAACTGCTCAGTTTGGAACCATGCCTTCCGTCGATGAATGTAAGAAATCTGCAGCTTATACAGCCGTCAATCACCACGTCCATGTAAGTTTCAACAAATGTTGTTTATTATATTTCAAACATTAAAAACATCATCACTGATTCTACTCACAGAATCTTTTTCACCTTCGATTACTTTTTATTTTTTCAATCGGAAACCAACGATTTCTTTTGTATTTTTAATGTTTACATTTTTACTATAATTATAACCTATTTACGTATTTTATATGTATATATATGAACTTTACTCCCTTTCTTTCCACCCATATCATCCTTTCTATCATCCTAGAAGAAAGATGCTGCCATATTTTTTATTACGCCGTCTTTCTAGAATATTTTACTAAGCTTTCTCTATTTTTTCCTTTTCACTTATTCGGAGATCCTGAGAAAACAGCACACGAAGATTTATAATCTTTTTATTAATGAATACACCTTTATTGACATTAGTTGTTCTAATCTCGAATTAACAGCACGTGTTTCTTCCAAAAGACACGTGTGTACTGATACAGACAAAACATTAATTTCGCATCTTTATAGTTTAGTTTTGTTGCAGTTAACTACTCTAAATTAGAGAAGAGGACAATTTAACTTATATTGTGTAATTTTTTAAGTTGCGTGTTGTTCCAGAAAGCTGTGTTATTAAATGAAAATACCTCAGCTTCTAATAACAGTGAAGTTACTAAAACAGATAGCTTGATAGCTTTTTAATGTTGAAAAATAAAACAGTAAATGTGTATGTAATATAAATAATTGTTTCTACCTTTGGCACAAGGCCAGCAAAGACCCAGTGCATTACTGGTACTTTATTTTATCGACCCCGTAAGGATGAAAGGTAGTAAATATGATTCTTCGTTTAATCTCAAAATGTTGCGATAAAATACACTTATAGTAATCTCGTTGAGAAAACTTTCGTTATCCATGCGATTAGTAGAAAAAATGTCCCTTTAAGCGCGTTTAAAGCCTAAAAATAACAAGTAAGGCAGATTAGGTCAATAGGATCAACTAAGCCTACTGTTGATTGAAACGGACATATTTCGGTCGTATTAAACTTTTTCAGTGAAGCATATTTTACGTTGTTGAAAAGTGATCAATATATATGGTGATTATAGGAAATGTGAGAATCATTAAAACTACAAATATCTCTCTTGCGGTAAATTTCAACAGTACCTAGACTATTAAATCAACTATAATATGCCACATGTGTTTGCGTGTATATATTACTTTTTTACCAGTTCCAGCCATTCGGCTGAGGCCATACTAGGGAACCGTTATATATATATATATATATGTGTGTGTGTGTGTGTAATTCAATACATTGTGAACTGATTTTTGTTTTTGTCCCTCCCTCCTTTTCTCTTCTTTCTGATCATATATTTTGGTACATTATATTTGTAATAGATAATTGTATTTATTATATATATTTATATTTCCATTCTGAAAGAATTGTGGGCAATTTGTAATGTTATTTATACAACTGTGAATAAAATACATATCTTATATCAAGTTGCTACAATGTTCACTCTCTAATCACTGTGTCCCGGATTTTAACCCTATATTTGTCGCTATAAATAGTTAATTATGTAAAATGAAAACATAAGGGTTAATGGAATTGATTTAAATAGATTTAAATCTGTATGTCATTTGTCGTATATTTCTGTAATGATATGCTAGACATAAATTACTGAAATAGTTTTATCTTTAATCACTTCTTCGCGTCAGTAATTAACAAAAACTATGAGGTTTTTCAAAATGTAAATTTCCCAGCGTGTATGATTGTTCATATATATCCAATAATCCTAGAACATATGGACTCGGTGGTGGATTGGCAGTATTGGTAGAGGGTCGGACGCCATGCTTTCCAGCATAGTTACGTCCCTTTACGGTCTGAGTTCAAATCCCGCCGAGGTTAACTTTGCCTTTCATCCTTACGGAGTCGATAAAATAAAGTACCAGTAATGTACTGCGTATTTGCGGCCTTGTGCCAAAAGTAGAAACAATTATTGGACTCCAGAGATTTAATACTCTCATCTCATTATTGACGGTAACCTATAGATCGATCATTGTAGCTAGTTGGAAAATCGATTACATTCTGCTACTCTAACTTTTAGAAATCGAACAATGTTTCCAATATATCTTGTTTCTTTCCATTTTAATGTTTAGCCCCCAGTAACGCCTGATCCCGCAGGTCTAGGATCAAATGTGTCCAATGATGACCATCACATATAAATCTATATTTCATGTTTAATATAGAAATGGCTTCTACAGGACTAGAACTGTTTCATTTATATTAAACATAGTGTTTACACTCTACTAATGTACTGAGTACCTTACTGTGGATACCCCCGATTGAACCATGGACTCATTACACACGTATATATATATATATTGAAACATATGTAGAATAGATATGTTTTAAGTATAACTCTATTAATATATATATATATATATATATATATATATATATATATATATATATATATATATATATATACACACACACACACCAACTCATTCAGCCTATTATATAACAGGCTGAATGAGTTGGGGTGTATAACCTTATGAAACTTAAGTACCTGTATATGTCACTGTTGTAACTAATTATACTTAACTCGTCCTATGAACTGCGTACTCTTACCTTTGGATATTTCTACTAAACTTACACTACACAGGGTGTCCTAAAAATGCATGCACACTGCAACAGCATTCTAATAAATATTACCTGTACAGGTAATCACGTATATATACATTTTTAGCAGCATAGTATATAAATGTTATTGAGACACGAGTAACATAATAATGATGTCAACAGCAGAAATTAGAGATGAAATGTATGTTTATTTTTGTTGTAGCACAAATAATGTGTTAACTTGTATGGTTGAAGTTACACATAAAATGAGGTTACAAAAGGGAATGTGCCATTGTGCCAGGGTGCCAGGCCCAAGGAAGGCCGGCAGGGCAAAGTGCAAAATCTCACCATCACATGTTGTACGTGTTGCTGGTTCAAAGTTCAGGGTGCGAGAGAGAGGTTCTTCAAATCTTCGCGGGGAATTTCTCCCTCAGGGCGCGTCGGGATACATCCTCTTCTACTGGCGTTGATTGGCTGAGCTGAGCCAAATCACGCACAGAGAATGTATGTGAGCCGGCGGAATGTAGGTCACTACAATACTCCCCCTCTAGACGTAAGACAATACAGATTATTGAATCAGCAGGAAAAAATGCTGAAAAAGCACATCAGTGAAAAAATAATTGAGCAGAAGGATGCATGCAAGAAAAAAAATGAGGCGCTCAGGGCCGTGTTGAGCCGCTGTGTCAAATGACTAGCTGTTTTGTAATTTATACGTGACCACCAAAGGTCTAACAGAAAACGGATAAAGTCTGACATGGGCGAAGTTGCTGTTCTTGCATTAAATGTTAATGGTAAGTGTTGTACCAGTAGCTGTGGATGAAGCTATTATGGTAGTTTACCAGTGCTGGCAAGAAGATGATGGGTAGGCGAGAAAATGTCGGCCTCCCAGATGTATTGCCGAAAGTGCTAGGGAGCCAGGAAAAAATGGCTGGTTGCTTTGAAAAGAAAAAAGCAAGTTGAATCTGTAGGTGGGTGGTAGTTGCAGTGTAAATTCCATAATTCCGGCGAATCCACAGAAGTGGTGGAAATGCTGACAAGTCCATTCTATTTGTTGTTTTCCCAGTTGGTCGGGTAAGGTAACAAGATGGAGGTTGTTATGGACGATGAGTGTGCAACGAGATGCGAAACTGTTTGAGTTCAGCTGCAATTAGCATTCTCATGTTGCGGTGCCTGTTTGAATCCAGGTGAATTAAGCTCTACGAGTCGCTAGCATGTGACGGCACCTCAACCAGGTGAAAAGGGATCTCGCAGAATATTACGTTTGAAGAACATATACTAAGAACAACAACAACATGTTGGTGGGTGACAAAGAAATGTGTACATATGCAGGCATGTAATGCAGCAAAGAAAATGTGTGGGTGCAGTCATATATACAATGATAAAGAAAATGATGCAGTCATATATACAATGATAGAAAAAAATGAATTTCCATATAATACAGTTTAAAAAAAATAAATGTCCAAAATTAATGCCTGAAAAAAATAGAAGGAAGAAAAAGAAAGAATTGTTTCTTTTCTTTGGGATTGCTCTTACTAGGGAGCTAGTGGTGTTAAGTCACAATGAATCTTCTGTAGAATCGAAGTCGAGCGTTGAAGAGCCTAGAGTCACCAATATGTCAGTCACGTCTGACGCCATAGTGGTGAGAAGACTGATGTCTTAATTTCTCGAATCCCTGTGGTAACGAGACAGAAGGTATGGTGGTTGCATCGGTAAAGTTACAAGCTGCCACATCGCCATTCCCTGGTGTTGGTTAGTAGTTAGCCATGTGTTGCTGCTGATGGCTGGTAGTAGAGAGAGAAGTACTTGGTGGTAGCCGTTTTGAAATTTCACCGTGGCGTAAATTTTTTTTTTTACATACACTGCCAATTTTAATTTTATTTCAAAAGGAATATTTTGTACTGAAAATATTCATCACGTCGGGGTCACCACTTTTAGCAGCATGGATTATAAATGTTATTGAGACACGAGTAACATAATAATGATGTCAACAGCAGAAATTAGAGATGAAATGTATGTTTATTTTTGTTGTAGCACAAATAATGTTTGTTAACTTGTATGGTTGAAGTTACACATAAAATGAGGTTACAAAAGGGAATGTGCCATTGTGCCAGGCCCAAGGAAGGCCGGCAGGGCAAAGTGCAAAATCTCACCGTCACATGTTGTATGTGTTGCTGGTTCGAAGTTCAGGGTGCGAGAGAGAGATTCTTCAAATCTTCGCGGGGAATTTCTCCCTCAGGGCGCGTAGGGATACATCCTCTTCTACTGGCGTTGATTGGCCAAGCTGAGCCAAATCACGCACAGAGAATGTATGTGAGCCGGCGGAATGTAGGTCACTACACATTTATGGGGACACCCTGTATATGTGTATATATATTCATTCATTCATTCATTTCATTACGTCCGCTTTTCCCTGCTTGCAAGGGTGGGACGGGAACTGATTCTGGCTTGATTTCTACATCTGGATGCCCTTCCTAACACCAACCTCATTTACAGTGAGTGCTGGGTGCTCTTTTTTTTTTTTTTTTTTTTTCGTGGCGCTACACGTCCACTTTACAGTGGAATGATATGGACCCCAGTCCCGATTATCTCATTTCTACAGCTGAGTAAACTGGAGCAATGTGAAATAAAGTGTCTTGCTCAAGGAAACAACACATCACCCGGTCTGAGAATTGAACTCATAACCTTTCGATTGCAAGGCCAATGCTCTAACCACTAAGCCATGTGCCTCCATATAGATATATAGATATATATATAATTGTTTCTACTTTTGGCACAAAGCCAGCAATTATCCCAGTGTATTACTGGTACTTTATTTTATTGACTCCGTAAGGATGAAAGGCAAAGTTAACCTCGGCGGGATTTGAACTCAGAGTGTAAAGGGACGTAACTCTATGCTAGAAAGCATGGTGTCTGACCCTCTACCGATACTGCCAATCCACTATATAATACTGAAACGAAGTCATCGAAAACGACCGATATACCTTCGATTTGTCAGCTATTTCTAGCAGGTTGAGTGACTGCGTAGAAGACCACCCTTCATTCCTGTGTTGGCAGTGAGTCCATTTTAATATCTGATATAAAAACGTAATTCTGTTGTTTTCTCTAAACACAATCTGTCCGTTCCCCACTGGCAATCGTTCAGTATTTGATTTTGACTTGTGTGCAATATTACCAAATGGTTGCATTCTTTCCTCTACATAAACATACGTGTTGATAGGTACATACAAATCATGTTATTTTGAAGAGAAGGTTATGTATGTGTAGGTGTGTATATCCTGCTAACCTTTCACTTCTAATTCCCAACCTCAACAAAAACGACTTCTTTTTGTTGGTTATCTGTTTAGACAATATTTTATCTTAACTTTATATATATATCACTTTAAAGATTGTGTGGTGTATATATATACACACACACACACACACACACCACAATCTTTAAAGTGATATATATATACACAGTCAGTAGGTACCTCTTAACCAAATATACACCCCAACCCACTACCCTACTTCCTCCCACTCCCACCAACACCACCCTTTCTCTGTAAAGTTATGTTGGTACCACAACATCCAGTCCAAACTAAAAGAGGTTGTGTAGGTGTCACGACAAACACACAGTCCACGCTGTAATGTGGCCGTGTAGGTAACACAAAAAAAAGTTCCCAGTCCACACTGTAAACGTGGTTGGTGTTAGGAAGGGCATCCAGCCATAGAAAACCTACCAGAAACGAGCAAGACCCGGTCACCCGACCAATCTTGCCTCAAGTGGGACAATTCCCGTCTAACCCATGCTAGCGTGGAAGATAGACGTTAAACGATGATGATGATGATACATATATCAGCGGCAGTGGAAGCATTTTTGAATGGGGAGAGGTTGCAACTTTGGTCAATTTAGTTGTAATGATTAGTTTAGCTCTTTGCTCACTAAAATGGTCATAAAATGCAGTTTGAGTCCAAGAAGGACATATTACATTTATAGCTTTCTATAATTATAAAGTGATTATAGCAAAATGACCTTTGAAATCTGTCTGAATACACATACTAACAATTGGCAATACACCTACTAGCAATTGGTAATACACCTACTAGCAATTGGCAATACACATACTAGCAATTGGCAATACACATTCTAGCAATTGGCAATTAGTGATATGTGAAGAAAAGGTTTTGACATGACAAAAAAATTTACTATGAAGGTTAACATAATATATTGTTTCTACTTTTGGCACAAGGCCAGCAAATACCCAGTGCATTACTGGTACTTTATTTTATCGACCCCGTAAGGATGAAAGGCAAAGTTAACCTCAACAGGATTTGAACTCAGACCATAAAGGGATGTAACTATGCTGGAAAGCATGGCGTCCGACCCTCTACCGATACTGCCAAACTTATTATCAAATATTAACCAAGATTAATATGTGATAAACGTAACATGTACCTAAATTGTAGTGCATATACAAACAGATATGTGTTTTAGTAGTTTGTGGAGAAAAATGTAATTATTGGGGTAACCATGCCACCACTGCCCCTGTATGTATGTGTGTGTATATATATCTTACCCTCCTTATGTATATTTCCTGTCATTTTTCCAGTCCCACTTCCAATTTTTAACAGATTTTAAATCTAATTTCATATCTTTTATCCATAACATCTCTGTCTGACAACCAATCCAGTCGTATATATTATTATTGTCTGGGATCCAGAAACCTTTGGTAATGGAGTAGTTATATTTCGTGTTCACTTTCTAACTAAAGGTGATTTACGGTGGATTTGTGATGTGTTGTCCTTTGGCATTTAAACCGGCTGTATCCGGCCAAAATTCTCTCACCTCTTTCTGTTCAAACTGGCTGTAACCAGCCGCTCATACTGATGTTAAGATATTGTTCGCAAAATAAATAATATCAAAATCTCATAGGTTTGATATTATGTGAGGTAAAACTTTTACCATGAAAATATAATAGAATATATAGGAGTAATGTAAATGTTAAAGGGTTAATGGTGATAAGGAGGATGTTAGAGTGGTGGCACCAATTTTGCAGACATTAAAGTCTGGGAAATTATATTGTTTATACAGATAGTAAGGTTATTGGATTGAATCCTGCTTATTTTGGTTTATAATTTGAGAACTTGTTGGCAGTTTCATGTCTACAATAGATTGTTTGTTCAATCTTGTTATTATTGTTTCTTAGTATATTGCAAGATATGGAGTAATTTCATAATCTGCATTGGGGCAACCCTAAATTTAATATTAGCACAGATTAAAGTTTAAGCAAAGAATTTCTGCTTTCACCTTCTACGGGATCTTCTGAAACTTCTGTATAGGGTAAAAGCAGAAATTCTTTATTTAACCGTTTATCATTTACATTACTCTATATATACTGTTGTATTTTCACAGTAAAGGCCTTACCTCACATAATTATCACACATAATATCGAATCTATGAGATTTTTATATTATTTATTTTGAGAACAATACCAACACCAGTATGAGTGGCCGGTTTGAACAGAAAGATGTGAGAGAATTCTGGCCAGATACGGCCGGTTTAAATACTAAAGGGGTAAACTTTAATCTGTATTAATATTATATATTTGCTCTATGGGTTTATAAATATATATATATATATATATTATATATATTTCCGAGGCCATAGTATCTAGAATAAGGACGGGTTGGAAGAAGTTTAGGGAGCTGCTGACGAAGAAGGGTTTCTCCCTGCGTACGAAAGGCCGGTTATATGATGCTTGTGTGAGGAGCGCGATGTTGCATGGTAGTGAAACTTGGGCAGCAACTGCAGAGGATATGCGACGACTGGAGAGGAATGAGGCAAGCATGCTCCGTTGGATGTGCAGTGTCAATGTGCGTGAACGACCCAGCTTGAATGTGTTGAGAGAGAAACTGTGTCTGAGAGGGATAGAATGTAGTGTACGGGAGAGGAGACTGAGGTGGTATGGACATGTGATGTGCTTGGAGGATGACCGATGGGTGAAGAAGTGCCAGGAAATGCCAGTTGAAGGAAGACGTGGTAGAGGTAGACCACGAAAAACATGGGCGGAGGTGGTGAGAACAGACCTCAGATCGCTGAAGCTCACGGTGGAGATGACGAAGGATCGTGACAAGTGGGGAGATGCTGTGCTGAATAAGAGCCGTCCCATCCTTGCAAGCAGGGAAGAGCGGACGTAAAATGATGATGATGATATATATATATATATATATATAAAAGGCAAACAGAAATAACAACACAATCGGTACAGCATATGGAAGGAATATATTAGTTTAACGCTTGAAATAGCAGGAAGAGGGTCTTAACGTTTCGGACGCTAGTCCTTCATCAAAGAATGAGAAATTAGAAAGATGGAAGGGTCGGGCGGGTTGGAATTGGAAAAAATGTTTTTAGAGAAAAATAACAGGTCCATTTATGTTGCCATCCATCTCTTGGAAAACTGTTGACACTGGCGTTTTGTGTATGATATATTTTAGGGAGCCAGGTTGCATCTAAGTACCCTTCTGTTGATAATTAGCCATTCGGAAATCGGAGATTTGCTGTCTATTTAAACCGTATAGAGATTTTGTTGACAAGATCTAGCTGGAATTCCTCTGTTGCTATTTATCTCTGCTGTTAACAAAAGGATACTTTCTCCAAATGAAGGACAAATTTTTATCAAGTGTGGTGTGCTATTGCATGCTTGTACATATATTTAAAGCAATGTTGCATGGTAGCAAAACATTGGCAGAGGACATACTGGGTATAAGAGAAATAAGATGTAGTGTGCCAGAGAGAAGACTGAGCTGGTATGGACTTGTAATGCATATGGAGGATGACAGCTGAGTAAAGAAATGTAAAGTGATCCAAGTAGGATCCCTGAGAAGAGTAAGACATTGGGTGAAGGGGCGATGGCTGATCGAAAGAAGTCAAACCTTATGAAAGGGATGGCGAAGGACTGCAACAAATGATGAGATGCTGTATAGGAGAAGAAGACCCATACAGCCCATGCAAGCATAGAAAGATAGACATATGGTGGTGGTGGCGATGGTGAGTTAGAGAACTGACTAGAAAGGATATTGTAGTTTGTAATTGATGGGATGAAGTGATAAAAGCTGACCTCGCACAATTGCACCTCTCAAAGGAGATGACACAGGACCGGTATCTCTGGCGTTATGCAGTAATACAGAAAACCCACCTTCCCATGAGGAACAGGCTGAAGAGTACATATAGTATTCACCTCCACCCCCATCCCATACACCTCCCATGGGCACAGGCTGAAGCATACATCTGGTATGCACCACCTTCACCTTCATCCCCTTTACACACACCCCAGCCCACACTGTAAAGTAGTCATGATGGCGACACAACAAAAAACGCCCAGTACACACTGTAAATGGCATCCAGTCATAGAAATCAAGCCCAAATCGGTTCTGTATGAGCAAGATACTGTCATCCGACCTCAACTTGCTTAACATAGGACAACCTGTCTAACCTATGCTAGTGTGGAAAATGGACATTAAATGGTGATGATGGTTAGAAAACTATAAACGACAGTAACCTAGTCTGACTTAGGAGAGCTGCTATTCCATGAGGAAGACCTGGTCTGTAATTAATTTGTACATTATTTTGATGTGATTGTGTGACATGTTGAAAGAATTCAGTAATCGGAAGAAGTGTGTAATTAATGTTCTAGCAGTGTAGGAACAATGTGTCCAGAAATACTGTCAAACTTTGTAATTAGCTAATGTTGGCCTCAATAAGAAACTACAATTACATTATTGAAGTCACTTTAACCCCAAATAATTGTTTCTACTTTTGGCACAAGGTCAGCAATTACCCCAGTGTATTACTGGTACTTTATTTTATTGACCCCGTAAGGATGAAAAGCAAAGTTAACCTCGAGGGCCGTAACTCTTTGCTGCAAAGCATGGCATCAGACCCTCTACCGATATTGCCAATCCAACGCCCTCAAACACAACAAAAGATGTTAACTCTACTCTAAGAGGGTTGGCTGAAGACTTCATAGATTGACCAAGATACTCATGGAATAACCAAATGAGGTTTATTTTTCGACATAGTCCCTGGAAAGTTATTAATAAGAAGAGTTAGAATTAATGCATGCAACATTTCACAGCTCTAGCATCACACCACCATAGTTAGCTTATGAACCTTTCAGCCCAACTTTCTGTATACTTCTATATATACACACGAGAGTCAGCTGAAAAATCCATAGGCTGGCCCAGATACTCATGGCATGACCAAATGAGGTTTATTTTTTAACATAGTCTTTAGAAAGAAACAATGCAGTTATTAATAAGAAAAGATGTAATTAATGCATGCAAGATTTCACAGCTCTGGCATCACTCCTTCATAGTCAGCCTATGAACATTTCAGTCACCTTGTGTATACTTTTGTATATATATATATCATCATCATTATCATTGTTTTTATGTCCGTTTTCCATGCTTGCATGAGTTGGACAGGTCCTTCTCAGCACAGCATCTCTCCACTTGTAGCATTCCTTCATCTCCTCTGCCAGTCTTAGCAATTTGAGGTCTGTTCTCACAACCTCTGCCCATATATATATATATATATATATACACACACATACACAAAGGTTGGCTGAAAAATCCATAGCCCGACCAAATGCGGTTATTTTTCAATATAGTCCCTGGAAAGAACAATGCAGTTATTGAGAAGAGTTGAAATGCATGCAAAATTTCACAGCTCTAGCATCACTCCTTCATAGTCAGCCTATGAACTTTTCAGCCAAACCTTGTAGTTCTACTGCAGACAGTGCAGTGGAATTTTTGACACCAAAAAATCCCCGGACGCCATGCTTTGCAGCAAAGAGTTACGGCCCTTTAGGGTCTGAGTTCTAATCCCGCCGAGGTTAACTTTACCTTTCATCCTTATGGGGTCGATAAAATAAAGTACCAGTAATACACTGGGGTAATTGCTGGCCTTGTACCAAAAGTAGAAACAATTATTTGAATGGCTAAGGGCATTGGATTGGAAGAGCGTCGGACAACATATTTCATAGCATAGTGTTACATTCTGATTTCAAATCTGACCAAGGTTAGCTTTGTCTTTCATCCTCTGTAGAGTCAATAAAATAAAGTACCAGTAATGCACTGGGGTCAATTTAATCAACTTGCCTCTCCCCTAAAATTGTTGGCCTTGTGCCTAAATCAGAAACCATTAATTGCATGTCTAAAATGGCTCTTCCGTGATATAATTGTTTTAGTTTCAACCCAGATTGATCAATTGCCAGACAAGAACAACAATTAAAATACTAACGAAGATCTCTAAATTGTCATATGTAATTGTTTCTTTTATAACAATATACAATATTTTGTCATTGTCTTAAGTCTATAAATTTTTTGGCTAATTACCAATAAAATAAATCTTAATTACCGTCTTGTTGCAGATCACACATGCATCGGCTTAGCCACTTCCTATAGAAGTTGGGTCTCATTGGAGGTTTCTTGGGTATCATATTGTCCTATCATCATCATCGTCATCATCATCATCATCCTTTGATGCCCTCTTTTTCCATGCTTGCATGGGTTGGACGGGTCTATTCCAGCACAGCTTCCCTCCACTTGTTGTGGTCCTTCTTCATGTCCCCTATCAGGTTCAATCAGCATTTTAAGATCTGATTTTACCAGTTCTGCCCACGTTCCTTAGTCTTCTTCTACTGAAGCTTCCTTCCACTTGGAACTCTTGGCACTTCTTCACCCAACAATCATAATCCATACCTATCACATGTCGATATCAGTGCAGTCTTCTCTCTTGCACATTGCATTTAATTCCTCTTCTACCTAGTTTCTCTCTCAGCCCATCCTTGGTTTGCTGTTCATGTATATTAACATTAACTCCAGCCTCTATATATCCTCTGCATTGTTTTACTTCCATGCCACTTTACAGGCATCATACAGTCATACTTTCAGAGCAACCTCCTCCACTGCTAATTCAATCACATAGGTAATAGAAGCTATCAACGACTTTTATGGAGCTTTCCTTGGATCGGAGAAAGGGACTCTGAACTACTCCTGTACATCTGCTATATTCAAAGTCTCCCTTTTCTGTTAGTGTGCCGACAATCTCACTACATCTTATGTACCCATATTTTGCATTGTGTAGAGTTCTCACTCACTCCTTTTCTACCTACAGGGATGTTAGGTTCTTTGGGGACATTTACATAAGTCATGAAAGAAGAGCTTTATTTGAGAAAAAGTTTGCATGAATAATTTTGAGACTCTTTTTGATAAATCTACTCAATGAAGCCATATGTTTCAGGTGGTGTGATCATAGAGATTATAACTCATCTATTCTTGGGTCAACTTGGCCTTATAAGATGCCACAGAGTCTTGTTGGTAGGTGTACGGTCTTCCTTTGCTCATGCTGTCTATCCAAGGCCTCACAAATCTCAACACCTCATTATATAGTCAGCAACATTGACCTTTTAGGAAGGAAGTGTGGAAGCATGACATCTCCTTCATTGCTCACGACTCCCAGAGATATCACAGTTGCCAGAAACATTGTGTACATGACCGTCGGAACATCTTTAGGGGTCTCTGTGTAACTATCTATCATTTCTTTGGTTGACCTTTTGGTCCGATCAAAGTTTTTCTCTTCAGAGGAAACTCAAAGCATTCCAGGTTCTTAACGTTTTAACTTGCTCGACAAGCGCTTTGCAGAATGAATTGGCCTCTACGCATCACATATGACTTGTATCAAAGGTCCTCATGCACAGTTCTTCCAATAGTGTTCTTTGAAACCTTGAGCTCCTTAGGTATGACGCTTATTGACTTTCTGGAGTTCTTATCAATAATTTTCTGCAAATTTTCGTACAAATTTGGGTGTTCTGATGTTATTAGGACCCATAACAGGTGTTTTTCATTTGGCTCTTGCTGTAGAATCTTTGTCAGCAGCTCCCAGCTTTGAACTTTGACAACAAACAACTGTGCAACTTTCAGGAAGCAAGCAATCTCTAAATCACTATGCCCTTCCTTCAAGCCAACAACTACGGCTTGCCATTTCATTTGCCGAGTTAGCTTGCTGTTTGCCCTCATTTATCTGAAAAGAAATGATTAGAACAAGTTAGAAAATAGAGCTATTGAAAGACGTGTCTTTAAAGAACTGAGCAAACTCTGTATTGAGTATAGTTACTCTCCGGATGGGACCTAAGTCCTGTCTTCTTTCTTACTTACGATGTTGGTCTTTGATACAGTTACTCCTTTTCATTCTAAATTGTGTTTACAGATTTCTAATTGTTGTGTTTTTATGCAAGTTTCATTTCTCCTGAGTTTTTATTTCAACATATTTTATAACAAAAGGCTTACTGTAATGATTGATCCTGTTGCCTTCATTATCATCATTAAGAGGGTCGGACGCCATGCTTTCCAGCATAGTTACGTCCCTTTACGATCTGAGTTCAAATCCCGCCGAGGTTGACTTTTCCTTTCATCCTTACGGGGTCGATAAAATAAAGTACCAGTAATGCACTGGGTAATTGCTGGCTTTGTGCCAAAAGTAGAAACAATTATCATCATTAATCATCCATTTTCCATGCTTACATTGGTTAGACAGGTTGTCCTGTTATAAGACAAGTCGGGTCCAGACTTCCTCATACAGATCTGTATTATTTTGGATTGGTTTCTACAGCTGGATGCCCCACCTAACACCAACCAAACACTGCTTTGTTTGTTCCTGAATAGATGAGATAAAGAATTAGATTTTATTGGATAAATGCCATAAACTTCTATAATGTAACGGATAAGATTGCATGTTAAAGGAATCCCATTTGTGCTATTAAACCTTTATTTTGTGTCTTTGGATTCATGTCTGGAATAATCCCTAAAGTTTCATGGTTCACCCTTTCAATACCAACCCATCTAAAATTTTCTCTGTTGCTAGGGAACAAAACCACCCATCTTAAACGTCCATCAAACATAATTTTATATAAGAACCTTTTGTTATGTTAGAAATAACAGCCAATGTTATTTGAAATAATTTTAGTAAATTCCTCCAAATTCTTCTGTAATTCAAATAGTGTGTTTTATTTGCAACATGGTACCCCCCCCCCCCCTCACTAGTTCCTCAACATTTCCCCCTTCTACAGATCTCTACCGTATTATAACACATGTAGATTCTGGAACTTTTACAGTTTGTGTGAGGGAGAAATGGTGAAATATGATTTTAATGTTACATATAATTAATGAAGCTGGCTTAAAAACCATTGATTGCATAAATATAAAATAGAAAGTTACAAACAAAATTAATGTCTTGGATGATACAGGCTTCTCCTCCCAGTTCGAGTCGACGGGGCTGGACCGAGGGGCCGGCAAAAGGCCAGACGGCATGACCATCTTCCCGTTCCACAGTTGTAAACCCCTCATCTGGGATGCCACATGCAACAACACTTTCTCCAGTGACAACTGGTTCAGTCTGTGACTAATTCAGGCCGAGGAGAGTAAACTCTCCAAATATCGGTCCCTCTACGATAGGTTTGCAGTCGAGCCCATAGCAGTCCTACTCACCACCATCGGTTCAGAGTTGGCTATCCGCAGGTGTGATTCTCATGAGCTGGAATGGCTCTTCCAATGCATCTCCCTTACCATCATCCGAGGATACGCCTTCTCTATTCTGTCTGCTGGGACTGCGGGGTGGCCAGCGCGTGGACCCCCATTTGCTTAGAGATGGGGAGAGCGAGAAAGGTGGAAGCAGTGACTATACCAGCATTGCTAAACTATTTCGTTAAACACCTTATTCAACTGGTTTTTTTTTATTTTATTTTATTTATTTTATTTATTTTTTGTTTTTTGTTAATGTAAGAAAGTAATGAAAAAAAGTGAGAAGGGGTAAAGAAGGTCAGGTTTTGCTGTTTGGGAAAGTAGAAGAAAGGACTAATGTCATAAATATGAGATGAGAGGGGGGGGGGCTGTAAGGACTCTTGGGTCACAATCTTTCAATAAACTATAAGCATGACATAAGTTATCTCCCTTCTTCTCTCAACAAGGTGTAAGACAACCTGGTTAGGACTGTTATATTCCGTAACTATTGTTTCTACTTTTGACACAAGGCCAGCAATTATCACAGTGTATTACTGGTACTTGATTTTATTGACCCCGTAAGGATGAAAGGCAAAGTTAGGGGATTGGCAGTATCGGTAGAGAGTCAGACACCATGCTTAGCAGCAAAGAGTTACGGTCCTTTATGGTCTGAGTTCAAATCCCGCCTAGGTTAACTTTGCCTTTCATCCTTACGGAGTCGATAAAATAAAGTACCAGTAATGTACTGAGATAATTGCTGGCCTTGTGCCAAAAGTAGAAACAATTATTTGAATTAGGCGCTTTTTCATTACCTGCAAAATCATTGAAAAGCTCATGTAAAGGGGAACAACTCTGTATGGAATATTATGAAGGAAATAATTATTTCCACTAAAGACACAAAGCCAACAATTCGCAGAGCATAAGTGGCCGACGCTTAATCGATACGACCAATCCTCAGACCTATGATTAAAATGGTTTTCTGAAGTGGAGCGCCCAAATAAACACATTTAAGTTAGGCGCTTAATACATTAATAGAAAAGTATACATGTATTTCACATATAAATGACTTCTACAGAAATAAAACGTTTGAAATTATCAAGAAAGACTTTGGTTTCCTATTCAACGTAAATATTTCTACATTGTACAAATATTTTGTCACTGATGGTGTAATTAAATGCCAACCTACTTGACTCTACAGTTTATTTCTAGTGCAGGTTTTAAATATCTTGCACCTTTTTGTCTCTTCATTGCATGTCTACATCATATTTTATAAAACACATATCAAATGATTTTTTTCATATTTCAGTGAAATATTTTCAGCGTCCCCCGCGTTAGATCCATGATCCCCCACCACCACCACCTATAATCGAATGTCTAAATTAGCATATATTGCTTTGTAATGGATTTCTATTAAATACGTTTTGTATCCTTTTTATATATAAAATGCCACAATTAGCCGGCATTTTTTACGACACGAAAGTAACAACTGAGACAAGTGATCAAATTATTACTATTTACCAGAGTTGTCTCCCCATATACCGCACTCTTGCTTTTGTAAACTGCCAGACATTTGTATGAAAGGATTTATCTACTGGCTGAAATTACTATAAATTACACATTTGAACTCCCCTACCCTGGAGAAATGAAATCTGATGGCAACATAGACGAGAATTATACAGAGTGCAACAAAAATACCTCCCACATTTTAACTGTTGATTGTTGTATACTAATGTAAAAAGCATGGGAAAATTTTGAAATTTGAAATGTTTGTGTTCCAATGCCCTGTCCGAGGCCCAGAACCTGTCACTCTCTCCCCTTTCCTTCTGTGGCCCAAGAGTCCTTGCTTTGCCCCTCCTTTTCCTCTCATGGAATTTATAATCCTTTCTTCTACTTTCCCACACAGCCACATCTACCCTTCTTTACCCCTTCCCCATTTTTCTTATTAATTTTGCTTTATCTTTCTATTTCATATTTATATAATCCTTGACCATAAATTACCGATCTGCAAAGAGAAGCATACATTTGGTACGAATATTCTAATATGGGCATGCAATGCGGTTCCCATTCATGGTTAGGTCAAAGCACTTCTCTGAGGCCACTAAAGCATTCTCATTCCTGTGCTTCACTAAAATGGAGAACAGTAACAGAGCTATCATTGAAATAGGTTACAAATAAATATATACATATATATTAGGTCTGAACATAATTGTTTCTACTTTCTACCAGGCCAGAAATTATCATCATCATCATCATCGTTTAACATCCATCTTCCAGGCTTGCATGGGTTTGGACGGGAATTTTCCCACTTGAGGCAAGATTGGTTGTCTTGCTCAGGACTGTCTGGCAGGTTTTCTATGGCTGGATGCCCTTTCTAACACCAACCACGTTTACAGTGTGGACTGGGAGGTTTTTACCGTGTTACCTACACGGCCACATTACAGCGTGGACTGTGTTTTTTTGTCGTGACACCTACACGACCTCATTTATTTCGAACTGGATGATGTGGCACCAACATAACTTTACATCGAAAGGGGTGGTGTGGATGGGGTGGGGGTAGTGGGTCTGGGGGGGGGGGGGGTATTTTTGTT
Source organism: Eledone cirrhosa (assembly GCA_964016885.1). Classification (NCBI taxonomy): domain Eukaryota; kingdom Metazoa; phylum Mollusca; class Cephalopoda; order Octopoda; family Eledonidae; genus Eledone; species Eledone cirrhosa. Next base: position 20,577,495 of record OZ024741.1, read on the forward strand.
AAGAGGTGCCTACTGACTGTAGGTTTCGCTTTGTACTTATCGCTTTGTACTTTCGCTTTGTACTTGTGAAAATACAATACTATATATAGAGTAATGTAAATGTTATGTGAAGTAAAGCCTTTACTGTGAAAATACAATACTATATATAGAGTAATGTAAATCTTATGTGAGGTAAAGCCTTTACTGTGAAAATACAATAGTATATAGAGTAATGTAAATGTTATGTGAGATAAAGCCTTTACTGTGAAAATACAATAGTAAATATAGAGTAATGTAAATGTTATGTGAGGTAAAGCCTTTACTGTGAAAATATAATAGTAAATATAGAGTGGTTTCTTTATTTGCCACTAGGGCACAAAAGGTAGGGACAGATACAAGGGGGGAAGTTTACATATATTTAACGAGTACAAAAATATAACAATGAAATAACAACAACAAACAAAGTCCTCAATAGGGAGGGGGCATTAACATGGGTCGCACACACCCCGGAAAAAATGTGCAACCCTTCTCCTCAGGAGCACAAAGAGTAGGTGCCTCCCTCGTCTCCTCTTTTTCCTCTTCTTTCACCTACAGGCTGATATAGAGAGAAGACCCATTCACTCTGGCCATTCTCCCTACTTTCACCCACCTTTCATAAAACTTGCTGGGGTAGAGCACCTCTCTCTCCATTCTGATCCTTCTTTTAAAATGGTATTTGAAAAAGGGGACCAGTTGTTGGCCGGAGAGAAAGGTGTCTGACCTCAGCCCTTTCAGCCTCGTCCACCATACAACTTCTTTAGCCATGGCTATCACACAGAAAAACCGCTTCTCCTTCGTTTTTGAAAGGGGGAGGCGGTTTGATCGTGACAATGGACTCGGTGGTCAACCGGATTGGTCCCACCCTCAACAGTAGTCGTTCCACATAGCCCCACAGGTCAGCAATGCCTGGGCAGTGTACGAATGCGTGCGCAACGGTTTCGTCATCATGCACGCATCTCGGACAGATCTTATTCAAAAGATCTCTACCCAGGCTCCCATGCCTGTGGAGCTTGTCTCGAACAGGTAGAGCCCCTCGGTAGCACTGCCAAGCCAGGGACTTTTGGAAGTTGTCCATCGGTCCAGGGCCAAACGTCCTACCGAACAGACTGGCCAGTTCATCTTCCTCCATGCCTAGAGCTTCTCCGAGAGCATCGTCGCACCTGCTGCGTACCAACCCTCTATAGAATGTCGAGGTGGAGTCTCCACTGATTGCCGGGTCCGCTTTCCAGAGGGCCGTGAGCGCCTGGGCACATTCAATGTGCCAGTCGCCCACTTTTCTCGGTCTTTGCTTGACCCAGGATTGCAGCTCGGTGAGCGAGACGAGTCTGGGAAAGGCTCGCTTCACAAACGGGGCCCACACCGGTTGACCGGTGAGGAATACCTGGAGGTGCCGTAGCCTTAATGCGTGTTTATGCATCTGTAGCCACGGCATCCCCAGCCCTCCTTTCGAAGGGTGTTGACAGCAGATGGATCTCCTCACCAAAGGGGTCCGCTTGTTCCAAAGAAATTGGAACAGCGCGCACTCCATTTTGGCGAGTCTTTTCACTGGGCAAGGCACGACGGTCAAGCGGTAGTAGATGACGGATGCTATATAAGTATTCGCCACCTCCGCTCGACCTTTCAGGGATAGTTTGCACTGGGCCCACTTCTGGGTGAGTGCAAACACCCTGGCCGTTACCTCGTTCCAGTTTTTCTCCACCTGGAGGTCTGGTCCGAACCAGACCCCAAGCAGCTTCACCGGGCCCTCCGTCCAGCGTCCGACGACGTCGTTGGAGGGCATCGGTTTGCCTCTCCATGTTCCGAGTTGCAAACCGACGGACTTGTCCCGGTTCAGCTTGGCTCCTGTAAACCTTTCATATTCCTCCAGTAAGGTGCCGATCTCACCGATTTGCGAGGTTTTCGACACCATTACTGTCACGTCATCGGCGTAGGCCGACGCTGCTTTCTGCAATCCCGGTTCCAAAGGGATGCCCTGCAACCGCTCCAACTTCCGCAGTAGTGGCTCAAGAGCCAGCACATACAGTAGGGAGGAGAGAGGGCATCCCTGTCGGATGGATCGCATGATTTGGAACGGCTCCGAGAGGTGGCCGTTCACCTTGACCCTTGAGCAGACGTTGCTGCTGTACATCGCAGCAATCCAACCCCTGAAAACGGGTCCGAAGCCTGCCGCCGCGAGCACCGCATCCAGGTAACGATGGTCAACCCTATCGAAAGCTTTAGATTGATCCAAGTTGATCAGGGCCCCACCAAAGCCGGGTTCATTCCCTACCCTCTCTATGATGTATCGCATAAGGTGGAGATTGTCGTGAATGGACCTGGACGGGATTGCGCATGTCTGCGCTTCTCCCACCAGGTTTCCAACGACAAGCGCCAACCTCTTCGCTAACACCTTGGCCAAAATCTTTAACTCTGTATTTAGCAGAGTTATGGGCCTGAAGTTACTTATGTCATCCCCCTTGTTCTCATCCTTCCTCACCAGCGTAACTACGCCCTTGGTCACAGAACTGGGAATTCTCCCGTTCTGCTGCCAGTTGCAGTAGACCGCTTCGAGGATATCGGAGAACAAGTCCGGCATCGCTACATATAGCTCGTATGGTAGACCATCGAGACCCGGGGATTTGCGTTTTCCGCATTGGCTCAGCGCCGCCCCTATCTCAGCAGCTGAAATCGTCCTTTCGCAGGACTTCGCCTCCGCGTCCGAGAGGCGCGGCAGACCGTCGAGGTATGGATTGAAATCCATAGTCTCACCCGGCGCGCCGCCCCTCTCGAACAGTCGTGCAAAGTGCCGCTGAAAGGCCGCACACATCTGCTCAGGTTGAAGGATCACACGCCCATCCTGGTCCTTCAAAGACCGAATCGTGGACTTGTTCCCACTTTTTGCCTCTGTCACTCGGGCCCAGCTCACAGCTTTGGCTCCCTCATTACCCAGAGCACGTATTTTACTCCTGACAACGCAGCCTTCATGCTTCACCTCAAAGAACTGGTCTAAGGCCATTTTTGATGCCAGCACGCCGGCTACATTGCCACTCCTAATCGCCTCTTCTACTCTATCTACTAATTCCCTTTCCGTCTTGTTCCTATCCCTTGCTAATTCCTGACTAAAACCTATCGATTCTATTCTAATTGCTCTCTTAAGAGAGCTCCACCACCTGTTGTTGACAATTGCCCCTGTCAAACTCTGCTTAACTAACGTGCTAATCCGTTTACTGTAAGCTTTGCTTCTCGGTAGGGACAAGTTCAGCTTCCAGTAACCGGGTCCCTGTCTGTGGGTTCTATCAAGGTTGGCTATGCAGGTCACTAACTTGTGATCCGAATAGTCAACCATGAACATTTTTGGACAGCTAAATGTGTCCCTATCCTTCTCTCTAACTAGGACCCTATCTAGGTACGACCTAGATGTTCCGCTGCGATTGGTCCACATCCATAGTGGTACAGTCGGAAAATCTAGTCGATATCTATCGGCCAGGTCAAATCGGCCGATTAACCTTTTGAGGCTTTTACACCCCCCTCTATTGGCACATGCCCCTACATAGTCCCAACGTGCATCCAGGATACCATTCCAGTCCCCCACTAAAAGCAAGGAGCGGGAAGTTTCCAAACGTTGGAAGTATTCCGGCCGCGCTGCCCAAAAAGGGGCGTACACAGCTATTAGTCTAAGGGCTCCACTTTCACTACTGCCGACGTCTAAAACCACCAGTCGACCCTCCGGGTCCAGGTGCACCTTCTGTATGGCGAGGCCCAGGTGTTTTCGCAGCAGAACGACAACTCCACCCCCACCCCTCGGTTGACAGAGAGATGCGAAGATCTCAAAGTCGTCGAAGAGGGGCGCCAGTTGGTGCTCGCTGCTGATCCTGGACTCGCAAATAGCCATTACATCCATTCTATGCGACCTGAGATCGTTTAAAAGTTTGCCTTGTTTCCAAGACAGTCCCAGGCCACGTACATTCAGACACCCAACTCTTATATCAGCCATGTTGGTTAAAAGAGGAAGGACCTACCTGTTCGGCTCCTGAGGAGCAGGTTGCACAATATCCATGGGCGTATTGGAGGGGTTGTTCTGTGGTCGAGTGGGGGTGTATGGTGAGGTGTGGGTGGGGAAACGTTTCAAGAGGACGCGGTTATAGGGTCGAGTACATATTTTCCCCACGTCCTCAGGAAAGTTCTCTCTTAGTTTTGCATAGGTGTCCATTGGGAGTCTTATCATTTTTAAATGCGGTTTGTTGGCCGCGCTTGCAAAGAATTGCCCTTCAGTTTCCACCGAAGGGTCTTTGTGTATTGTTTTTACTAGTTCTTTGTTATTTGTGTTAATGTATGTATACTGTTTTATTTGTGTTGTGTTTGTTTGTTGTTCTTGTGTGTGTTTACGTTTTGTTGTATGTGTTATGTTTTGGGGTGGGGCGGATTTTGTTTGTTCTGTTTGTTTTGTTTTTGTTGGTGGTTGTGTGTTTGTTTCGTTTATGTTCGAGTGGTGCTTTCTTTTTTTCCTTTTTACAGGTTGGAAGGGTTCCCCCTCTTCGTCACTAGGTGCCGTTTCAGCTGGGTCCTCGTCCGTGCTGTCGGGTAGTGGTGTATTTTGGGGTTTTGTTGTATTTGTGTGTTTTGGGTGGGGCCGTGTCTTGTGTTATTTTTCCGTGTTGTTTTTGTTGTTGTTGGGGTGGTGGTGGTGGCGGTGGTGGTGTGTGGGGGTGTAGGCAAAAGAGCCTTTTTTTTTGTCAATTGAGGACAAGCAGCCCTTAGGTGACCCCTGCTTGAACAGTAGTAACATATGGGCCTCCTACCCTCGGCTGAAATGTATATAAATGTTTCTCCATCGAGGGACACCCTCTGTGGTATTCTAGCTATTCGTTCTGGTCTCATTTGGACCAGAACCTCCACGCTCAAACCGCCGAAAACGTCTGTGGTGACTTCTCCTACTGAGAGGATTCCGTCCTCGTCTTCTAAAAATCCTGTTAGTACCCAGGAAATGCATGCATTTGGACGGATTCCGGAGACCCTTATTTTCTGCGTTCTTTTCCCTAAATATGTGGGGAAAAATGTATGTAGCTTGGAAACAATTGGTGCCACAGAGTATTTCCTGGCCGTCAATTGATCCTTCATTAGGACCGTTATATTCCCATAGAGTGGCCCTTTTTGTATGAACGATATATCACTCCACACATTTTTTAGGACCAGCTCAATCTCTTTTTGGGATAATTGAGCTGGTTTCCTTGTTATGTTGGAAATTGTTCTGAAAGATATCGTTCTTAGCGTCGTGTCTCTTTTGATTTCTTGTGGGGAGGTGATTGTGAAGTCTCCTCCTTCTTTGAAAGTTACATACTGTTTCGCTTCCTTCATCTTTTCTCTCAGAGTTGTAATGTCCAGTTGCTTGCAGGTTTGTGTTTTCCGGACCGCCTGTGCAAAGGAGGCACCAGTAGTGGGTTCGCTTTGTTTGGTGTTATCGTTATTTTTTCCTTGGTTGGTGTTGTGACTATTGCTGTTATTGTCGTTGTTGTTTTTGTCTGCGTTTATGTGACTTTCTGGGTTTTCACCCATTTTTACAAATTTTTCTTTTAATTCCGTGTTCCATGTTTCTTTTGCAGAAGTGAGGAGGGAAGACTTAGAGCCTTGTGCTTCTAGCTTCTCTGTATCACCTTTCTTAGGGGGCATGGCTTTCACGTTAGGATGAGATGTGAAAATTCCGTCCATTTCTATTAGTTTGCCGTAATAAGTTTTTAACGGGAAAATTCGCCCCAAAAAGGGGCGAAAATAAGTAAACTCAAAGTTTGACGACCAAGGCAAGGGGTTAACGTATATTACAGTATAAAAAATTAATCAAAACTCACTTTTGAGTAAGTAAATCCGACTCGGTAGCCGAGCTTGTTCACACACGTCAACACACGTCTCTCGTATACGAGATGTTATGTGAGATATTATGTGAGGTAAAGCCTTTACTGTGAAAATACAATAGTAAATATAGAGTAATGTAAATGTTATGTGAGGTAAAGCCTTTACTGTGAAAATATAATAGTAAATATAGAGTAATGTAAATGTTATGTGAGGTAAAGCCTTTACTGTGAAAATACAATAGTATATATAGAGTAATGTAAATGTTATGTGAGGTAAAGCCTTTACTGTGAAAATACAATAGTAAATATAGAGTAATGTAAATGTTATGTGAGGTAAAGCCTTTACTGTGAAAATACAATAGTATATATAGAGTAATGTAAATGTTATGTGAGGTAAAGCCTTAACTGTGAAAATACAATAGTAAATATAGAGTAATGTAAATGTTATGTGAGGTAAAGCCTTTACTGTGAAGATACAATAGTATATATAGAGTAATGTAAATGTTATGTGAGGTAAAGCCTTTACTGTGAAAATACAATACTATATATAGAGTAATGTAAATGTTATGTGAGGTAAAGCCTTTACTGTGAAAATACAATAGTATATATAGAGTAATGTAAATGTTATGTGAGGTAAAGCCTTTACTGTGAAAATACAATACTATATATGGTGTAATGTAAATGTTATGTGAGGTAAAGCCTTTACTGTGAAAATACAATACTATATATAGAGTAATGTAAATGTTATGTGAGGTAAAGCCTTTACTGTGAAAATACAATAGTATATATAGAGTAATGTAAATGTTATGTGAGGTAAAGCCTTTACTGTGAAAATACAATAGTAAATATAGAGTAATGTAAATGTTATGTGAGGTAAAGCCTTTACTGTGAAAATACAATAGTAAATATAGAGTAATGTAAATTTTATATGAGGTAAAGCCTTTACTGTGAAAATATAATAGTAAATATATAGTAATGTAAATGTTATGTGAGGTAAAGCCTTTACTGTGAAAATACAATACTATATATAGAGTAATATAAATGTTATGTGAGGTAAAGCCTTTACTGTGAAAATACAATAGTATATATAGAGTAATGTAAATGTTATGTGAGGTAAAGCCTTTACTGTGAAAATACAATAGTATATATAGAGTAATGTAAATGTTATGTGAGGTAAAGCCTTTACTGTGAAAATATAATAGTAAATATAGAGTAATGTAAATGTTATGTGAGGTAAAGCCTTTACTGTGAACATACAATAGTATATATAGAGTAATGTAAATGCTATGTGAGGTAAAGCCTTTACTGTGAAAATACAATAGTATATATAGAGTAATGTAAATGTTATGTGAGGTAAAGCCTTTACTGTGAAAATACAATAGTATATATAGAGTAATGTAAATGTTATGTGAGGTAAAGCCTTTACTGTGAAAATATAATAGTAAATATAGAGTAATGTAAATGTTATGTGAGGTAAAGCCTTTACTGTGAAAATACAATACTATATATAGAGTAATGTAAATGTTATGTGAGGTAAAGCCTTTACTGTGAAAATACAATAGTATATATAGAGTAATGTAAATGTTATGTGAGGTAAAGCCTTTACTTTGAAAATACAATACTATATATAGAGTAATGTAAATGTTATGTGAGGTAAAGCCTTTACTGTGAAAATACAATAGTATATATAGAGTAATGTAAATGTTATGTGAGGTAAAGCCTTTACTGTGAAAATATAATAGTAAATATAGAGTAATGTAAATGTTATGTGAGGTAAAGCCTTTACTGTGAACATACAATAGTATATATACAGTAATGTAAATGCTATGTGAGGTAAAGCCTTTACTGTGAAAATACAATAGTATATATAGAGTAATGTAAATGTTATGTGACGTAAAGCCTTTACTGTGAAAATACAATACTATATATAGAGTAATGTAAATGTTATGTGAGGTAAAGCCTTTACTGTGAAAATACAATACTATATATAGAGTAATGTAAATGTTATGTGAGGTAAAGCCTTTACTGTAAAAATACAATAGTATATATAGAGTAATGTAAATGTTATGTGAGGTAAAGCCTTAACTGTGAAAATACAATAGTAAATATAGAGTAATGTAAATGTTATGTGAGGTAAAGCCTTTACTGTGAAAATACAATAGTATATATAGAGTAATGTAAATGTTATGTGAGGTAAAGCCTTTACTGTGAAAATATAATAGTAAATATAGAGTAATGTAAATGTTATGTGAGGTAAAGCCTTTACTGTGAAAATACAATACTATATATAGAGTAATGTAAATGTTATGTGAGGTAAAGCCTTTACTGTGAAAATACAATAGTAAATATAGAGTAATGTAAATGTTATGTGAGGTAAAGCCTTTACTGTGAAAATACAATAGTATATATAGAGTAATGTAAATGTTATGTGAGGTAAAGCCTTTACTGTGAAAATACAATAGTATATATAGAGTAATGTAAATGTTATGTGAAGTAAAGCCTTTACTGTGAAAATACAATACTATATATAGAGTAATGTAAATCTTATGTGAGGTAAAGCCTTTACTGTGAAAATACAATAGTATATATAGAGTAATGTAAATGTTATGTGACGTAAAGCCTTTACTGTGAAAATACAATACTATATATAGAGTAATGTAAATGTTATGTGAGGTAAAGCCTTTACTGTGAAAATACAATACTATATATAGAGTAATGTAAATGTTATGTGAGGTAAAGCCTTTACTGTAAAAATACAATAGTATATATAGAGTAATGTAAATGTTATGTGAGGTAAAGCCTTAACTGTGAAAATACAATAGTAAATATAGAGTAATGTAAATGTTATGTGAGGTAAAGCCTTTACTGTGAAAATACAATAGTATATATAGAGTAATGTAAATGTTATGTGAGGTAAAGCCTTTACTGTGAAAATATAATAGTAAATATAGAGTAATGTAAATGTTATGTGAGGTAAAGCCTTTACTGTGAAAATACAATACTATATATAGAGTAATGTAAATGTTATGTGAGGTAAAGCCTTTACTGTGAAAATACAATAGTAAATATAGAGTAATGTAAATGTTATGTGAGGTAAAGCCTTTACTGTGAAAATACAATAGTATATATAGAGTAATGTAAATGTTATGTGAGGTAAAGCCTTTACTGTGAAAATACAATACTATATATAGAGTAATGTAAATGTTATGTGAGGTAAAGCCTTTACTGTGAAAATACAATAGTATATATAGAGTAATGTAAATGTTATGTGAGGTAAAGCCTTTACTGTGAAAATACAATACTATATATGGTGTAATGTAAATGTTACGTGAGGTAAAGCCTTTACTGTGAAAATATAATAGTAAATATAGAGTAATGTAAATGTTATGTGAGGTAAAGCCTTTACTGTGAACATACAATAGTATATATAGAGTAATGTAAATGCTATGTGAGGTAAAGCCTTTACTGTGAAAATACAATAGTATATATGTGACGTAAAGCCTTTACTGTGAAAATACAATAGTATATATAGAGTAATGTAAATGTTTTGTGAGATAAAGCCTTTACTGTGAAAATACAATAGTATATATAGAGTAATGTAAATGTTATGTGAGGTAAAGCCTTTACTGTGAAAATATAATAGTAAATATAGAGTAATGTAAATGTTATGTGAGGTAAAGCCTTTACTGTGAACATACAATAGTATATATAGAGTAATGTAAATGCTATGTGAGGTAAAGCCTTTACTGTGAAAATACAATAGTATATATGTGACGTAAAGCCTTTACTGTGAAAATACAATAGTATATATAGAGTAATGTAAATGTTTTGTGAGATAAAGCCTTTACTGTGAAAATACAATAGTATATATAGAGTAATGTAAATGTTATGTGAGGTAAAGCCTTTACTGTGAAAATATAATAGTAAATATAGAGTAATGTAAATGTTATGTGAGGTAAAGCCTTTACTGTGAAAATACAATACTATATATAGAGTAATGTAAATGTTATGTGAGGTAAAGCCTTTACTGTGAAAATACAATAGTATATATAGAGTAATGTAAATGTTATGTGAGGTAAAGCCTTTACTTTGAAAATACAATACTATATATAGAGTAATGTAAATGTTATGTGAGGTAAAGCCTTTACTGTGAAAATACAATAGTATATATAGAGTAATGTAAATGTTATATGAGGTAAAGCCTTTACTGTGAAAATACAATAGTATATATAGAGTAATGTAAATGTTATGTGAGGTAAAGCCTTTACTGTGAAAATATAATAGTAAATATAGAGTAATGTAAATGTTATGTGAGGTAAAGCCTTTACTGTGAACATACAATAGTATATATAGAGTAATGTAAATGCTATGTGAGGTAAAGCCTTTACTGTGAAAATACAATAGTATATATGTGACGTAAAGCCTTTACTGTGAAAATACAATAGTATATATAGAGTAATGTAAATGTTTTGTGAGATAAAGCCTTTACTGTGAAAATACAATGGTATATATAGAGTAATGTAAATGTTATGTGAGGTAAAGCCTTTACTGTGAAAATATAATAGTAAATATAGAGTAATGTAAATGTTATGTGAGGTAAAGCCTTTACTGTGAAAATACAATACTATATATAGAGTAATGTAAATGTTAAGTGAGATAAAGCCTTTACTGTGAAAATACAATACTATATATAGAGTAATGTAAATGCTATGTGAGGTAAAGCCTTTACTGTGAAAATACAATACTATATATAGAGTAATGTAAATGTTATGTGAGATAAAGCCTTTACTGTGAAAATACAATAGTATATATAGAGTAATGTAAATGTTATGTGAGGTAAAGCCTTTACTTTGAAAATACAATACTATATATAGAGTAATGTAAATGTTATGTGAGGTAAAGCCTTTACTGTGAAAATACAATAGTATATATAGAGTAATGTAAATGTTATGTGAGGTAAAGCCTTTACTGTGAAAATATAATAGTAAATATAGAGTAATGTAAATGTTATGTGAGGTAAAGCCTTTACTGTGAACATACAATAGTATATATAGAGTAATGTAAATGCTATGTGAGGTAAAGCCTTTACTGTGAAAATACAATAGTATATATAGAGTAATGTAAATGTTATGTGAGGTAAAGCCTTTACTGTGAAAATACAATAGTATATATAGAGTAATGTAAATGTTATGTGAGGTAAAGCCTTTACTGTGAAAATATAATAGTAAATATAGAGTAATGTAAATGTTATGTGAGGTAAAGCCTTTACTGTGAAAATACAATACTATATATAGAGTAATGTAAATGTTATGTGAGGTAAAGCCTTTACTGTGAAAATACAATAGTATATATAGAGTAATGTAAATGTTATGTGAGGTAAAGCCTTTACTTTGAAAATACAATACTATATATAGAGTAATGTAAATGTTATGTGAGGTAAAGCCTTTACTGTGAAAATACAATAGTATATATAGAGTAATGTAAATGTTATGTGAGGTAAAGCCTTTACTGTGAAAATATAATAGTAAATATAGAGTAATGTAAATGTTATGTGAGGTAAAGCCTTTACTGTGAACATACAATAGTATATATACAGTAATGTAAATGCTATGTGAGGTAAAGCCTTTACTGTGAAAATACAATAGTATATATAGAGTAATGTAAATGTTATGTGACGTAAAGCCTTTACTGTGAAAATACAATACTATATATAGAGTAATGTAAATGTTATGTGAGGTAAAGCCTTTACTGTGAAAATACAATACTATATATAGAGTAATGTAAATGTTATGTGAGGTAAAGCCTTTACTGTAAAAATACAATAGTATATATAGAGTAATGTAAATGTTATGTGAGGTAAAGCCTTAACTGTGAAAATACAATAGTAAATATAGAGTAATGTAAATGTTATGTGAGGTAAAGCCTTTACTGTGAAAATACAATAGTATATATAGAGTAATGTAAATGTTATGTGAGGTAAAGCCTTTACTGTGAAAATATAATAGTAAATATAGAGTAATGTAAATGTTATGTGAGGTAAAGCCTTTACTGTGAAAATACAATACTATATATAGAGTAATGTAAATGTTATGTGAGGTAAAGCCTTTACTGTGAAAATACAATAGTAAATATAGAGTAATGTAAATGTTATGTGAGGTAAAGCCTTTACTGTGAAAATACAATAGTATATATAGAGTAATGTAAATGTTATGTGAGGTAAAGCCTTTACTGTGAAAATACAATAGTATATATAGAGTAATGTAAATGTTATGTGAAGTAAAGCCTTTACTGTGAAAATACAATACTATATATAGAGTAATGTAAATCTTATGTGAGGTAAAGCCTTTACTGTGAAAATACAATAGTATATATAGAGTAATGTAAATGTTATGTGACGTAAAGCCTTTACTGTGAAAATACAATACTATATATAGAGTAATGTAAATGTTATGTGAGGTAAAGCCTTTACTGTGAAAATACAATACTATATATAGAGTAATGTAAATGTTATGTGAGGTAAAGCCTTTACTGTAAAAATACAATAGTATATATAGAGTAATGTAAATGTTATGTGAGGTAAAGCCTTAACTGTGAAAATACAATAGTAAATATAGAGTAATGTAAATGTTATGTGAGGTAAAGCCTTTACTGTGAAAATACAATAGTATATATAGAGTAATGTAAATGTTATGTGAGGTAAAGCCTTTACTGTGAAAATATAATAGTAAATATAGAGTAATGTAAATGTTATGTGAGGTAAAGCCTTTACTGTGAAAATACAATACTATATATAGAGTAATGTAAATGTTATGTGAGGTAAAGCCTTCACTGTGAAAATACAATAGTAAATATAGAGTAATGTAAATGTTATGTGAGGTAAAGCCTTTACTGTGAAAATACAATAGTATATATAGAGTAATGTAAATGTTATGTGAGGTAAAGCCTTTACTGTGAAAATACAATACTATATATAGAGTAATGTAAATGTTATGTGAGGTAAAGCCTTTACTGTGAAAATACAATAGTATATATAGAGTAATGTAAATGTTATGTGAGGTAAAGCCTTTACTGTGAAAATACAATACTATATATGGTGTAATGTAAATGTTACGTGAGGTAAAGCCTTTACTGTGAAAATATAATAGTAAATATAGAGTAATGTAAATGTTATGTGAGGTAAAGCCTTTACTGTGAACATACAATAGTATATATAGAGTAATGTAAATGCTATGTGAGGTAAAGCCTTTACTGTGAAAATACAATAGTATATATGTGACGTAAAGCCTTTACTGTGAAAATACAATAGTATATATAGAGTAATGTAAATGTTTTGTGAGATAAAGCCTTTACTGTGAAAATACAATAGTATATATAGAGTAATGTAAATGTTATGTGAGGTAAAGCCTTTACTGTGAAAATATAATAGTAAATATAGAGTAATGTAAATGTTATGTGAGGTAAAGCCTTTACTGTGAACATACAATAGTATATATAGAGTAATGTAAATGCTATGTGAGGTAAAGCCTTTACTGTGAAAATACAATAGTATATATGTGACGTAAAGCCTTTACTGTGAAAATACAATAGTATATATAGAGTAATGTAAATGTTTTGTGAGATAAAGCCTTTACTGTGAAAATACAATAGTATATATAGAGTAATGTAAATGTTATGTGAGGTAAAGCCTTTACTGTGAAAATATAATAGTAAATATAGAGTAATGTAAATGTTATGTGAGGTAAAGCCTTTACTGTGAAAATACAATACTATATATAGAGTAATGTAAATGTTATGTGAGGTAAAGCCTTTACTGTGAAAATACAATAGTATATATAGAGTAATGTAAATGTTATGTGAGGTAAAGCCTTTACTTTGAAAATACAATACTATATATAGAGTAATGTAAATGTTATGTGAGGTAAAGCCTTTACTGTGAAAATACAATAGTATATATAGAGTAATGTAAATGTTATATGAGGTAAAGCCTTTACTGTGAAAATACAATAGTATATATAGAGTAATGTAAATGTTATGTGAGGTAAAGCCTTTACTGTGAAAATATAATAGTAAATATAGAGTAATGTAAATGTTATGTGAGGTAAAGCCTTTACTGTGAACATACAATAGTATATATAGAGTAATGTAAATGCTATGTGAGGTAAAGCCTTTACTGTGAAAATACAATAGTATATATAGAGTAATGTAAATGTTTTGTGAGATAAAGCCTTTACTGTGAAAATACAATGGTATATATAGAGTAATGTAAATGTTATGTGAGGTAAAGCCTTTACTGTGAAAATATAATAGTAAATATAGAGTAATGTAAATGTTATGTGAGGTAAAGCCTTTACTGTGAAAATACAATACTATATATAGAGTAATGTAAATGTTATGTGAGGTAAAGCCTTTACTGTGAACATACAATAGTATATATACAGTAATGTAAATGCTATGTGAGGTAAAGCCTTTACTGTGAAAATACAATAGTATATATAGAGTAATGTAAATGTTATGTGACGTAAAGCCTTTACTGTGAAAATACAATACTATATATAGAGTAATGTAAATGTTATGTGAGGTAAAGCCTTTACTGTGAAAATACAATACTATATATAGAGTAATGTAAATGTTATGTGAGGTAAAGCCTTTACTGTGAAAATACAATAGTATATATAGAGTAATGTAAATGTTATGTGAGGTAAAGCCTTAACTGTGAAAATACAATAGTAAATATAGAGTAATGTAAATGTTATGTGAGGTAAAGCCTTTACTGTGAAGATACAATAGTATATATAGAGTAATGTAAATGTTATGTGAGGTAAAGCCTTTACTGTGAAAATACAATACTATATATAGAGTAATGTAAATGTTATGTGAGGTAAAGCCTTTACTGTGAAAATACAATAGTATATATAGAGTAATGTAAATGTTATGTGAGGTAAAGCCTTTACTGTGAAAATACAATACTATATATGGTGTAATGTAAATGTTATGTGAGGTAAAGCCTTTACTGTGAAAATACAATACTATATATAGAGTAATGTAAATGTTATGTGAGGTAAAGCCTTTACTGTGAAAATACAATACTATATATAGAGTAATGTAAATGTTATGTGAGGTAAAGCCTTTACTGTGAAAATACAATAGTATATATAGAGTAATGTAAATGTTATATGAGGTAAAGCCTTTACTGTGAAAATACAATAGTATATATAGAGTAATGTAAATGTTATGTGAGGTAAAGCCTTTACTGTGAAAATATAATAGTAAATATAGAGTAATGTAAATGTTATGTGAGGTAAAGCCTTTACTGTGAACATACAATAGTATATATAGAGTAATGTAAATGCTATGTGAGGTAAAGCCTTTACTGTGAAAATACAATAGTATATATGTGACGTAAAGCCTTTACTGTGAAAATACAATAGTATCATCATCATCATCATCACCGTTTTACGTCCGTTCTTCCACGCTAGCATGGGTTAGACGGGTTGTCCTGTTGTGGGCAGTGTCTGGTCGGCTGACCATGCCTTGCTCATACAGGAACTGATCTGGCTTGATTTCTACAGCTGGATGCCCTTCCTAACACCAACCTCATTTACAGTGAGTGCTGGGTGCTTTTTCGTGGCGCCTACACGTCCACTTTACAGTGTGGGCTGGGTGCTTTTTTGCCGTGGCACCTCCACGACCACCTTGCGGTGGGGGGGGGGGGGCATATTGTTTATATGCTTCAGCATGTACCCATGGGAGGTCGGGTACCCTGTATTACTGCGTGACGCCAGAAGTCACGGTCGTGTGTCATTGACTTTGAGAGGTGTAGTTGGGTAAGGTCGGCTTTTATCACCTCATCCCAAGTCATCTTGGGTCTCCCCACTCCGCGGTTTCCATCAACTTCTAGTGCTCTGCACCTTTTTATGCAGCTGTCATCCTTCATACGCATCACATGTCCATACCAGCGTAACCGCCTCTCCTGCACGCAGCATTTGATTCCTCTTATGCTCAGTCTCTCTCTCAATTCATTTATGCTTTGTCGTTCACGTATATTACTGTTACACATCCATCGGAGCATGCAGGCTTCGTTTCTCTCTAATCTACGTAAGTCTTCCACCTTCAGCGCCCAGGTCTCACTACCATGCAACATCGCTGTTCGGATACACGCATCATACAGTCTGCCTTTCATTCTGAGGGAGAAGCCTTTTGCAGCTAGCAGTGGTAGTAGTTCCCTAAACTTCTTCCATCCCGTTCTTACCCTAGTTATTGTACTTTCTGAGCACCCACCTCCGTTGCTAATTCGGTCACCTAGGTAGCAGAAGCTGTCTACTGTTTCTACAGGGCCCTCCCAGAGATTGGTGGTACTTGTTTCCTGTGGCTGTTTGCTTGCTGTTTCAGCACAGCTGCTGCATGTGAATCCTACATTCTTAATTAAGCTTCCTGAGATCCCGCTACATCTCTTGTGTACCCATTGTTTGCATTTGGGGCAGAGAATGGAGTTCCTACCTACACCTTTCCTACATACTGAGCAAGGCCATTTCCCTGAGGGGATCTGGGTTCTGTTTTCTCGTCTACTTATAAGGACCTTAGTCTTTGTCATGTTGACTTTGAGGCCCTTTCTCTCTAGTCCCTGCTTCCAGGTTTGGAATTTATTCTCTAGTTCTACCATAGATTCAGCTATGAGTGCGAGGTCATCAGCATACAGGAGTTCCCATGGGCATCCGGTCTTAAACTCCTCCGTTATTGCCTGCAGGACTATGATGAACAGGAGAGGGCTAAGAACAGAGCCCTGGTGGACCCCAACCTGTACGCTAAATTCCTCGCTATACTCATTGCCAATCCTAACTTTGCTGACTGCTCCCCTATACATGGCTTGTACCGCTTTCACAAGCCATTCATCTACTCCTAGTTTTCTAAGAGCCCACCAGATTACTGCACGTGGAACTCTGTCAAAGGCTTTCTCAAGGTCGACAAATGCCAAGTAGAGTGGCTTACTTTTAGCTAGGTACTTTTCCTGTAATTGCCTCACAAGGAAGAGCGCATCAGTGGTGCCTTTCCCTGGAACAAACCCAAATTGCATCTCGTCTATATTCACCCGGTCCCTAATCAGCTGTGCTATAACTCTTTCTGTTACTTTCATGACCTGGTCCATCAACTTTATACCTCTATAGTTTCCTCTATCTAGTGCATCGCCTTTACCTTTGTAGCAGTTGACAATGATGCTACTGCACCAATCTTTTGGTATGGCCCCCTCTAGTATTACCTGGTTAACGATACGTGTGGTTATAGTGTGACCTACAGACCCAGATGCCTTCAGCATCTCGGCAGCTATACCCGATGGACCGGTTGCCTTCCCTATCTTCATATCTCTGATTGCCTTACTTACTACGCTGCCGCTGACTTGTACTGCTGGTCCCTCTATAGGGTCTACGTGGGGTAGGGTCTCTTCTTCCCATGCATTCTCCTCATTTAGTAATCTATCATAATGACTCTTCCATGCATCTTTCTTCTCAGCACTTGTGAGGGCAAGCTCACCTTTATCATTCCGGATACACTTCTCTCCAATGACATCACAACTATCTCTGACACACTGCCTCGCAATCTTGAATACCTCCTGTTTCTGGTCCTCACGTTGTAAAACATGCTTGAATTTTCTATCCTCTGCTTCCCTCCTAGCTAAGTATACTTGTCGCCTAGCTTCCCTCTTGGTCTCTATGTAATGTACCCTGCTCCCCCCGTTCTTCCATTCTTTCCATGCCTGTCTCTTGGCCTTGACTGCTTCATCTACCTTATTGTTCCACCACCAAGTCACTCTCCTCCTGCTTGAGGTCTTACTCCAGCCACAAACCTCATCCGTCGCCTCTAGTAAGTTATTTTTTAGGAACTCCCAGTTCTCTTCTACGTTAAATGTCTCTATCTGTTCTTCTTTACTGTCGTAGGTTTATATAGAGTAATGTAAATGTTTTGTGAGATAAAGCCTTTACTGTGAAAATACAATAGTATATATAGAGTAATGTAAATGTTATGTGAGGTAAAGCCTTTACTGTGAAAATACAATACTATATATAGAGTAATGTAAATGTTATGTGAGGTAAAGCCTTTACTGTGAAAATACAATACTATATATAGAGTAATGTAAATGTTATGTGAGGTAAAGCCTTTACTGTGAAAATACAATAGTATATATAGAGTAATGTAAATGCTATGTGAGGTAAAGCCTTTACTTTGAAAATACAATACTATACATAGAGTAACGTAAATGTTATGTGAGGTAAAGCCTTTACTGTGAAAATACAATACTATATATAGAGTAATGTAAATGTTATGTGAGGTAAAGCCTTTACTGTGAAAATACAATACTATATATAGAGTAATGTAAATGTTATGTGAGGTAAAGCCTTTACTGTGAAAATACAATACTATATATAGAGTAATGTAAATGTTATGTGAGGTAAAGCCTTTACTGTGAAAATACAATAGTATATATAGAGTAATGTAAATGTTTTGTGAGATAAAGCCTTTACTGTGAAAATACAATGGTATATATAGAGTAATGTAAATGTTATGTGAGGTAAAGCCTTTACTGTGAAAATATAATAGTAAATATAGAGTAATGTAAATGTTATGTGAGGTAAAGCCTTTACTGTGAAAATACAATACTATATATAGAGTAATGTAAATGTTAAGTGAGATAAAGCCTTTACTGTGAAAATACAATACTATATATAGAGTAATGTAAATGCTATGTGAGGTAAAGCCTTTACTGTGAAAATACAATACTATATATAGAGTAATGTAAATGTTATGTGAGATAAAGCCTTTACTGTGAAAATACAATAGTATATATAGAGTAATGTAAATGTTATGTGAGGTAAAGCCTTTACTTTGAAAATACAATACTATATATAGAGTAATGTAAATGTTATGTGAGGTAAAGCCTTTACTGTGAACATACAATAGTATATATACAGTAATGTAAATGCTATGTGAAATAAAGCCTTTACTGTGAAAATACAATAGTATATATAGAGTAATGTAAATGTTATGTGACGTAAAGCCTTTACTGTGAAAATACAATACTATATATAGAGTAATGTAAATGTTATGTGAGGTAAAGCCTTTACTGTGAAAATACAATACTATATATAGAGTAATGTAAATGTTATGTGAGGTAAAGCCTTTACTGTGAAAATACAATAGTATATATAGAGTAATGTAAATGTTATGTGAGGTAAAGCCTTAACTGTGAAAATACAATAGTAAATATAGAGTAATGTAAATGTTATGTGAGGTAAAGCCTTTACTGTGAAGATACAATAGTATATATAGAGTAATGTAAATGTTATGTGAGGTAAAGCCTTTACTGTGAAAATACAATACTATATATAGAGTAATGTAAATGTTATGTGAGGTAAAGCCTTTACTGTGAAAATACAATAGTATATATAGAGTAATGTAAATGTTATGTGAGGTAAAGCCTTTACTGTGAAAATACAATACTATATATGGTGTAATGTAAATGTTATGTGAGGTAAAGCCTTTACTGTGAAAATACAATACTATATATAGAGTAATGTAAATGTTATGTGAGGTAAAGCCTTTACTGTGAAAATACAATAGTATATATAGAGTAATGTAAATGTTATGTGAGGTAAAGCCTTTACTGTGAAAATATAATAGTAAATATAGAGTAATGTAAATGTTATGTGAGGTAAAGCCTTTACTGTGAACATACAATAGTATATATAGAGTAATGTAAATGCTATGTGAGGTAAAGCCTTTACTGTGAAAATACAATAGTATATATGTGACGTAAAGCCTTTACTGTGAAAATACAATAGTATATATAGAGTAATGTAAATGTTTTGTGAGATAAAGCCTTTACTGTGAAAATACAATAGTATATATAGAGTAATGTAAATGTTATGTGAGGTAAAGCCTTTACTGTGAAAATACAATACTATATATAGAGTAATGTAAATGTTATGTGAGGTAAAGCCTTTACTGTGAAAATACAATACTATATATAGAGTAATGTAAATGTTATGTGAGGTAAAGCCTTTACTGTGAAAATACAATAGTATATATAGAGTAATGTAAATGCTATGTGAGGTAAAGCCTTTACTTTGAAAATACAATACTATACATAGAGTAACGTAAATGTTATGTGAGGTAAAGCCTTTACTGTGAAAATACAATACTATATATAGAGTAATGTAAATGTTATGTGAGGTAAAGCCTTTACTGTGAAAATACAATACTATATATAGAGTAATGTAAATGTTATGTGAGGTAAAGCCTTTACTGTGAAAATACAATACTATATATAGAGTAATGTAAATGTTATGTGAGGTAAAGCCTTTACTGTGAAAATACAATAGTATATATAGAGTAATGTAAATGTTATATGAGGTAAAGCCTTTACTGTGAAAATACAATAGTATATATAGAGTAATGTAAATGTTATGTGAGGTAAAGCCTTTACTGTGAAAATATAATAGTAAATATAGAGTAATGTAAATGTTATGTGAGGTAAAGCCTTTACTGTGAACATACAATAGTATATATAGAGTAATGTAAATGCTATGTGAGGTAAAGCCTTTACTGTGAAAATACAATAGTATATATGTGACGTAAAGCCTTTACTGTGAAAATACAATAGTATATATAGAGTAATGTAAATGTTTTGTGAGATAAAGCCTTTACTGTGAAAATACAATAGTATATATAGAGTAATGTAAATGTTATGTGAGGTAAAGCCTTTACTGTGAAAATATAATAGTAAATATAGAGTAATGTAAATGTTATGTGAGGTAAAGCCTTTACTGTGAAAATACAATACTATATATAGAGTAATGTAAATGTTATGTGAGGTAAAGCCTTTACTGTGAAAATACAATAGTATATATAGAGTAATGTAAATGTTATGTGAGGTAAAGCCTTTACTTTGAAAATACAATACTATATATAGAGTAATGTAAATGTTATGTGAGGTAAAGCCTTTACTGTGAAAATACAATAGTATATATAGAGTAATGTAAATGTTATATGAGGTAAAGCCTTTACTGTGAAAATACAATAGTATATATAGAGTAATGTAAATGTTATGTGAGGTAAAGCCTTTACTGTGAAAATATAATAGTAAATATAGAGTAATGTAAATGTTATGTGAGGTAAAGCCTTTACTGTGAACATACAATAGTATATATAGAGTAATGTAAATGCTATGTGAGGTAAAGCCTTTACTGTGAAAATACAATAGTATATATGTGACGTAAAGCCTTTACTGTGAAAATACAATAGTATATATAGAGTAATGTAAATGTTTTGTGAGATAAAGCCTTTACTGTGAAAATACAATAGTATATATAGAGTAATGTAAATGTTATGTGAGGTAAAGCCTTTACTGTGAAAATATAATAGTAAATATAGAGTAATGTAAATGTTATGTGAGGTAAAGCCTTTACTGTGAAAATACAATACTATATATAGAGTAATGTAAATGTTAAGTGAGATAAAGCCTTTACTGTGAAAATACAATACTATATATAGAGTAATGTAAATGCTATGTGAGGTAAAGCCTTTGCTGTGAAAATACAATACTATATATAGAGTAATGTAAATGTTATGTGAGATAAAGCCTTTACTGTGAAAATACAATAGTATATATAGAGTAATGTAAATGTTATGTGAGGTAAAGCCTTTACTTTGAAAATACAATACTATATATAGAGTAATGTAAATGTTATGTGAGGTAAAGCCTTTACTGTGAAAATACAATAGTATATATAGAGTAATGTAAATGTTATGTGAGATAAAGCCTTTACTGTGAAAATATAATAGTAAATATAGAGTAATGTAAATGTTATGTGAGGTAAAGCCTTTACTGTGAACATACAATAGTATATATACAGTAATGTAAATGCTATGAGGTAAAGCCTTTACTGTGAAAATACAATAGTATATATAGAGTAATGTAAATGTTATGTGACGTAAAGCCTTTACTGTGAAAATACAATACTATATATAGAGTAATGTAAATGTTATGTGAGGTAAAGCCTTTACTGTGAAAATACAATACTATATATAGAGTAATGTAAATGTTATGTGAGGTAAAGCCTTTACTGTGAAAATACAATAGTATATATAGAGTAATGTAAATGTTATGTGAGGTAAAGCCTTAACTGTGAAAATACAATAGTAAATATAGAGTAATGTAAATGTTATGTGAGGTAAAGCCTTTACTGTGAAGATACAATAGTATATATAGAGTAATGTAAATGTTATGTGAGGTAAAGCCTTTACTGTGAAAATACAATACTATATATAGAGTAATGTAAATGTTATGTGAGGTAAAGCCTTTACTGTGAAAATACAATAGTATATATAGAGTAATGTAAATGTTATGTGAGGTAAAGCCTTTACTGTGAAAATACAATACTATATATGGTGTAATGTAAATGTTATGTGAGGTAAAGCCTTTACTGTGAAAATACAATACTATATATAGAGTAATGTAAATGTTATGTGAGGTAAAGCCTTTACTGTGAAAATACAATACTATATATAGAGTAATGTAAATGTTATGTGAGGTAAAGCCTTTACTGTGAAAATACAATAGTATATATAGAGTAATGTAAATGTTATATGAGGTAAAGCCTTTACTGTGAAAATACAATAGTATATATAGAGTAATGTAAATGTTATGTGAGGTAAAGCCTTTACTGTGAAAATATAATAGTAAATATAGAGTAATGTAAATGTTATGTGAGGTAAAGCCTTTACTGTGAACATACAATAGTATATATAGAGTAATGTAAATGCTATGTGAGGTAAAGCCTTTACTGTGAAAATACAATAGTATATATGTGACGTAAAGCCTTTACTGTGAAAATACAATAGTATATATAGAGTAATGTAAATGTTTTGTGAGATAAAGCCTTTACTGTGAAAATACAATAGTATATATAGAGTAATGTAAATGTTATGTGAGGTAAAGCCTTTACTGTGAAAATACAATACTATATATAGAGTAATGTAAATGTTATGTGAGGTAAAGCCTTTACTGTGAAAATACAATACTATATATAGAGTAATGTAAATGTTATGTGAGGTAAAGCCTTTACTGTGAAAATACAATAGTATATATAGAGTAATGTAAATGTTATATGAGGTAAAGCCTTTACTGTGAAAATACAATAGTATATATAGAGTAATGTAAATGTTATGTGAGGTAAAGCCTTTACTGTGAAAATATAATAGTAAATATAGAGTAATGTAAATGTTATGTGAGGTAAAGCCTTTACTGTGAACATACAATAGTATATATAGAGTAATGTAAATGCTATGTGAGGTAA
Source organism: Eledone cirrhosa (assembly GCA_964016885.1). Lineage (NCBI taxonomy): Eukaryota > Metazoa > Mollusca > Cephalopoda > Octopoda > Eledonidae > Eledone > Eledone cirrhosa. The sequence continues at coordinate 20,600,686 of OZ024741.1, forward strand.
AGCCTTTACTGTGAAAATACAATAGTATATATAGAGTAATGTAAATGTTTTGTGAGATAAAGCCTTTACTGTGAAAATACAATAGTATATATAGAGTAATGTAAATGTTATGTGAGGTAAAGCCTTTACTGTGAAAATATAATAGTAAATATAGAGTAATGTAAATGTTATGTGAGGTAAAGCCTTTACTGTGAAAATACAATACTATATATAGAGTAATGTAAATGTTAAGTGAGATAAAGCCTTTACTGTGAAAATACAATACTATATATAGAGTAATGTAAATGCTATGTGAGGTAAAGCCTTTACTGTGAAAATACAATAGTAAATATAGAGTAATGTAAATGTTATGTGAGGTAAAGCCTTTACTGTGAAAATACAATAGTATATATAGAGTAATGTAAATGTTATGTGAGGTAAAGCCTTTACTGTGAAAATACAATACTATATATAGAGTAATGTAAATGTTATGTGAGGTAAAGCCTTTACTGTGAAAATATAATACTATATATAGAGTAATGTAAATGTTATGTGAGGTAAAGCCTTTACTGTGAAAATACAATACTATATATAGAGTAATGTAAATGTTATGTGAGGTAAAGCCTTTACTGTGAAAATACAATACTATATATAGAGTAATGTAAATGTTATGTGAGGTAAAGCCTTTACTGTGAAAATACAATAGTATATATAGAGTAATGTAAATGCTATGTGAGGTAAAGCCTTTACTTTGAAAATACAATACTATATATAGAGTAATGTAAATGTTATGTGAGGTAAAGCCTTTACTGTGAAAATACAATACTATATATAGAGTAATGTAAATGTTATGTGAGGTAAAGCCTTTACTGTGAAAATACAATACTATATATAGAGTGGTTTCTTTATTTGCCACTAGGGCACAAAAGGTAGGGACAGATACAAGGGGGGAAGTTTACATATAATTAACGAGTACAAAAATATAACAATGAAATAACAACAACAAACGAAGTCCTCAATAGGGAGGGGGCATTAACATGGGTCGCACACACCCCGGAAAAAATGTGTAACCCTTCTCCTCAGGAGCACAAAGAGTAGGTGCTTCCCTCGTCTCCGCTTTTTCCTCTTCTTTCACCTACAGGCTGATATAGAGAGAAGACCCATTCACTCTGGCCATTCTCCCTACTTTCACCCACCTTTCATAAAACTTGCTGGGGTAGAGCACCTCTCTCTCCATTCTGATCCTTCTTTTAAAATGGTATTTGAAAAAGGGGACCAGTTGTTGGCCGGAGAGAAAGGTGTCTGACCTCAGCCCTTTCAGCCTCGTCCACCATACAACTTCTTTAGCCATGGCTACCACACAGAGAAAAACCGCCTCTCCTTCGTTTTTGAAAGGGGGAGGCGGTTTGATCGTGACAATGGACTCGGTGGTCAACCGGATTGGTCCCACCCTCGACAGTAGTCGTTCCACATAGCCCCACAGGTCAGCAATGCCTGGGCAGTGTACGAATGCGTGCGCAACGGTTTCGTCATCATGCACGCATCTCGGACAGATCTTATTCAAAGGATCTCTACCCAGGCTCCCATGTCTGTGGAGCTTGTCTCGAACGGGTAGAGCCCCTCGGTAGCACTGCCAAGCCAGGGACTTTTGGAAGTTGTCCATCGGTCCAGGGCCAAACGTCCTACCGAACAGACTGGCCAGTTCATCTTCCTCCATGCCTAGAGCTTCTCCGAGAGCATCGTCGCACCTGCTGCGTACCAACCCTCTATAGAATGTCGAGGTGGAGTCTCCACTGATTGCCGGGTCCGCTTTCCAGAGGGCCGTGAGCGCCTGGGCACATTCAATGTGCCAGTCGCCCACTTTTCTCGGTCTTTGCTTGACCCAGGATTGCAGCTCGGTGAGCGAGACGAGTCTGGGAAAGGCTCGCCTCACAAACGGGGCCCACACCGGTTGACCGGTGAGGAATACCTGGAGGTGCCGTAGCCTTAATGCGTGTTTACGCATCTGTAGCCACGGCATCCCCAGCCCTCCTTTCGAAGGGTGTTGACAGCAGATGGATCTCCTCACCAAAGGGGTCCGCTTGTTCCAAAGAAATTGGAACAGCGCGCACTCCATTTTGGCGAGTCTTTTCACTGGGCAAGGCACGACGGTCAAGCGGTAGTAGATGACGGATGCTATATAAGTATTCGCCACCTCCGCTCGACCTTTCAGGGATAGTTTGCACTGGGCCCACTTCTGGGTGAGTGCAAACACCCTGGCCGTTACCTCGTTCCAGTTTTTCTCCACCTGGAGGTCTGGTCCGAACCAGACCCCAAGCAGCTTCACCGGGCCCTCCGTCCAGCGTCCGACGACGTCGTTGGAGGGCATCGGTTTGCCTCTCCATGTTCCGAGTTGCAAACCGACGGACTTGTCCCGGTTCAGCTTGGCTCCTGTAAACCTTTCATATTCCTCCAGTAAGGTGCCGATCTCACCGATTTGCGAGGTTTTCGACACCATTACTGTCACGTCATCGGCGTAGGCCGACGCCGCTTTCTGCAATCCCGGTTCCAAAGGGATGCCCTGCAACCGCTCCAACTTCCGCAGTAGTGGCTCAAGAGCCAGCACATACAGTAGGGAGGAGAGAGGGCATCCCTGTCGGATGGATCGCATGATTTGGAACGGCTCCGAGAGGTGGCCGTTCACCTTGACCCTTGAGCAGACGTTGCTGCTGTGCATCGCAGCAATCCAACCCCTGAAAACGGGTCCGAAGCCTGCCGCCGCGAGCACCGCATCCAGGTAACGATGGTCAACCCTATCGAAAGCTTTAGATTGATCCAAGTTGATCAGGGCCCCACCAAAGCCGGGTTCATTCCCTACCCTCTCTATGATGTATCGCATAAGGTGGAGATTGTCGTGAATGGACCTGGACGGGATTGCGCATGTCTGCGCTTCTCCCACCAGGTTTCCAACGACAAGCGCCAACCTCTTCGCTAACACCTTGGCCAAAATCTTTAACTCTGTATTTAGCAGAGTTATGGGCCTGAAGTTACTTATGTCATCCCCCTTGTTCTCATCCTTCCTCACCAGCGTAACTACGCCCTTGGTCACAGAACTGGGAATTCTCCCGTTCTGCTGCCAGTTGCAGTAGACCGCTTCGAGGATATCGGAGAACAAGTCCGGCATCGCTACATATAGCTCGTATGGTAGACCATCGAGACCCGGGGATTTGCGTTTGCCGCATTGGCTCAGCGCCGCCCCTATCTCAGCAGCTGAAATCGTCCTTTCGCAGGACTTCGCCTCCGCGTCCGAGAGGCGCGGCAGACCGTCGAGGTATGGATTGAAATCCATAGTCTCACCCGGCGCGCCGCCCCTCTCGAACAGTCGTGCAAAGTGCCGCTGAAAGGCCGCACACATCTGCCCAGGTTCAAGGATCACACGCCCATCCTGGTTCTTCAAAGACCGAATCGTGGACTTGTTCCCACTTTTTGCCTCTGTCACTCGGGCCCAGCTTACAGCTTTGGCTCCCTCATTACCCAGAGCACGTATTTTACTCCTGACAACGCAGCCTTCATGCTTCACCTCAAAGAACTGGTCTAAGGCCATTCTTGATGCCAGCACGCCGGCTACATTGCCACTCCTAATCGCCTCTTCTACTCTATCTACTAATTCCCTTTCCGTCTTGTTCCTATCCCTTGCTAATTCCTGACTAAAACCTATCGATTCTATTCTAATTGCTCTCTTAAGAGAGCTCCACCACCTGTTGTTGACAATTGCCCCTGTCAAACTCTGCTTAACTAACGTGCTAATCCGTTTACTGTAAGCTTTGCTTCTCGGTAAGGACAAGTTCAGCTTCCAGTAACCGGGTCCCTGTCTATGGGTTCTATCAAGGTTGGCTATGCAGGTCACTAACTTGTGATCCGAATAGTCAACCATGAACATTTTTGGACAGCTAAATGTGTCCCTATCGTTCTCTCTAACTAGGACCCTATCTAGGTACGACCTAGATGTTCCACTGCGATTGGTCCACGTCCATAGTGGTACAGTCGGAAAATCTAGTCGATATCTATCGGCCAGGTCAAATCGGCCGATTAACCTTTTGAGGCTTTTACACCCCCCTCTATTGGCACATGCCCCTACATAGTCCCAACGTGCATCCAGGATACCATTCCAGTCCCCCACTAAAAGCAAGGAGCGGGACGTTCCCAGAAAAGTTTCCAGACGTTGGAAGTATTCCGGCCGCGCTGCCCAAAAAGGGGCGTACACAGCTATTAGTCTAAGGGCTCCACTTTCACTACTGCCGACGTCTAAAACCACCAGTCGACCCTCCGGGTCCAGGTGCACCTTCTGTATGGCGAGGCCCAGGTGTTTTCGCAGCAGAACGACAACTCCACCCCCACCCCCCGGTTGACAGAGAGATGCGAAGATCTCAAAGTCGTCGAAGAGGGGCGCCAGTTGGTGCTCGCTGCTGATCCTGGACTCGCAAATAGCCATTACATCCATTCTATGTGACCTGAGATCGTTTAAAAGTTTGCCTTGTTTCCAAGACAGTCCCAGGCCACGTACATTCAGACACCCAACTCTTATATCAGCCATGTTGGTTAAAAGAGGAAGGACCTACCTGTTCGGCTCCTGAGGAGCAGGTTGCACAATATCCATGGGCGTATTGGAGGGGTTGTTTGGTGGGGTGTTGTTCTGTGGTGGAGTGGGGGTGTTTGGTGAGGTGTGGGTGGGGAAACGTTTCAAGAGGACGCGGTTATAGGGTCGAGTACATGTTTTCCCCACGTCCTCAGGAAAGTTCTCTCTTAGTTTTGCATAGGTGTCCATTGGGAGTCTTATCATTTTTAAATGCGGTTTGTTGGCCGCGCTTGCAAAGAATTGCCCTTCAGTTTCCACCAAAGGGTCTTTGTGTATTGTTTTTACTAGTTCTTTGTTATTTGTGTTAATGTATGTATACTGTTTTATTTGTGTTGTGTTTGTTTGTTGTTCTTGTGTGTGCTTACGTTTTGTTGTATGTGTTATGTTTTGGGGTGGGGCGGATTTTGTTTGTTCTGTTTGTTTTGTTTTTGTTGGTGGTTGTGTGTTTGTTTCGTTTATGTTCGAGTGGTGCTTTCTTTTTTTCCTTTTTACAGGTTGGAAGGGTTCCCCCTCTTCGTCACTAGGTGCCGTTTCCGCTGGGTCCTCGTCCGTGCTGTCGGGTAGTGGTGTATTTTGGGGTTTTGTTGTATTTGTGTGTGTTTTGGGAGTTGTTTTGGGTGGGGCCGTGTCTTGTGTTATTTTTCCCTGTTGTTTTTGTTGTTGTTGTGGTGGTGGTGGTGGAGGTGGTGGTGGTGGTGGTGGTGGTGGTGGTGTGTGGGGTGTAGGCAAAAGAGCCTTTTTTTTTGTCAATTGAGGACAAGCAGCCCTTAGATGACCCCTGCTTGAACAGTAGTAACATATGGGCCTCCTACCCTCGGCTGAAATATATATAAATGTTTCTCCATCGAGGGACACCCTCTGTGGTATTCTAGCGATTCGTTCTGGTCTCATTTGGACCAGAACCTCCACGCTCAAACCGCCGAAAACGTCTGTGGTGACTTCTCCTACTGAGAGGATTCCGTCCTCGTCTTCTAAAAATCCTGTTAGTACCCAGGAAATGCATGCATTTGGCCGGATTCCGGAGACCCTTATCTTCTGCGTTCTTTTCCCTAAATATGTGGGGAAAAATGTATATATCTTGGAAACAATTGGTGCCACAGAGTATTTCCTGGCCGTCAATTGATCCTTCATTAGGACCGTTATATTCCCATAGAGTGGCCCTTTTTGTATGAACGATATATCACTCCACACATTTTTTAGGACCAGCTCAATCTCTTTTTGGGATAATTGAGTTGGTTTCCTTGTTATGTTGAAAATTGTTCTGAAAGATATCGTTCTTAGCGTCGTGTCTCTTTTGATTTCTTGTGGGGAGGTGATTGTGAAGTCTCCTCCTTCTTTGAAAGTTACATACTGTTTCGCTTCCTTCATCTTTTCTCTCAGAGTTGTAATGTCCAGTTGCTTGCAGGTTTGTGTTTTCCGGACCGCCTGTGCAAAGGAGGTACCAGTAGTGGGTTCACTTTGTTTGGTGTTATCGTTATTTTTTCCTTGGTTGGTGTTGTGACTATTGCTGTTATTGTCGTTGATGTTTTTGTCTGCGTTTATGTGACTTTCTGGGTTTTCACCCATTTCTACAAATTTTTCTTTTAATTCCGTGTTCCATGTTTCTTTTGCAGAAGTGAGGAGGGAAGACTTAGAGCCTTGTGCTTCTAGCTTCTCTGTATCACCTTTCTTAGGGGGCGTGGCTTTCACGTTAGGATGAGATGTGAAAATTCCGTCCATTTCTATTAGTTTGCCGTAATAAATTTTTAACTGGAAAATTCGCCCCAAAAAGGGGCGAAAATAAATAAACTCGAAGTTTGACGACCAAGGCAAGGGGTTAACGTATATTACAGTATAAAAAAATTAATCAAAACTCACTTTTTGAGTAAGTAAATCCGACTCGGTAGCCGAGCTTGTTCACACACGTCAACACACGTCTCTCGTATACGAGATGTTATGTGAGATATTATGTGAGGTAAAGCCTTTACTGTGAAAATACAATAGTAAATATAGAGTAATGTAAATGTTATGTGAGGTAAAGCCTTTACTGTGAAAATATAATAGTAAATATAGAGTAATGTAAATGTTATGTGAGGTAAAGCCTTTACTGTGAAAATACAATAGTATATATAGAGTAATGTAAATGTTATGTGAGGTAAAGCCTTTACTGTGAAAATATAATAGTAAATATAGAGTAATGTAAATGTTATGTGAGGTAAAGCCTTTACTGTGAACATACAATAGTATATATACAGTAATGTAAATGCTATGTGAGGTAAAGCCTTTACTGTGAAAATACAATAGTATATATAGAGTAATGTAAATGTTATATGAGGTAAAGCCTTTACTGTGAAAATACAATAGTATATATAGAGTAATGTAAATGTTATATGAGGTAAAGCCTTTACTGTGAAAATACAATAGTATATATAGAGTAATGTAAATGTTATGTGAGGTAAAGCCTTTACTGTGAAAATATAATAGTAAATATAGAGTAATGTAAATGTTATGTGAGGTAAAGCCTTTACTGTGAACATACAATAGTATATATAGAGTAATGTAAATGCTATGTGAGGTAAAGCCTTTACTGTGAAAATACAATAGTATATATAGAGTAATGTAAATGTTATGTGAGGTAAAGCCTTTACTGTGAAAATACAATACTATATATAGAGTAATGTAAATGTTATGTGAGGTAAAGCCTTTACTGTGAAAATACAATAGTATATATAGAGTAATGTAAATGTTATATGAGGTAAAGCCTTTACTGTGAAAATACAATAGTATATATAGAGTAATGTAAATGTTATGTGTGGTAAAGCCTTTACTGTGAAAATACAATACTATATATAGAGTAATGTAAATGTTATGTGAGGTAAAGCCTTTACTGTGAAAATACAATAGTATATATAGAGTAATGTAAATGTTATATGAGGTAAAGCCTTTACTGTGAAAATACAATAGTATATATAGAGTAATGTAAATGTTATGTGAGGTAAAGCCTTTACTGTGAAAATACAATAGTATATATAGAGTAATGTAAATGTTATATGAGGTAAAGCCTTTACTGTGAAAATACAATAGTATATATAGAGTAATGTAAATGTTATGTGAGGTAAAGCCTTTACTGTGAACATACAATAGTATATATAGAGTATTGTAAATGCTATGTGAGGTAAAGCCTTTACTGTGAAAATACAATAGTATATATGTGACGTAAAGCCTTTACTGTGAAAATACAATAGTATATATAGAGTAATGTAAATGTTATGTGAGGTAAAGCCTTTACTGTGAAAATACAATACTATATATAGAGTAATGTAAATGTTATGTGAGGTAAAGCCTTTACTGTGAAAATACAATACTATATATAGAGTAATGTAAATGTTATGTGAGGTAAAGCCTTTACTGTGAAAATACAATAGTATATATAGAGTAATGTAAATGCTATGTGAGGTAAAGCCTTTACTTTGAAAATACAATACTATATATAGAGTAATGTAAATGTTATGTGAGGTAAAGCCTTTACTGTGAAAATACAATACTATATATAGAGTAATGTAAATGTTATGTGAGGTAAAGCCTTTACTGTGAAAATACAATAGTATATATAGAGTAATGTAAATGTTATATGAGGTAAAGCCTTTACTGTGAAAATACAATAGTATATATAGAGTAATGTAAATGTTATGTGAGGTAAAGCCTTTACTGTGAAAATATAATAGTAAATATAGAGTAATGTAAATGTTATGTGAGGTAAAGCCTTTACTGTGAACATACAATAGTATATATAGAGTAATGTAAATGCTATGTGAGGTAAAGCCTTTACTGTGAAAATACAATAGTATATATGGTGTAATGTAAATGTTATGTGAGGTAAAGCCTTTACTGTGAAAATACAATACTATATATGGTGTAATGTAAATGTTATGTGAGGTAAAGCCTTTACTGTGAAAATACAATACTATATATAGAGTAATGTAAATGTTATATGAGGTAAAGCCTTTACTGTGAAAATACAATAGTATATATAGAGTAATGTAAATGTTATGTGAGGTAAAGCCTTTACTGTGAAAATACAATACTATATATAGAGTAATGTAAATGCTATGTGAGGTAAAGCCTTTACTGTGAAAATACAATAGTATATATGTGACGTAAAGCCTTTACTGTGAAAATACAATAGTATATATAGAGTAATGTAAATGTTATGTGAGGTAAAGCCTTTACTGTGAAAATACAATAGTATATATAGAGTAATGTAAATGTTATGTGAGGTAAAGCCTTTACTGTGAAAATACAATAGTATATATAGAGTAATGTAAATGTTATGTGAGGTAAAGCCTTTACTGTGAAAATACAATACTATATATAGAGTAATGTAAATGTTATGTGAGGTAAAGCCTTTACTGTGAAAATACAATAGTATATATAGAGTAATGTAAATGTTATGTGAGGTAAAGCCTTTACTGTGAAAATACACTAGTATTTATAGAGTAATGTAAATGTTATGTGAGGTAAAGCCTTTACTGTGAAAATACACTAGTATATATAGAGTAATGTAAATGTTATGTGAGGTAAAGCCTTTACTGTGAAAATACACTAGTATATATAGAGTAATGTAAATGTTATGTGAGGTAAAGCCTTTACTGTTAAAATACACTAGTATATATAGAGTAATGTAAATGTTATGTGAGGTAAAGCCTTTACTGTGAAAATACACTAGTATATATAGAGTAATGTAAATGTTATGTGAGGTAAAGCCTTTACTGTGAAAATACAATAGTATATATAGAGTAATGTAAATGTTATGTGAGGTAAAGCCTTTACTGTGAAAATACAATAGTATATATAGAGTAATGTAAATGTTATGTGAGGTAAAGCCTTTACTGTGAAAATACAATAGTAAATATAGAGTAATGTAAATGTTATGTGAGGTAAAGCCTTTACTGTGAAAATACAATAGTAAATATAGAGTAATGTAAATGTTATGTGAGGTAAAGCCTTTACTGTGAAAATACAATAGTATATATGGTGTAATGTAAATGTTATGTGAGGTAAAGCCTTTACTGTGAAAATACAATACTATATATGGTGTAATGTAAATGTTATGTGAGGTAAAGCCTTTACTGTGAAAATACAATACTATATATAGAGTAATGTAAATGTTATATGAGGTAAAGCCTTTACTGTGAAAATACAATAGTATATATAGAGTAATGTAAATGTTATGTGAGGTAAAGCCTTTACTGTGAAAATACAATACTATATATAGAGTAATGTAAATGCTATGTGAGGTAAAGCCTTTACTGTGAAAATACAATAGTATATATGTGACGTAAAGCCTTTACTGTGAAAATACAATAGTATATATAGAGTAATGTAAATGTTATGTGAGGTAAAGCCTTTACTGTGAAAATACAATAGTATATATAGAGTAATGTAAATGTTATGTGAGGTAAAGCCTTTACTGTGAAAATACAATAGTATATATAGAGTAATGTAAATGTTATGTGAGGTAAAGCCTTTACTGTGAAAATACAATACTATATATAGAGTAATGTAAATGTTATGTGAGGTAAAGCCTTTACTGTGAAAATACAATAGTATATATAGAGTAATGTAAATGTTATGTGAGGTAAAGCCTTTACTGTGAAAATACACTAGTATTTATAGAGTAATGTAAATGTTATGTGAGGTAAAGCCTTTACTGTGAAAATACACTAGTATATATAGAGTAATGTAAATGTTATGTGAGGTAAAGCCTTTACTGTGAAAATACACTAGTATATATAGAGTAATGTAAATGTTATGTGAGGTAAAGCCTTTACTGTTAAAATACACTAGTATATATAGAGTAATGTAAATGTTATGTGAGGTAAAGCCTTTACTGTGAAAATACACTAGTATATATAGAGTAATGTAAATGTTATGTGAGGTAAAGCCTTTACTGTGAAAATACAATAGTATATATAGAGTAATGTAAATGTTATGTGAGGTAAAGCCTTTACTGTGAAAATACAATAGTATATATAGAGTAATGTAAATGTTATGTGAGGTAAAGCCTTTACTGTGAAAATACAATAGTAAATATAGAGTAATGTAAATGTTATGTGAGGTAAAGCCTTTACTGTGAAAATACAATACTATATATAGAGTAATGTAAATGTTATGTGAGGTAAAGCCTTTACTGTGAAAATACACTAGTATATATAGAGTAATGTAAATGTTATGTGAGGTAAAGCCTTTACTGTGAAAATACAATAGTATATATAGAGTAATGTAAATGTTATGTGAGGTGAAGCCTTTACTGTGAAAATACAATACTATATATAGAGTAATGTAAATGTTATGTGAGGTAAAGCCTTTACTGTGAAAATACAATACTATATATGGAGTAATGTAAATGCTAAAGGGTGATGCCAACTTTGTGAGTGAAACACGTGTATTGAGAATAAACTTTTACTTTTTTTTTTATGTTTTTAAAAAAAGTTAATAAAAAGAAACAACTAAATATTCATCATGTCCAGTTTTGTAGGATTTGAAACTCATAACATTGAAATAGCCACTTAATGTAATATGAAAGCTACTTCTCAATACTTCGTTCTTTTCATACTAAATCACTTGTGTTCCTATTATTCTAAACTTCCAGTCATTTCTATACACCAACACACTTCTCCTTGACCTTCTCCTCTTACAATCGTTTCTATATTTCATCTGTCACCCACCTTGTGGATTGTCTCTCTGTTGACCACTGGCCACTGGTCTCTGTCCTCTGAGACATATATCATCTGCCTGTCACCCACTTTGTGGAGTGTCTCTCTGTTGACCACTGGTCACTAGTCTCTGTCCTTTGAGGCATTTTTGCCCATCACTGTCATTGACAGCATTTGGCTGTTTTTGCAATGAGTCTTCTAATTTTTATATGTATATTCTAAAGTATTTATCATCATCATCACACATCTACACTAACATGGGTTAGACGAGTTGTCCCATTGTGAAACAAGCCAGATCAGATGACCATGCTTTGTTCATACAGAACTGTTTCTGGCTTGGTTTCTATGGCTGGATGCCCTTCCTAATGCCAACCACACAGTCAGGAATCACATTTACAGTGGTTTACCTAAAAACCTTTCATCATAATTAATTACTTATATAACAAATTCTCTCTAAAATATGTTAATTATTTTCAAAAGCATAATATCGTTCATTAGGAATATTTTAACAAAAATGTTAAACTTTAGCATTTGTATCAACCTCACCCTTTACAGCTATATCCCATACTTGCATGGGTCAGGCAGGTTGTCACATTCTAGGACAGAGGTTCTGAAACTTTTTGGACCACCTCACGGCCACATTATATACCCCCAACCCTATTTCCATGCAAATTGTAAATAATATAAATAATATAAATTGTAAATTGTAAATAATATAAATAATAATAAATAAAATTGTTAGTCTATATATAATAAATAATATAATATATGCTATGTATAAATGAATATTATATTTTATTTTACTATATTTATCTATATATATAAAATTGTATTCCTGTTTGTTTGTTTGTTCACAAACTCCTATGGTTTTGGAGATAGACCCCCATAACCATATATATTCTGAAACTACATTGTCCACAGTACTTGGATAAGTATATTTCATTTTAATCAAAGGGTTCTCTGGGGGCACAAAACCCCCGCTAAAAATTGTTTCCCTTCGGTTTATATGAAATTTAAACCATAGCTAAATGACAAGATTTTATGCCTATTCACAAAAGTTTTGAATTGATATTATGAAAAAAATGATTTACAAGAAACAAAATAAGAATAAGATTTAATAATGTAATTTTGATTTGATATATTACAAAAAAATAATGTTTTCCAATTTTTCATGCATTACATTTTACATTGAGTAATATTGAAATGCAGAGTTTTTCTCCATAAATTATATCACTGATTTAAAATCAATCATCATTTTCTTACAAAAAAAATGTGTGAAATGCAGCAAGGCGCTGGTAATTCGGCTATATATAATATGTATCATTTTATATTTAATATACTATTATATCATCTCTACTGCCCCCTTAGGCCCCAGCGACCCCTGGGCCTACCCCCCCCCCCCTCCCGCAGGGGGCAGTAGTCCCACTTTGAGAACCTCTGTTCTAGGGCTTGACATAACAGCTGACCACATCTTATTCATATATTTTGTTATATATAATCTAATCTAATGTCAATGTGCGTGAACGACCAAGCATAGATGAGTTGAGAGAGAAACTGTGTATAAGAGGGATAAGGTTGTGGTGTGCAGGAGAGGAGACTACGATGGTATGGACATGTGAAGCACATGGAGGATGACCACTGCGTAAAGAAGTGCCAAGAAATCCCAGCAGAAGGAAGACAACAAAAAACATGGGTGGAGGTGGTGAGAGCTGACTCCAGATCGCTGAAGCTCACGGAGGAGATAAGGAAGGACCATGACAAGTGGAGAGATGATTGCTGAATAGGATCTGTCCCACCCTTGAAAGCAGGAAAAAGCAGACATATAATGATGATGACGATGATGAAGCTAATCTATGATTCCTATTTTTTCTTATTTTAGGACAACCAAGTAATTGGTATTGGCAGTGGCTCAACCATAGCTTTTGCAGTAGAAAGACTTGGTAAGTCTTAAACATTTTATTTTTTATTTTTTATCAGTTATCAGTTGTTAATGTATTCTGGTCATTTACCCCAGCCTCACGTTGACTCTGAGATCTTGGGCAAGTATCATTTACCCCAGCCTCATGTTGACCCTGACCCTTGGGGCAAGTATCAGTTACCCCAGCCCCAGGTTGACCCTGACCTCTTGGGTAACACTTACCCCAGTCTCACGTTGACCCTGACCTCTTGTGCAAGTGTCAGTTACCCCAGACCCAGGTTGATCCTGACCTCTGGGGCAAGTATCAGTTACCCCAGCCTCACATTGACCCTGACATCTTGGGTAACATTTACCCCAGCTTCACGTTGAGCCTGACCTCTGGTGCAAGTGTCATTTAACCTCAGGCTCACGTTGACCCTGACATCTTGGGTAACATTTACCCCAGTCACATGATGACCCTGGCATCTTGGGTAACACTTACCCCAGCCTCACGTTGATCCTGACCTCTGGGGCAAGTATCAGTTAACCCAGCCTCATGTTGACCCTGACATCTTGGGTAACACTTACCCCAGCTTCACATTGACCCTGACCTCTGGGGCAAGTATCAGTTACCCCAGCCTCATGTTGGCCCTGACATCTTGGGAGTGAAATTGGATAGATGTAAACTATTTGCAAGTCAAGAACCATGTCACACATTGTGTTCAGGCTGAAATTTCCTAGAGAATTAGAGAATTATGTTATGGATACATGTGTCTGTGGAATACTCAGCCATTCCTTTATTAATTTCATGATCAGGCTGTTCCATTGATTTATCAACTAGAACACTTATTGTCAAAACCGTTTGAATATAGGGTAGCTTCGAAATTTATTCTTTCTTAACCCTTTAGCATTTACATTACTCTATATTTACTATTATATTTTCACAGTAAACGATTTATCTCAATTAATTATCCTCACATAATATCGAATCTATCAGATTTTGATATTATTTATTTTGAGAACAATATCTTTACATAAGTATGAGTAGCCAGTTACAGCTGGTTTGAACAGAAAGGGGGGAGACAATTCTGGCCGGATACAGCCGGTTTAAAGGGTTAAGGTATTATAGTTTGCTTAAAACATTGTGGAATATGAGATACAAATACGACTATGAAATAAGTTTGATTATTTGAAAGCTCGACAATGCATGTTAGGTAAAAATGTCAAGGTAATAAACTTATTTTCTGCTCTGAATAATTTGACTTTATATTACAGCTCAACGTGTTGAAGAAGAGAAACTGACTGTAAAATGTGTTCCAACATCTTTCCAGGTTTAACCCTTTACCATTTACATTACTCTATATATACTATTGTATTTTCACAGTAAACACTTTATCTCACATAATATCGAATCTACAAGATTTTGATATTATTTATTTTGAGAACAATACCTTCACATAAGTATGAGTGGCTAGTTACGGCTGGTTTGAATAGAAAGAGATGAGAGAATTCTGGCCGGATATGCTGGTTTAAATGCTAAAAGGTTAAATTACTTTTCTTGTTCCATATCAACAGTAGTTTCATCTATAGTGGTTTCTGAGTTAGGCACAAGGCCAACAATTTTGGGTAGGGATGTCAATTAATTCAACCCCAGTGTATCACTGGTACTTTATTTTATCAACCCAGTAAGGATGAAAGGTAAAGCTAATCTCAGCTGGATTTGAACTCAGAATGTAAAGGGCCGTAACTCTATGCTGCAAAGCATTTTGTTTGATGCTTTACTGATACTGCCAATCTACCACACTAGTGTCATCAATACTGTTGAATATATTTCATTGTTGGAGCCCAGGATTGCTATGCCATATATACCAACAGTATTGGTAGAGGGTCGGACGTCCTGTTTGCAGCAAAGAGTTACGTCCCTTTACGATTTGAGTTCAATTTCCGCCATTGTTAACTTTGCCTTTCATCCTTAGAGGGTCGATAAAATAAAGTAGCAGTAATGCACTGGGGTCAATTTAATCGATTTTCCCCTCCTCCAAAATTGCTGGCCTTGTGCCTATAGGAGGAAAAATTATTATTATTACTAACTTTGCCATATGCGGATACATGCAAACACATGTAGACTCACACAGACACACAATGGACGGAGGCAATTGGTGGCCTTGAGCCAAAAGTAGAAACAATTATTGGTATGTATGGCACACCATACATACTGAAATTTGTTTATGTAAATTTTAAAAAGTTACAGTCTAATATATAAAGCGTCAGATTGGCAGGGTCATTAGAACATCAGATTGGCAGGGTCATTAGAACATCAGATTGGCAGGGTCATTAGAACATCAGATTGGCAGGGTCATTAGAACATCAGATTGGCAGGGTCATTAGAACATCAGATTGGCAGGGTCATTAGAACATCAGATTGGCAGGGTCATTAGAACATCAGATTGGCAGGGTCATTAGAACATCAGATAGGCAGGGTCATTAGAACATCAGATTGGCAGGGTCATTAGAACATCAGATTGGCAGGGTCATTAGAACATCAGATTGGCAGGGTCATTAGAACATCAGATTGGCAGGGTCATTAGAACATCAGATTGGCAGGGTCATTAGAACATCAGATTGGCAGGGTCATTAGAACATCAGATAGGCAGGGTCATTAGAACATCAGATTGGCAGGGTCATTAGAACATCAGATTGGCAGGGTCATTAGAACATCAGATAGAATGATTTATGGTATTTGTTCCGGCTCTCTGAGTTCAAATCCTGTCGAGGTCAGCTTTACCTTTCATCCTTTTGAGTCGATCAGTCAAGTACTGGGGTCGATTCTTCCTTTATATCTTTTTCTCACTTCCTTTCTCTACTTTCTATCCTTCTCTGGAAGAAATCTGCTACATTCAGACCAGGAGAGGAAGGGGCTCAGCCAGGCATAAAATGTCCAAGTAATGGCGTATATCAATATGGCACCCCTATGACTCCATCAGGAGTTACAGGACCATACCATATATATAAATATACAAACACACACGGCATATTTTAGCTGTATATGGTTTCATAGTTTTCCAACGAACCTAAATCTGCAGACAGGATGTTGCATTGGACTAGAAACTCACAGGTTGTGAATTCAAATTTATTACAAATGTTTTATTGTGTTTCTTGACAAGTTACTTATATTATATTACCTCTATTCACGCAACTCTGAAATAGTCACCAGATTTATTTTTTTCCTGATGGCAAGTCGACTGATTTTTACACCCACCAGTCCTGATACCGCTTCCAACCTAGCTGTGCATGTCAATCCTGCTATTTTCAGATGACATGGTGTTATTAAACTTAACAGATGATGATCTCCAACTTGCACTTAGTAGGTTTGACGCTAAGTGCTGCATGGTTTGAATTGCTGCAAAAACTGAGGTACTTGTCCTCTCAAGGAAGCCTGCACAATGCACTCTACATGTGAATGGAGTTCTACTGATTCAGGTGGAGAGGTTCAAATAGCTCAGGGCCATATTCATGGGTGATGGAAGGCAGCAGGCTGAATTAAGTGCAAGAATTGCAGGAGCTGGTGCAGTAAAGTGCCAGCTACAGTAATCAGGAGGGAGGTAGGTGTAAAAGCCAAATTTGCTATCTTCAATTCAGTATTTGTGCCACTCCTACCTATGGTCATGAATCTTGGGTAATGACCAATAGAATATGATCATGAATACAAGTGGCCAGAATGGAGTTCCTCCAAAGGATCATTGGAGTAACATTTTACTTGATAGAGTGCGTAGCTTGGAGATCAGGATACTATGGGCATGTAGTTAGAATGTCTCAGGAAAGAATCAATGGACAGATTTTACAGGCAAAACTAACTGGCAGGAGACCAAGGGGTAGACCTCAAACAAGATGGTTGGATAACATCCATGAGCTTGGCTGGTCTTGCTTGGAGATCCAGCTGGACACGGTTGTTTCTGACAGGACCTGCTGGAAGGAGTTTTTGAGGACTGTACCTCCATGTCCCTCTCAGGAATAAGTTGCTAGTTCTAAATCTAAAGTCTGTCTCAAGCCAGGATTTCCCCTGGACAGGACACCAGTCCATCACAGGGTTAAAGTCTGCCTCAAGCCAGGAGGCTCATCAGGCCAGTCTTTATCCTGGTTTCCGTGGTGTGAAGCAGCTGAGAGGACAAATTAAACTCCCAGCTATTGCAGGTATTCGGTGGATTGGCAGTATCGGTAGAAGGTCGGATTCCATGCTTTGAGGCATAGATTTACGGCCCTTGACTTTCATCCTTACAGGGTCGATAAAATAAAGTACCAGTAATACACTGGGTACTTGCTGGCCTTGTTCCAAAAGTAGAAACAATTATTAGTTGAGTATACTGGAGCAATGTGAGATGAAATGTTTTGCTCAAGAATAGTACCAGAAATCGAACCCTTACCAAATCACTAGTTGGTAAGTTCATAAAAAGCAAACGGCTGACTCTGTTTATCTCATTCAATGCTGGAAAGAGGGTACTCATTTGTTGGGGACAAGATGTCCTCTCTAATGCAGGTGCCAAAATAAAAGGCTTCAGGTACATTCTGTAAAGGGCGAAGGAACTCCTGAGTCAATGACCATCCAATAGTGAGTGAAAAGCCACATCCTACAAATGGTGCCTCTGATATGGCTATCATAAGATAGTCTAGCAGAACAGGTCACATCTAGAGTCTCTTATATGGCTATCATAAGATAGTCTAGCAGAACAGGCCGGATCTAGAGTCTCTGATATGGCTATCATAAGATAGTCTAGCAGAACAGGTCACATCAAGAGTCTCTAATATGGCTATCATAAGATAGTCTAGCAGAACAGGCCAGATCTAGAGTCTCTGATATGGCTATCATAAGATAGTCTAGCAGAACAGGTCACATCAAGAGTCTCTGATATGGCTATCATAAGATAGTCTAGCAGAACAGGTCACATCAAGAGTCTCTTATATGGCTATCATAAGATAGTCTAGCAGAACAGGCCAGATCTAGAGTATCTGATATGGCTATCATAAGATAGTCTAGCAGAACAGGTCACATCTAGAGTCTCTGATATGGCTATCATAGGATAGTCTAGCAGAACAGGTCACATCAAGAGTCTCTTATATGGCTATCATAAGATAGTCTAGCAGAACAGGTCACATCAAGAGTCTCTGATATGGCTATCATAAGATAGTCTAGCAGAACAGGTCACATCAAGAGTCTCTTATATGGCTATCATAAGATAGTCTAGCAGAACAGGTCACATCAAGAGTCTCTGATATGGCTATCATAAGATAGTCTAGCAGAACAGGTCACATCAAGAGTCTCTGATACAGCTATCATAAGATAGTCTAGCAGAACAGGTCACATCTAAAGTCTCTGATATGGCTATCATAAGATAGTCTAGCAGAACAGGTCACATCTAGAGTCTCTGATACAGCTATCATAAGATAGTCTAGCAGAACAGGCCAGATCTAGAGTCTCTGATATGGCTATCATAGGATAGTCTAGCAGAACAGGTCACATCTAGAGTCTCTGATATGGCTATCATAAAATAGTCTAGCAGAACAGGCCAGATCTAGAGTCTCTGATATGGCTATCATAAGATAGTCTAGCAGAACAGGTCACATCTAGAGTCTCTTATATGGCTATCATAGGATAGTCTAGCAGAACAGGTCAGATCTAGAGTCTCTGATGCAGCTATCATAAGATAGTCTAGCAGAACAGGCCAGATCTAGAGTCCCTGATTTGACTATCATAAGATAGTCTAGCAGAACAGGTCACATCTAGAGTCTCTGATATGGCTATCATAAGATAGTCTAGCAGAACAGGTCAGATCTAGAGTCTCTGATACAGCTATCATAAGATAGTCTAGCAGAACAGGTCACATCAAGAGTCTCTGATACAGCTATCATAGGATAGTCTAGCAGAACAGGCCACATCTAGAGTCTCTGATATGGCTATCATAAGATAGTCTAGCAGAACAGGCCAGATCTAGAGTCTCTGATATGGCTATCATAAGATAGTCTAGCAGAACAGGTCACATCAACAGTCTCTAATATGGCTATCATAAGATAGTCTAGCAGAACAGGCCAGATCTAGAGTCTCTGATATGGCTATCATAAGATAGTCTAGCAGAACAGGTCACATCTAGAGTCTCTGATATGGCTATCATAAGATAGTCTAGCAGAACAGGCCACATCTAGAGTCTCTGATATGGCTATCATAAGATAGTCTAGCAGAACAGGTCACATCTAGAGTCTCTGATACAGCTATCATAAGATAGCCTAGCAGAACAGGTCACATCTAGAGTCTCTGATATGGCTATCATAAGATAGTCTAGCAGAACAGGCCTGATCTAGAGTCTCTGATGTGGCTATCATAAGATAGTCTAGCAGAACAGGCCAGATCTAGAGTCCCTGATATGGCTATCATAAGATAGTCTAGCAGAACAGGCCAGATCTAGAGTCTCTGATATGGCTATCATAAGATAGTCTAGCAGAACAGGTCACATCAAGAGTCTCTGATATGGCTATCATAAGATAGTCTAGCAGAACAGGTCACATCAAGAGTCTCTAATATGGCTATCATAAGATAGTCTAGCAGAACAGGCCAGATCTAGAGTCTCTGATATGGCTATCATAAGATAGTCTAGCAGAACAGGTCACATCTAGAGTCTAAGATATGACTATCATTAGATAGTCTAGCAGAACAGGTCACATCTAGAGTCTCTGATACAGCTATCATAAGATAGTCTAGCAGAACAGGTCACATCAAAAGTCTCTGATACAGCTACCATAGGATAGTCTAGCAGAACAGGTCACATCTAGAGTCTCTTATATGGCTATCATAAGATAGTCTAGCAGAACAGGTCACATCTAGAGTCTCTTATATGGCTATCATAAGATAGTCTAGCAGAACAGGTCAGATCTAGAGTCTCTGATACAGCTATCATAAGATAGTCTAGCAGAACAGGTCACATCTAGAGTCTCTTATATGGCTATCATAAGATAGTCTAGCAGAACAGGTCACATCAAGAGTCTCTGATATGGCTATCATAAGATAGTCTAGCAGAACAGGTCACATCTAGAGTCTCAGATATGACTATCATAAGATAGTCTAGCAGAACAGGTCACATCTAGAGTCTCTCATATGGCTATCATAAGATAGTCTAGCAGAACAAGTCTTATCTAGAGTCTCTTATGTGGCTATCATAGGATAGTCTAGCAGAACAGGCCAGATCTAGAGTCTCTGATACAGCTATCATAAGATAGTCTAGCAGAACAGGTCACATCTAGAGTCTCTGATACAGCTATCATAAGATAGTCTAGCAGAACAGGTCACATCTAGAGTCTCTGATACAGCTATCATAGAATAGTCTAGCAGAACAGGTCACATCTAGAGTCTCTTATATGGCTATGATAGGATAGTCTAGCAGAACAGGCCAGATCTAGAGTCTCTGATGTGGCTATCATAAGATAGTCTAGCAGAACAGGCCAGATCTAGAGTCTCTGATATGGCTATCATAAGATAGTCTAGCAGAACAGGCCAGATCTAGAGTCTCTGATATGGCTATCATAGGATAGTCTAGCAGAACAGGCCACATCTAGAGTCCCTGATGTAGCTATCATAAGATAGTCTAGCAGAACAGGCCAGATCTAGAGTCTCTGATATGGCTATCATAAGATAGTCTAGCAGAACAGGTCACATCAAGAGTCTCTAATATGGCTATCATAGGATAGTCTAGCAGAACAGGCCAGATCTAGAGTCCCTGATATGGCTATCATAAGATAGTCTAGCAGAACAGGCCAGATCTAGAGTCTCTGATATGGCTATCATAAGATAGTCTAGCAGAACAGGTCACATCAAGAGTCTCTGATATGGCTATCATAAGATAGTCTAGCAGAACAGGTCACATCAAGAGTCTCTTATATGGCTATCATAGGATAGTCTAGCAGAACAGGCCAGATCTAGAGTCCCTGATATGGCTATCATAAGATAGTCTAGCAGAACAGGCCAGATCTAGAGTCTCTGATATGGCTATCATAAGATAGTCTAGCAGAACAGGTCACATCAAGAGTCTCTGATATGGCTATCATAAGATAGTCTAGCAGAACAGGTCACATCAAGAGTCTCTTATATGGCTATCATAAGATAGTCTAGCAGAACAGGCCAGATCTAGAGTATCTGATATGGCTATCATAAGATAGTCTAGCAGAGCAGGTCACATCTAGAGTCTCAGATATGACTATCATAAGATAGTCTAGCAGAACAGGCCAGATCTAGAGTCTCTTATATGGCTATCATAAGATAGTCTAGCAGAACAGGTCACATCAAGAGTCTCTAATATGGCTATCATAAGATAGTCTAGCAGAACAGGCCAGATCTAGAGTCTCTGATATGGCTATCATAAGATAGTCTAGCAGAACAGGTCACATCAAGAGTCTCTGATATGGCTATCATAAGATAGTCTAGCAGAACAGGTCACATCAAGAGTCTCTTATATGGCTATCATAGGATAGTCTAGCAGAACAGGCCAGATCTAGAGTCCCTGATATGGCTATCATAAGATAGTCTAGCAGAACAGGCCAGATCTAGAGTCTCTGATATGGCTATCATAAGATAGTCTAGCAGAACAGGTCACATCAAGAGTCTCTGATATGGCTATCATAAGATAGTCTAGCAGAACAGGTCACATCAAGAGTCTCTTATATGGCTATCATAAGATAGTCTAGCAGAACAGGCCAGATCTAGAGTATCTGATATGGCTATCATAAGATAGTCTAGCAGAGCAGGTCACATCTAGAGTCTCAGATATGACTATCATAAGATAGTCTAGCAGAACAGGCCAGATCTAGAGTCTCTTATATGGCTATCATAAGATAGTCTAGCAGAACAGGTCACATCAAGAGTCTCTAATATGGCTATCATAAGATAGTCTAGCAGAACAGGCCAGATCTAGAGTCTCTGATATGGCTATCATAAGATAGTCTAGCAGAACAGGTCACATCTAGAGTCTCTGATATGGCTATCATAAGATAGTCTAGCAGAACAGCCCACATCTAGAGTCTCTGATATGGCTATCATAAGATAGTCTAGCAGAACAGGTCACATCTAGAGTCTCTGATACAGCTATCATAAGATAGTCTAGCAGAACAGGCCTGATCTAGAGTCTCTGATGTGGCTATCATAAGATAGTCTAGCAGAACAGGCCAGATCTAGAGTCTCTGATACAGCTATCATAAGATAGTCTAGCAGAACAGGTCTTATCTAGAGTCTCTTATGTGGCTATCATAGGATAGTCTAGCAGAACAGGTCAGATCTAGAGTCTCTGATACAGCTATCATAAGATAGTCTAGCAGAACAGGCCAGATCTAGAGTCTCTGATATGGCTATCATAAGATAGTCTAGCAGAACAGGTCACATCTAGAGTCTCTGATATGGCTATCATAAGATAGTCTAGCAGAACAGGCCACATCTAGAGTCTCTGATACAGCTATCATAAGATAGTCTAGCAGAACAGGTCACATCTAGAGTCTCTTGTATGGCTATCATAAGATAGTCTAGCAGAACAGGCCACATCTAGAGTCTCTTATATGGCTATCATAGGATAGTCTAGCAGAACAGGTCAGATCTAGAGTCTCTGATACAGCTATCATAAGATAGTCTAGCAGAACAGGCCAGATCTAGAGTCCCTGATTTGACTATCATAAGATAGTCTAGCAGAACAGGTCACATCTAGAGTCTCTGATATGGCTATCATAAGATAGTCTAGCAGAACAGGTCAGATCTAGAGTCTCTGATACAGCTATCATAAGATAGTCTAGCAGAACAGGTCACATCAAGAGTCTCTGATACAGCTATCATAGGATAGTCTAGCAGAACAGGTCACATCCAGAGTCTCTGATATGGCTATCATAAGATAGTCTAGCAGAACAGGTCACATCAAGAGTCTCTGATATGGCTATCATAAGATAGTCTAGCAGAACAGGTCACATCTAGAGTCTCTGATACAGCTATCATAAGATAGTCTAGCAGAACAGGTCTTATCTAGAGTCTCTTATGTGGCTATCATAAGATAGTCCAGCAGAACAGGCCACATCTAGAGTCTCTGATACAGCTATCATAAGATAGTCTAGCAGAACAGGTCACATCTAGAGTCTCTTATATGGCTATCATAAGATAGTCTAGCAGAACAGGTCACATCAAGAGTCTCTGATATGGCTATCATAAGATAGTCTAGCAGAACAGGTCACATCAAGAGTCTCTTATATGGCTATCATAAGATAGTCTAGCAGAACAGGCCAGATCTAGAGTATCTGATATGGCTATCATAAGATAGTCTAGCAGAACAGGTCACATCTAGAGTCTCAGATATGACTATCATAAGATAGTCTAGCAGAACAGGTCACATCTAGAGTCTCTGATATGGCTATCATAGGATAGTCTAGTAGAACAGGTCACATCTAGAGTCTCTTATATGGCTATCATAAGATAGTCTAGCAGAACAGGTCACATCAAGAGTCTCTTATATGGCTATCATAAGATAGTCTAGCAGAACAGGCCAGATCTAGAGTATCTGATATGGCTATCATAAGATAGTCTAGCAGAACAGGTCACATCTAGAGTCTCTGATATGGCTATCATAAGATAGTCTAGCAGAACAGGTCACATCTAGAGTCTCTTATATGGCTATCATAAGATAGTCTAGCAGAACAGGTCACATCTAGAGTCTCTTATATGGCTATCATAAGATAGTCTAGCAGAACAGGCCAGATCTAGAGTCTCTGATATGGCTATCATAAGATAGTCTAGCAGAACAGGTCACATCTAGAGTCTCAGATATGACTATCATAAGATAGTCTAGCAGAACAGGTCACATCTAGAGTCTCTGATATGGCTATCATAAGATAGTCTAGCAGAACAGGTCACATCAAGAGTCTCTGATACAGCTATCGTAAGATAGTCTAGCAGAACAGGTCACATCTAGAGTCTCTGATATGGCTATCATAAGATAGTCTAGCAGAACAGGTCACATCTAGAGTCTCTGATACAGCTATCATAAGATAGTCTGGCAGAACAGGCCAGATCTAGAGTCTCTGATATGGCTATCATAGGATAGTCTAGCAGAACAGGTCACATCAAGAGTCTCTGATATGGCTATCATAAGATAGTCTAGCAGAACAGGTCAGATCTAGAGTCTCTGATACAGCTATCATAAGATAGTCTAGCAGAACAGTTCTTATCTAGAGTCTCTTATGTGGCTATCATAAGATAGTCCAGCAGAACAGGCCACATCTAGAGTCTCTGATACAGCTATCATAAGATAGTCTAGCAGAACAGGTCACATCTAGAGTCTCTTATATGGCTATCATAAGATAGTCTAGCAGAACAGGTCACATCAAGAGTCTCTGATATG
The DNA here is from genome assembly GCA_964016885.1 of Eledone cirrhosa. Lineage (NCBI taxonomy): Eukaryota > Metazoa > Mollusca > Cephalopoda > Octopoda > Eledonidae > Eledone > Eledone cirrhosa. The sequence goes on from OZ024741.1 coordinate 20,625,280, forward strand.
GCTATCATAAGATAGTCTAGCAGAACAGGTCACATCAAGAGTCTCTTATATGGCTATCATAAGATAGTCTAGCAGAACAGGCCAGATCTAGAGTATCTGATATGGCTATCATAAGATAGTCTAGCAGAACAGGTCACATCTAGAGTCTCTGATATGGCTATCATAGGATAGTCTAGCAGAACAGGTCACATCAAGAGTCTCTTATATGGCTATCATAAGATAGTCTAGCAGAACAGGTCACATCAAGAGTCTCTGATATGGCTATCATAAGATAGTCTAGCAGAACAGGTCACATCAAGAGTCTCTTATATGGCTATCATAAGATAGTCTAGCAGAACAGGTCACATCAAGAGTCTCTGATATGGCTATCATAAGATAGTCTAGCAGAACAGGTCACATCAAGAGTCTCTGATACAGCTATCATAAGATAGTCTAGCAGAACAGGTCACATCTAAAGTCTCTGATATGGCTATCATAAGATAGTCTAGCAGAACAGGTCACATCTAGAGTCTCTGATACAGCTATCATAAGATAGTCTAGCAGAACAGGCCAGATCTAGAGTCCCTGATTTGACTATCATAAGATAGTCTAGCAGAACAGGTCACATCTAGAGTCTCTGATATGGCTATCATAAGATAGTCTAGCAGAACAGGTCAGATCTAGAGTCTCTGATACAGCTATCATAAGATAGTCTAGCAGAACAGGTCACATCAAGAGTCTCTGATACAGCTATCATAGGATAGTCTAGCAGAACAGGCCACATCTAGAGTCTCTGATATGGCTATCATAAGATAGTCTAGCAGAACAGGTCACATCTAGAGTCTCTGATACAGCTATCATAAGATAGCCTAGCAGAACAGGTCACATCTAGAGTCTCTGATATGGCTATCATAAGATAGTCTAGCAGAACAGGCCTGATCTAGAGTCTCTGATGTGGCTATCATAAGATAGTCTAGCAGAACAGGCCAGATCTAGAGTCCCTGATATGGCTATCATAAGATAGTCTAGCAGAACAGGCCAGATCTAGAGTCTCTGATATGGCTATCATAAGATAGTCTAGCAGAACAGGTCACATCAAGAGTCTCTGATATGGCTATCATAAGATAGTCTAGCAGAACAGGTCACATCAAGAGTCTCTAATATGGCTATCATAAGATAGTCTAGCAGAACAGGCCAGATCTAGAGTCTCTGATATGGCTATCATAAGATAGTCTAGCAGAACAGGTCACATCTAGAGTCTAAGATATGACTATCATTAGATAGTCTAGCAGAACAGGTCACATCTAGAGTCTCTGATACAGCTATCATAAGATAGTCTAGCAGAACAGGTCACATCAAAAGTCTCTGATACAGCTACCATAGGATAGTCTAGCAGAACAGGTCACATCGAGAGTCTCTTATATGGCTATCATAAGATAGTCTAGCAGAACAGGTCACATCTAGAGTCTCTTATATGGCTATCATAAGATAGTCTAGCAGAACAGGTCAGATCTAGAGTCTCTGATACAGCTATCATAAGATAGTCTAGCAGAACAGGTCACATCTAGAGTCTCTTATATGGCTATCATAAGATAGTCTAGCAGAACAGGTCACATCAAGAGTCTCTGATATGGCTATCATAAGATAGTCTAGCAGAACAGGTCACATCTAGAGTCTCAGATATGACTATCATAAGATAGTCTAGCAGAACAGGTCACATCTAGAGTCTCTCATATGGCTATCATAAGATAGTCTAGCAGAACAAGTCTTATCTAGAGTCTCTTATGTGGCTATCATAGGATAGTCTAGCAGAACAGGCCAGATCTAGTGTCTCTGATACAGCTATCATAAGATAGTCTAGCAGAACAGGTCACATCTAGAGTCTCTGATATGGCTATCATAAGATAGTCTAGCAGAACAGGCCACATCTAGAGTCTCTGATACAGCTATCATAAGATAGTCTAGCAGAACAGGTCACATCTAGAGTCTCTCATATGGCTATCATAAGATAGTCTAGCAGAACAGGTCACATCAAGAGTCTCTGATTTGGCTATCATAAGATAGTCTAGCAGAACAGGTCACATCTAGAGTCTCTGATATGGCTATCATAAGATAGTCTAGCAGAACAGGCCACATCTAGAGTCTCTGATACAGCTATCATAAGATAGTCTAGCAGAACAGGTCACATCTAGAGTCTCTAATATGGCTATCATAGGATTGTCTAGCAGAGCAGGCCAGATCTAGAGTCCCTGATATGGCTATCATAAGATAGTCTAGCAGAACAGGTCACATCAAGAGTCTCTAATATGGCTATCATAAGATAGTCTAGCAGAACAGGGCAGATCTAGAGTCTCTGATACAGCTATCATAAGATAGTCTAGCAGAACAGGCCAGATCTAGAGTCTCTGATATGGCTATCATAAGATAGTCTAGCAGAACAGGTCACATCTAGAGTCTCTGATACAGCTATCATAAGATAGCCTAGCAGAACAGGTCACATCTAGAGTCTCTGATATAGCTATCATAGGATAGTCTAGCAGAACAGGTCAGATCTAGAGTCTCTGATACAGCTATCATAAGATAGTCTAGCAGAACAGGCCAGATCTAGAGTCTCTGATATGGCTATCATAAGATAGTCTAGCAGAACAGGTCACATCAAGAGTCTCTGATACAGCTATCATAGGATAGTCTAGCAGAACAGGTCACATCTAGAGTCTCTGATATGGCTATCATAAGATAGTCTAGCAGAACAGGCCACATCTAGAGTCTCTGATATGGCTATCATAAGATAGTCTAGCAGAACATGCCAGATCTATAGTCTCTGATATGGCTATCATAAGATAGTCTAGCAGAACAGGTTACATCAAGAGTCTCTGATATGGCTATCATAAGATAGTCTAGCAGAACAGGTCACATCTAGAGTCCCTGATGTGGCTATCATAAGATAGTCTAGCAGAACAGGTCACATCTAGAGTCCCTGATATGGCTATCATAAGATAGTCTAGCAGAACAGGCCAGATCTAGAGTCTCTGATGTGGCTATCATAAGATAGTCTAGCAGAACAGGCCAGATCTAGAGTCTCTGATGTGGCTATCATAAGATAGTCTAGCAGAACAGGCCAGATCTAGAGTCTCTGATGTGGCTATCATAAGATAGTCTAGCAGAACAGGCCAGATCTAGAGTCTCTGATATGACTATCATAGGATAGTCTAGCACAAAGGTTCTCAACCCATTTCGGCCAAATGCTCCCGTTTTCCCTTTGAAATCACGAAACGCCCCCTACCCTATTTTTCCATTTATCAATATACTACTGATTTTGATATCAGTAGATTACTAAAAAATTGATTAACGATATTCCAAAGATACCATTGCAGGCAGCTGAGAGTATAAATACATTCCTTGAAAGGAAGTATATAGATTTCAAAAAAAGGAACATAAATGTTCTATTTCATGAATTAGGACCAGTTGAATTTGTTATATTCCCACCAGGCGATAGCAGCTATTTTGAACATTTATACAAGAGCAACTCTGTCTATCCAAAGAGTGCTCTTATCTGGAAGAAAGTGGCAATTGTATTATTTCAAAGCTTTCCAATTTTCCCTTTAATGAAACGGACAGAATAAACGTTGATATCTAACTTGATGTCCCCTCTGCTTTGTAAGCTTAGAGACCACGCAAGAGGGTTTTCATGACCACGTAAGAGGGTATATTCATTAGTAAACTGTAAAATATATACAACAAATGAGTAAGTGAATTGTGGTAGATGGTTTCCAGTCCAGTGAGACTGCAACTACAAATAAAAAAATCGACTTACTTTGACCTCGTATCAATGGGACCCTTGAGCTTCATGGAGTTAACTCTTTCACGTCAGGCTGGATTTTCGTGAGCTGTAGCCGGAGATCTCCACGTGCAATCACATTGTAGCGGTTGCAAGCCTTACTATGCAGTCTGGAAACAACGCCAAACCCCCTCTCAACTAAGTATGAGCTAGGAAAAGGCAAAGCAAATCTCTTAGCCTCTGCATGTAGGAGTGGAAATCGACGCTGAATTTACTCTTGCATCCCATAAAGAGGTTCACCTATTTTGGAAAATTTTATTTTGATAATGTCATCTGTCTGAAGTTCAATTAATTCTTCCTGAAATTTAACGTTGAAATCGTCGACGTTGGCTATGAAGGGATCTGCTATCCACATTGGGATGTCCATCTGCAAAAGGTCGACAAACCGTTCTCTCATGTTGTCTTGTAGTGCACGGAGGTGCGCGGTATAAATTTGCAGTTGGTCATCGCTCACAATGTTTTGAACATTGGCGACATTAGGAAAATTATAGAATTCCCGTCGACAAAGATTCCTTTCGATGACTTTCAATTTGGCCAGGAATATTTTTACAGCATTCCTTGCTTTAAACAAGGTGATCTTCTCCCCCTGCAAAGCCATACTGAGGCTATTGCATTTGTCAAAGATGTCCGCGAGGTAGGCGCAGTCTTGCCTCACATCGAGGGTTTTTTTTATATAGTTCTGTGTTGCGTCCTCGAAGAAACTCAATGATAGAGTTGAACAGTTCAAAGAAGCGAGTAAGGCACTTGCCCTTTGAAAGCCACCTCACTTCAGTATGAAGGAGCAACTCGACGAATTCTTCGTCATTATCTTCGCACAGTTGCCGGAAAATTCGTTCATTGAGGGCATGGCGTTTGATATAATTGATGACATCAATGGCTACCTGCAAAGACTTGCTCAGCGGCTCGCTGAGTTTCTTCGCAGCCAAGTGTTGTCGATGAATGACACAATTAACAACAAATACAGATGGATTTTCCCTCTTCAGAAGAGAGACGAAACCCTTATGTTGGCCGACAATTGCTCTTGCGCCGTCCATAGCACATGATGCAATATTGTTAAGAGGTATCCCTTGACAGATTCAAAGATCGTGGCACCTTTAGTATCTGTGGCTAGATTCAGAGTGAAGAGAAGCTCCTCGTGCATTTCGTTTTGGTGGAAAAATCGCACGTATCCCAGTAGTAAGGACTGATTCCCGGAAAGTGTGCTTTCATCAAGTTGTAAAACAAATTGTGTCGATTTCAAGATGTTGCATAATTTTTGTTCAACATTTTCCGCCATTTCGTCGATGCGTCTTTTTATTGAGTCGTTACTCAACGGAATACATTTCAAGGTCTTTAACGGGTTCTGACGTAGTACTGTTGAAAGAACTTCTGAGATGACAGGGGCTACCAATGCTTCACCCAAGGAATGGGGCTTGCCACACTTTGAGATTATGTTGGCAATATTGTAAGATGTGACAAGTCCATCAACATTTGAAGCTTCAACTTTTGAAAAGGAAGAAGAAATTAGTGTTGTTATCTGGAATTGGTCCCTAAGAGACTGAAAGTATGCTAAATCTTTATATCTCTTATCGGGGTGCCTCACCTCCAGGTGTCTACTCAAACGCGATGGCTTCATCGCCTCATTTGAAAAGGACTCCTTGCAAATTAAACACATGGGTAACAGGTGGTTCGACGGCGATGGGATGAATCCGAACCGTAAGTAATCAACGCTGTACTGCCTGCATATTTTTCTTCATTGCTGAGGCCATTTTCTGTTTAGCGAATGTGTTTGGTAAAGTTACGCAAAGATTTGCCTATATAAGCCTATAAAATTATGTATAAGGAACTTACTATAATGAGTCCTGTTCCAGTATGATAAAGTTTCAAGTAATGTTCTGGAATAACACTTTGTAATAAACACAACTGCAATGAAAAAGACAAATACTGTCATTAATTAACCAAGTCGAGACAAGTTATATATGAAGATTAACCAGTCTTTCATGTAGGAATAGTAATAACTTAGCTTGAGGGAATTATGGTGGCAGACTCAATAAAGGATCAACGAGGCAACGAGTTCAAGAGAACTTAATGCAAGAATGACTAGTAATGTGCTATTTTGAAATGGAATTCATCAATTAAGCACGTAGTGATAAGACGCGATAATACTAAGTTAAGACATTACTTATTAGTCAGAGTTACTCAAATTATCGCCCTTACCTTAATGCATCACTGTGATATTCTTGTAATGGTGCTGCAATTATAATGGATAACTGTTGAAGACTACAAAAGCATTTCCTTAAACCCAAGGCTATAACAAGACTTGATCGTAGTATAAACAGTCAGTTTATATAGGAATAGCAACAACCTAGTTATAGAATAAATGATGTGGAAATGCAATGAAGATAAGATGGGGTCAAGCAAACCGAATGTTAGTAAGAATGAGCTGAAGTATCGAGGTCAAGCCGAACACGGTGATGAACGGGTCAGTGAATAATGTTGCTCTTTTCCAGGAGCCTCGTTTGCCTTAAAAATGTGAGGGGGACAAACCAACATTTGTTGGAGCATTTTAGTATTACTTATGGTGTCTTTCCTGAACCCTATCACATAAGTAAAAATTTCTTTACGCTAATTAAATTTTATATATTCAAATGAAGTTCAGATATAAAAAAAAATAAGCTTAAAAAGTATTTATTATATCAAATAAACAAAAAATAAAACATAGACGTTTGAATGAAAATCATATAAAGTAAATTTGTCTTTTAGAACTTTCCAGATGTATCATATCTTGCATCATTGCTGTCAATAAATAATTTAGCAACTTCTTCACAACTAATCTTTTTCAAAACATCTTTATGAACGTCTCATATTAGAATATGATTCAACCTTTGCTAAGTCATGGTCGATCGCAGCCAAGTTTTGAGTCTCTGCAGAGCGCTAAAAGATCTTTCAGCTTCACAAGAACTGGTTGGAAACATTAAAAGTAGCCTGAAAAATCGCACATCATTTAGAAACGGACTTCTGGTTGCATTTCACCGAATATTTTACGATGATCCTCGAGAGATGATCCACTATGATGATTTCTATAAAATAGTATTTTGTTCCTTAAAGAAAATTCATCAAGCTCTGGATACTGTATGATCACTTCAGCACAAACATTTCCTTCCTGGTATCTTTTAGGAACTTTTCATTGCCTGGGTAGCTCCAAAGGAGAGATATCGAGTTGATAAATCATTTTTTCTGCTGTATTGAACAGCTCCTGAAATTTTTCTTCACTGCGTAGATTTTTCTTTAGCTCCTCCTGCACCAGTTTGACACTATGCAACATGCTACCTAGATTGAAGGTGGTACTTTGAAAATATTTGTTCAATCCTTCAAAGAATTGAAGTAATGGAACTACAACATGCAATCCAAGAACATGGCCCGGAGAGTGACACGTAAGAATAACATTAGCTCTGGATGCAATGTTGGTGCCAAACTCATTTGTTGCCTCTTGTAAAGAAATAGGGACATCTGAATAATTGTCAAGAAGGGCTTTGACTGCAGAAAGTCATGTTAGCCATCGAGTAGGGCACACAGGTGTTAAGGAGCGTGGTGACGATACTTCATTTTCTTCATCATGTTGTGATAAATACACTTGCTTAAATTTCCCTGATGTACTATATAGTTTCCGCAATTCATTCACGCAACCTAGAACATTTTTGATAAGTGAAGCTTGTTATACAGACTTAGTTATAATAAGTTGAGCAATATGAATGCCGCAGTGCACGTAATGGGCCAAATCAAGTTATGTTAGAATCTTTAAAAAGATCTTTAAAAAATACCCGTACGAATTAAATACGAAAAAAGTTTCAATCCAAAACAAAAGCAAACTATTTCAAATTACATATTTTTGAAAAGTAGACGTGAATGTTCTCAAAGACTTGATTTCAGTCGAAAAAGCTTCTTTTTTAAAATTCTATATTTCACTGTTAGCTATTGTAATATTTTGATTGGATAAACAATTCTACAATTCAAACTGTAAAGTCAAAATACAAAAGATGTAAAATATGAAAAATTTCTTACCTTTCTCTGAAATCACAAAATCACGGGGAAAATAGTACCTTGCAAAATAAAATACTTAGCAACGAATGAAGCTTGGGGACAGTGAGAAAGTAGTATTTGTATCCCATATATATATATATACATAGATAGATACACAGACATACACACACACACACACAAGTGTTTGTGGGTGTCTGTGTATCTATGTATATATATATTGGTTTGGGTACAGAAAGAATTTTGTCTACAGTTTTTTATTGCCAGGTCAAAGGCCACTGCTCTTTTCAACAACGCCAAATAACAACGCTCCACACACACACACACAGACATATATATATATATATATATATAAATGAAGAGAGAAAGAGGGAGGGACAGAGAGAGTAAGAAATGTGTGTGTGTTTGGTACACATCTATCTATCTCCAACAGGGGGCTCACACATGCGGCCCGCAAACTACTTATCTGTGGCCCGTGGTAGAACCAATATTTCATACCGCATTATGACTGGTGAAAATTTTCACCCACCACCACGTTTGGCCTCGTGCCTCTCCTCCAGGACGTAATAGCCCTTTTGTGTCCTTGGGTTTGAGAGCCCCCTTCTACACACACACAGACATATTTTACTTTTTTTTCTGTCTCTGGACTACGCCATGCTGGAGCATCACCTTGGCATGTTATGGGGACGTCAACAAACTAACAAGCATTGGTGGGAGGGCAAAGACACACACAGACATATATACATATATACGACAGGCTTCTTTTAGTTTCGATCTATCAAATCCACTCACAGGGCTTTGGTCGGCCCGGGCAGTGGGACTGAACCCGGAAATATGTGGTTGGGAAACAAGCTTCTTGTCACACTGCATATATATATATATATATATATATATATAACCTTACACACTTAAATATTAATGCATGTATATATACAAATATATAAATGCATAGCTATATACATACGTAAATGTATGTATGTAGATTTATATATATATATATATGTATGTATGAATGTAGATTTATATATATATATATATATATATGTATGTAGATATTTATTTATATATATATATGTATGTAGATTTATATATATATGGATGAAGATTTATATATATATATATATGTGTAGATTTATATATATATGTATGTAGATTTATATATATATGTATGTATGTAGATTTATGTATATATATATATGTATGTATATATATATATGTATATATATATATATGTATGTATCATCATCGTCCATCTTCCACGCTAGCATGGGTCTGGACGGGAATTGTCCCACTTGAGGCAAGATTGGTTGTCTTGCTCAGGACTGTCTGGCGGGTTTTCTACGGCTGGATGCCCTTCCTAACACCAACCACGTTTACAGTGTGGACTGGGAGGTTTTTACCGTGTTACCTACACGGCCACATTACAGCATGGACTGTGTGTTTTTTTGTCGTGACACCTACACGTCTGGCGGGTTTTCTATGGCTGGATGCCCTTCCCAACACCAACCACGTTTACAGTATGTATATATATATGTATATGTATATATATGTATGTATGTATATATATCATCATCATCATCATCACCGTTTTACGTCCGTTCTTCCACGCTAGCATGGGTTAGATGGGTTGTCCTGTTGTGGGCAGTGTCTGGTCGGTTGACCATGCGTTGCTCATACAGGAACTGATTTGGCTTGATTTCTACAGCTGGATGCCCTTCCTAACACCAACCTCATTTACAGTGAGTGCTGGGTGCTTTTTCGTGGCGCCTACACGTCCACTTTACAGTGTGGGCTGGGTGCTTTTTTTGCCGTGGCACCTCCACGGCCACCTTGCGGTGGGGAGTGTGGGGGCATATTGTCTATATGCTTCAGCTTGTACCCATGGGAGGTCGGGTACTCTGTATTACTGCGTGACGCCAGAAGTCACGGTCGTGTGTCATTGCCTTTGAGAGGTGTAATTGGGTAAGGTCGGCTTTTATCACCTCATCCCAGGTCATCTTGGGTCTCCCCACTGCGCGGTTTCCATCAACTTCTAGTGCTCTGCACCTTTTTATGCAGCTGTCATCCTTCATACGCATCACATGTCCATACCAGCGCAATTGCCTCTCCTGCACACAGCATTTGATACCTCTTATGCTCAGTCTCTCTCTCAATTCATTTATGCTTTGTCGTTCACGTATATTACTGTTACACATCCATCGGAGCATGCAGGCTTCGTTTCTCTCTAATCTACGTAAGTCTTCCACCTTCAGCGCCCAGGTCTCACTACCATGCAACATTGCTGTTCGGATACATGCATCATACAGTCTGCCTTTCATTCTGAGGGAGAAGCCTTTTGCAGCTAGCAGTGGTAGTAGTTCCCTAAACTTCTTCCATCCCGTTGTTACCCTAGTTATTGTACTTTCTGAACACCGACCTCCGCTGCTAATTCGGTCACCTAGGTAGCAGAAGCTGTCTACTGTTTCTACAGGGCCCTCCCAGAGATTGGTGGTTCTTGTTTCCTGTGGCTGTTTGCTGCTTGCTGTCTCAGCACAGCTGCTGCACGTGAAGCCTACATTCTTAATTAAGCTTCCTGAGATCCCGCTACATCTCTTGTGTACCCATTGTTTGCATTTGGGGCAGAGAATGGAGTTCCTACCTACACCTTTCCTACATACTGAGCAAGGCCATTTCCCTGAGAGGATCTGGGTTCTGTTTTCTCGTCTACTTACAAGGACCTTAGTCTTTGTCATGTTTGGAATTTATTCTCTAGTTCTACCATAGATTCAGCTATGAGTGCGAGGTCATCAGCATACAGGAGTTCCCATGGGCATCCGGTGTATGTATGTATATATATATATATATATATATGTATGTATATATATATATGTATGTATATATATGTATGTATGTATATATATATATGTATGTATATATATGTATCCACACTGTAAATGTGGTTGGTGTTAGGAAGGGTATCCAACCGTAGAAAACCCGCCAGACAGTCCTATGCGAGCAAGACAACCACTCTTACCTCAAGTGGGAAAACTCCCGTCCAAACCCATGCGAGCGTGGAATATGGACGTTAAACGATGATGATGATGATATATATATGTATGTATGTATATTTATGTATGTATATTTATATATATATGTATATATATATAAATTTATATATATATAGAGTTCACAAGAATCAAAGCTATGTTCAAAGATTTATTCACTTACAATTGTTTCATCCAAACCTAGGCTTGGATTTTTCAGAGCATTTTTCAATGCTTGTACATATAATTGACCTCCTATCCAACGCAAGAGACATACAGATACATATATATATATATTGATGTACAGTGGAGTGACATATATTATACTATACTATATTTGTACAGCAATTCAAATTCAAAGTCAAAATTAAAATTAAAATACATGCGGCAGATAACACAGATAATGCAAGAGGATAGTTCGATAATCAGATCTAGTAGATAGTGTATGCGTTAGTCATACATGGAGCATGCAAGTGTGTCTCATTTATATACGAGTATTGTGTGGCAAGGTATTACATGTAATACAAGCACTTTAAGCGGGTAAGCAAGAGTATTATGGTGGTTTTAGTGGGAGGGTATTTTTTGTATAGATCAAAAAAGTATGTGTGCAGAAAAATAAAAATAAAAAGAAAGTTATAGTTTTCTCATCCCCCACCATTTTCAGATTCAGAAAAGGGAAGTTATAGTTTTTACATCCATCACATAAGTTACGATGAATTTGTATTGAATGTTTGATGTAGTAAATGATTGTAACGTATTGAGGCTCAGTGTTATTTAATCCATATTTATAGAATAAGTTCTTTCTGCTGCGAGAATTTACAGTGGTTTATTATCCGGAAGTAGGTGTGTAATTAAGGGGAGGTAATTGGCTGATTCTCATAACTAAATTCATTGTTCTAACATACATTATATGGTGCCTCAATTGAGTCCCTTATATAAAAGGTTATATATTTATATCTAATTTTAAATACAGTCTACTCTATCATAATGTATTAAAGGTATCTATAGGAAGTTGATTACTCCTTATTATATAGGGCTACAATTGAATTTCCCACACAAAGTGCTATATCTTTATATCAAAGTTCACTGTAAATACAGTCTACTCTCAAAACATATCAGAGGACCAATTAGAATTTTGTCTACATAACCCCCGGTAAGCTATGGAGTAGCGTACGGCTTTTTTGCATGATAAAACCAAATACACTCTTGGGTAAACAAATACATCCCTCATTTACAATGTCATTAATCTATCCATCAAGTTATACATGCATATATAATTCATATATAATTCATTGCACCACCCTACATATAAGTTAGACAGATCCCTTATGTTAATAAATTAATCCTATATATATCTGATGTTATTACTCTATACATTTAATTACAATTGCATATACAATTCACTGCCGTATCTAGTATTTAAAGTTTATATAGACTGTATAATATTTCTATCCCTATATAATTATAAGTAATTTAAATTATATTAAAAGTTGGTGTTTATTGGGGATATTTCTAGGGTATAAAGTTATAGATAGATAGAATGATTTGTGTCGAGGGAAGGGTGGATCAGAGAGTGTGGTGTAGTGGTGTAAGGCATGCCCTTGAGGTGTGGTGTTAGAAGCGGTGATGGGTTCAAGTCTGACATTGTTATATATTGGGTTTAAAGCTTTGGAAGGAGAGCTGGAAGCGGTGCTGGCATGATGCAAACACTTCCAATTTTTTTATTAAGGAGGTTAAGGTTCTAAAACATTATAGTATGGGTCTCTAGTAGACAGGTTACAGAATTTATTAGGTGGTTTGTACGATGCCGCCTTACCTATCACTCATTGAAGTGTATATGATCTATTTCTAGTTTTCAGATAGTGTATGTAGCTAGATAGTGAAGTGGAGTTGGCTAGGCTGTGTTTTTTTAAAGAATGGAGATGTGAGTTGTATCTGGTTTTGAAGCAGTTCGAAGTAGAGCTTATATAGGTTTCAGAAGAGTTGCTAGTTCTGACCGTGCATGAGTAGATGATGTCCTTGATTAAGCAGTTTTTTTCCTAAAGGGCAGGTTCTATTAGATCTACAGTTACAATTATTTTGGATGTAAACCTGTCGGTTATTATGTTGTGTAGGAGTCTGGTTGTTAGGTACTGCATTATGGCTATGGGGGTTGTCGTTCCTAATGTTATTGATTTCATTAGTGTTATTACTATTATTACTATTGATATTAGGGTTTGCAGATATTACGTTGTTCTGAAAGTTTACTCCCTGTGTTTTAGTTTGTTGAAAGTAAGTATTAATCTTTCTTTTATTGCTACTAGCTATGTGGTATGCTATGTTAGGCGTGGTAGAGTAGGAGATTTTAATGGTGTTTTTATTATAAGACTATGGTACTTGTGGTCAGATGGGAAGATTTATATATATATATATATGTGTAGATTTATATATATATGTATGTAGATTTATATATATATGTATGTATGTAGATTTATGTATGTATATATATATATGTATGTATATATATATGTATATATATATATATGTATGTATCATCATCGTCCATCTTCCACGCTAGCATGGGTCTGGACGGGAATTGTCCCACTTGAGGCAAGATTGGTTGTCTTGCTCAGGACTGTCTGGCGGGTTTTCTACGGCTGGATGCCCTTCCTAACACCAACCACGTTTACAGTGTGGAACTGGGAGGTTTTTACCGTGTTACCTACACGGCCACATTACAGCGTGGACTGTGTGTTTTTTTGTTGTGACACCTACACAACCTCATTTGTTTCGGCCTGGATGTTGTGGTACCAACATAACTTTACATTGAAAGGGGTGGTGTGGATGGGGTGGGGGTAGTGGGACGAGGGGTGTATTTTGTTAGAGGTGCCTACTGACTGTAGTAGGTTTTACTTTGTATTTAGGTAAGGCGGGTCTTCTCTATTACTGTGTAGCGCCAAAGATCTCGGTCCAGTGACATTGTCTTGGAGAGGTGTAAGTGTGTGAGGTCGGAATTTATCAAGTCGTCCCAGGTTTTTCTGGGTCTGCCTACTCTGTGGCTACCGTCTATTTTTATTGCCCTGCAATTTTTTATACAGCTGTCGTCTTTCATGCGCATCACGTGACCATACCAACGTAGTCTTCTCTCGAGTAAACAACATCTGATCCCTCTTATTTCTAATTTTTCCCTGTATGTATATTTATATATATATATATATATGTATGTAGATTTATATATATATATAATATATATATATATATATATATATACATACATACTTATATACATACATTTATATTTAAGTGTGTAAGGATGTTGATATGATCTATGTCTTCTTTTTTTGGTAAGGAGAAAATTTTTGTCGCCAGATTTTATTACCTAGGGAGATTAAATACCACACTTCTGGCTGATCAGGTTCTCAACCTCATCAAACACTAATGCCGGCCTGTGTGTGTATATATGTCTGTGTATGTATGTATGTGTATATATGTGTGTGTGTGTGTGTGTGTGTGTGTGTGTGTGTGTGTATATGTTCACCACCATTGCTTCTCATTTCTGTTGAAGAAGTCCTTACTTTCATTCTCTTTTGATATGCCCCCCCCCCCTCCCCGTTGAGATCCTTTAGTCTAGCAGAACAGGCCAGATCTAGAGTCTCTGATACGACTATCATAGGATAGTCTAACATAACAGGTCACATCTAGAGGAGTAAGACTCGATAAAGATCCTGCTTGTCTCATAGTAAACAGTAGCTCATGTGATGATCATCAGTTTAATTAGATGACATTGGTGTCATGAACACCTGTGGCTTCACAGATAATCAGCTATTAATTCAACTATCCAGTGCAACCTGGCCTCAGACAGGCTCACGCGCCAGCCCGACCAGCACCGCCTTGCTTGTTTTCGTGCGGCCTCCAAACCCCACAGTGGTGCCTGGCTCCATGCTCTGCCCTCCTTCTCCACTGGCATGCAGCTAGACAACTATAGCCTGCGAATCGGCGTTTCCCTGAGGCTCGGCCTCCAGATCTGCCAGCCACACCAATGTCACTGCAGTTCCACCGTGGACTCTTTCGGCCTCCACCCGCTTTCCTGTCGCCACAGTGCCGGCCGCATTCCACGCCATGCTGCCTTCAATGAGGTCATTAAGCATGGCTTGGACGCTGCAGGCTTCCCTTCCCAGCTCGAGCCGGTGGGGCTGGATCGAGGGGACGGCAAAAGGCCAGATGGCATGACCATCTTCCTGTTCCGCGGTGGCAAACCCCTCGTCTGGGATGCCACTTACACCAACACTTTCTGCAGCCGCAACCTGGTGCAGTCTGCGACTGACCCAGGTTCTGCTGCACGTCGGGCTGAGGGGGGCCAAACTCCTCAAATACTGGTCGCTCCCCGACAGGTTTGCGGTCGTTCCCCTGGCAGTGGAGACTTCTGGTGTCCTCGGCCCCAGGGCTACCTCCTTACTCACCGCCATAGGCCCTGAGCTGGCCAGCCGCAGGTGTGAGCCCCGCGAGTTGGTGTGGCTTTTCCAGCGCGTCTCCCTTGCCGTCCTCCAGGGAAACGCCTTCTCCATTCTGTCTGCCGGGGCTGTGGGTGAGCCCCATCGTGTACCAATGCATTAGTTAAATATCATTCTTTCATCTGATACAACACAATAAAGACTAAAGTGTTTAAAAAAAAAATTTATTTTGAATTCAACAATGGGTTGGCACAACTGCTCCAGTTATTGGGGAAATCTATGAGTAAGCAGGTGTGGTGAACTGTATACTAGCTATTATTGAAAACAAAATGAATGCTTCACCTTTGATGGAGGGATGACTCATAAAGACTCAACAATGGGTTGACACAACTGCTCCAGTTATTGGGGAAATCTATGAGTAAGCAGGTGTGGTGAACTGCATACTAGCTATTATTGAAAACAAAATGAATGCTTCACCTTTGATGGAGGGATGACTCATAAAGACATTCTTATGCTAGCATAGAAAATGGACATTAAATGATGATGATGACGAAGAAGACGGTGGCTTTGAGTAGAACCGGTTCTAGCCTTCCCTTGTTGATGATGATGGTTGTGGTGGTGGTGGTGGTGGTGGTGGTGGTGGTGGTGGTGGGTGGTGACTTTTGAGTGGAAATACTTCTAGCCTTTCCTTGAGTTAAATCTTTATAGTTGCTACACACAGTAATGCAGTGTCTGATAGGTCAAAATATCTCTAAAACTAAAACATAAATAGTATTTTAATGGGACAATATAAAGAAATGTTTCAGTTGCCTTCCATTGTAGAATCCTTTCTTTGTTGAGCTGAAACATGTGTATATGTGCACTTGCATGGATAGGTTGATACGTACACAGACACACGTACACACAGGCAGAGAGAGAGAGAGAGACACACACACCCATGTATGTGTGAATTTGCATGGATAGATTGATATGCAGAGAGAGAGACACACACACATACATGCGCACACAGGCATACCATTGATATGCACAGAGAAAGAGACACAAACAGACACATGTACACAGATATTATATTGTTTTAATAGCTAGTCATAATTCTGCTTTTATAAATACACAGTATTAATTTCTATTTAAATACCAAAGACCATTGTGCTTCTTCCATTTTTATGTAAGAATCACAATATATTGGTATGTTTCACTTAGTATAAAAATGTAAATGTATTTCACATTTAATTCTTTATAAAAATAACTGCTGGCACTGTTATTAAAATTTATTCATAAAAATAAATTGTATTTTATTGTATAACACACAACGCCTTTGTTTCATTAATACAGTTGTTTATTTTAATGTGTTATTTATTTCTTATGTTATCTTAATTACAGTCTCGTCAGTTAATTATGCAAGCAAACTTACCTCTAAGTGACTTAGAGAGAACACCACAGGTAATATTTTAATTTCATTTTAGATTTTAGCTTTATAAAATGATAAATTATGTTTGTTTTTATTTCTTCTTTTTGTTCTTCTTCTTGTCGTCCTCCTCCTTCTTAGAGGGTTGTGGAAGCTAAATCCTCAAAAACTCCTTCCAGTGGGTCCTGTCAGAAACAACCGACTCCGGCTGGATCCCCAAGCAAGACCAGCTCAGCTCATAGATATTATCCAACCCTTTTGCTCGGGGTTTACACCTAGGCCTACCGGTTGGTTTTGCTCATAAAATTTCTCCGGCGATTCTTTCCTGAGACACTCTAACCACATGTACATAGTATCGGAGCTGTGATCTCTCAATTTGGAGAAGTAGCGGCTCTACCTGGAGTGATTCTCTGATGTGTTATATATCATCATCATCACCATCATTTTTACATCCACTTTTCGATATTGGCATGGGTTGGATGGGATGTTTTGTGACACTGTTTTAAAGTCAGATGTCCTTCATGATTCCAACCCTTTTAGTTTTATATATTGTGGGAATAAAATGCCAATAAAGCTAAGCTAATGTCTGCCTCAAGCCTGAAGGCTTGTTAGGCCAGTGCCTTTTCCAGTTTTGTGGTGTGAAATGAGAGTACAATGCCTTTCCTAATGCCAACCACATTTACTGTGAGTACTGGGTGCTTTTTGTTGTGACACTTACATGACCACTTACAATGTGGGCTTGGCACTTTTTGTCATGTCGCCATCACTATTTTATAATTTAGTCATGGGTTAAAAGACTTCAAATAGATTGCTTTCCAATTATTCTGTCTATTTCCAAAACAATAATTTCTTCAGCTACAATATCTTCAATATCCTTCAACTAATTTTGAAAATCATCAAAAAATATGGAGAGTTTTAATAAAATAATTAACCTTTTCATTAGTAAGCTGGTGTTTGGACTATTACTTAATAAAATCTTCTTTTTCATCGAAGCTTTTGATATGAATATTTTTAATTACAAAATCAGGACAATTTCAATCAGTTTGATATAAAAGGGTTGTGTTGTATTTCTTAAAAGCAGTACCAGATTCCTCTCATTCTAAGCAACTTTAAATTATCTGAACTCAATCTAACTAAACTAGAAAATTGATAAATTAATGACTAAGATAAGGACTATTAATTCAAATGTCTTAACCCTTTAGCATTTAAACCGGCCGTATCCGGCCTGAATTCTCTCACTTCTTTCTGTTCAAACTGGCTTTATCCAGCCACTTATACAGATGTTAAGGTATAGTTAAGGTATAAATAATATGAAAATCTCATAGATTTGATATTATGTGAGGTAAAGCCTTTAGTGTCAAAATAGAATAGCATATATCGAATAATGTAAATGCTAAAGGGTTAAACTCAAGCTGACATATAATATTAGACCTTTGAATTGAAATCAAATTTTACACAAAGATGGTGACATCACAGAAAATATCTTTGTAAACTGAGCCTTAGAGATCTGTCTTTAACAGTAAGTCATAAGAGGCAGATCACCATTATGTTCCTGCAATATTCTCCGTCATGCATAGAAGGGTCTCGGTGTTGTAACCTGTCCAGTCCAGTCTTTGATGTTGTCAGATTAATAATTTCTTTGTCTGCTTTTTCATCTCCCTCCGTTGACTGTGCCCTGAAGGATGGTTTTGGACAAGGAGTTGTAGCGGGATATATGACCATAAGAGGCAAGCTTCTGTCTTTTCACCATCTTAACCCTTTAGCATTTACATTACTCTATATTTACTATTATCTTTTCATATAAAAGGCTTTGCCTCACATAATTATCTCACATAATATCGAATCTATGAGATTTTGATATTATTTATGTTGAGAACAATACCTTAACATCAGAATGAGCAGCCAGTTACAGCCGGTTTGAACAGAAAGAGGAGAGAAAATTCTGGCTGGATATGGCCAGTTTAAATGCTAAAGGGTTAAGGAGTGGTTCCTGTCTGCCAGCATATTTGTTAACTTGCTGCCTGACAAAGCTGTTTTGTGTTCCATGTATGAGATGTGTAACACAAATGACAATATTGTATAATTGCTTTTATTGAATCTGACAACACTGCAACCTTTGGTGGTCTTATTCTGCACCAGTCTCTAATTTGATTATTTTCTCAGACTTGCAAAAACTAGGCTTTTTTAGAGGCAGCCTTTATTGCTTCATTGAAACTACATCACTGGGTTGTGAGTGTTTTTTTTGAGAGCTAACAGCAGACCTGCCAACCTATAAAAATCTAAACTGGGAGTACCATGAAAGAAAGTGCTCCAAAACAGAGAAATGAAGCAAAATGGGAGATTTTACATAATGAAAACTATACCCATTTTCACCAAAGTGGGTGGGAGATCTCCTTGTCAGACAGGGAGAGTTGACAGGTCTGTAACAGTATCATCCATTACTCCATCTCCCTAAGTAGTTTACCACTGTTGGTCCAGGGTTGCTTATTCATCCAGGAGAAGCCCACTTTTGTCACAACTGACCATCATTTTGGATGGCCATATCAATGTCTAACAGGATAAGTTTTTAACAATTGTTGAAAGACACTTAAATAAATAGATCTCAGTACTCTGCTCTATAAAGAAACACCCTTTGATGGATCCAACTAGATTGTATGACGATAAGCAGCTTTTTTTTTTATGAAGTCTTTGCATTCATATTCATACTCTTTCTCTCCCACGAGACTCTTAGTCTTCCACTACCCCCTACCACATTTCTTTGTTCCCCTCTCTCTCTCTCTCTCTCTCTCTCTCTCTCTCTCTCTCTCTCCTGTCATGACACACCTCTGTTTCTTAACTGCCTCCTACCAACACCCAGCATATAACTACCATTGTCCTCCCTCTCTCTCCCCCATCATTTTCCCCTGCTTTCCTCTTTGCACTCATTAATATCCTCTCCTCATTTCACTTCTTGGCCAGCACTCCCTTTCAGATTATACTCACCTTAAAAGAACCGTCAACATAATGTAAGAGGTGAGGGCTGTTTTACTATGTAAGGGTAAGGCAACCTCTGCAGTGATGACACAATATAATACATTCAGTTCCCTCACTAAAGTCAGAAAACAGCACAGGTCCCATGACTTTCAGAAACATTTTTTCACATTCAGAGTTGCTGAAGCATGGAACAAACTACCTGCATCAGTTGTTAGCTGCCGAGACACTGCATCCTTTAAAACCTTCATGGAACAAACTACCTGCATCAGTTGTTAGCTGCCGAGACACTGCATCCTTTAAAACCTCCATGGAACAAACTACCTGCATCAGTTGTTAGCTGCCGAGACACTGCATCCTTTAAAACCTCCATGGAACAAACTACCTGCATCAGTTGTTAGCTGCCGAGACA
This sequence comes from Eledone cirrhosa, assembly GCA_964016885.1. Lineage (NCBI taxonomy): Eukaryota > Metazoa > Mollusca > Cephalopoda > Octopoda > Eledonidae > Eledone > Eledone cirrhosa. Next base: position 20,645,354 of record OZ024741.1, read on the forward strand.
CTGCATCCTTTAAAACCCCCATGGAACAAACTACCTGCATCAGTTGTTAGCTGTCGAGACATTGCATCCTTTAAAACCTCCATGCTTCCTGAGATTCGCCAACACTACACCTAACATTCCCCCTCCATACACACAGACACATGTATATCATGACTCATACACTGTTCACTTCCCTGACATTTGTACATTATTCTATGTACTATATATGCACCTTTGATGAGTTGTAGTGCACCCGAGCACTGTACACAATAATTTCATCATTATTATTTATTATATTATATGTTATGAAACAACTAGTGCAGTGTAGAGAGGGTTCTTTAGTCTTGTTGATGGTTCAACAACTTTCCTCTATAACTCCTGTTGAGTAGCTGGTGTCAATTGGAACATATAAGCAACATGTAGTCCTCTCACTTGCCTAGAAGTGTAGTTGCTCTGAAGAAATGACTTTGACTGCAACAACCTGTCAGCCCATGCTAACCTAGAAAATAGATATAGAATAGTAATGACAGTGGTGCTGACTTTCACAGAAAGCAAGTGTTTTTTCCTACTATATCAAGCGTTAAACTAATATATTTTCCACTATACTGTGTTCATTCCACTGTAAATGCTGTTGGTGTTTGGAAGAACATCTAGCCGTACAGATCCCAGCCAAATTTCTAATCCCATCTGAGCAAGGTATGGCGCGGCCAATTCTGGCCAGACTTGTCTCTTGATGTGGATGACCCGTCTAACCCATGCAAGCATGGAAAATGGATGTTAAATGATGATGATGATGATGTGTTTACTTTTCACATGGAAGGGCATCCAGCTGTAGAAAGCTCGTCAACCAAAGGGTTGGGAGGACCCTTCAGTTGTGTTAACAACATGATAGAAAAGGGGAGAGGGGTTTAGAAATTCTATCCTTTGTCCCAAATGTAAACTATGGGATCTCAGGCTAACTAGGAAAGAATGTAGGTTTTTACACGTGGTTGATGCACAGTGGGCAGTAAGCAGCAAGTGCTCACAGGAACAAGCTCTATCAAATTCTTAGAGGGTTCTGTAGAAGCAGTGGACGGCCTCTGTTACCTAGGTGACCAAATTAGCAATAGAGAGGGGAGGGGGTGTTCCAAAAGTTCAGGAAGCTACTACTGTTGCTAACTTCAGAATGTTTTTCTCTCAAAATGAACGGCAAATTGTATGATGTGCTGCATGGTAGTGAGGCCTGGGCACTGTGCAGAGGATCTACCTCCCACAACTGATACACCTCTCTTGTCCAACCTATGCATACAAGCATGGAAATCTGGACATGCTCTCCCACAATATTGCTAAAATAGTTAAAACCCCACAGTTCACCCTCTAAGGTGGTCATGCTAGTGACACAACAAAGGTCCCTAGTTCACTATGTAAGGTGCTAAAATGCTGGTGTCACAACAAAAAGTGCCCAATCTACACTGTAAAGTGATTGTTTTGGTGCCATGATAAAAAGGACCGAGTCCACACTGTAATTGTGAATGGCATTAGGAGGGGCATCTAGTCGTAGAAAATAAGCCAGAAACAGTTCTGTATGAGCAATACACAGTCATTTGATCTGACTTGTCTCATTGTCTTACAATAGAACAACTTATCTAACCCATGCTACTGTGGAACAATGGATGTTAAACCATGATGATAATGATGTGTGTGCATGTATATATATATATATCATTTCATCATCATCATTTCATTTTACATCCGCTTTTTCCCTGCTTGCAAGGGTGGGATGGGAACTGATGCTGGCTTGATTTCTACAGCTGGATGCCCTTCCTAACACCAACCTCATTTACAGTGAGTGCTGGGTGCTTTTTTGCCGTGGCACCTCCACGACCACTTTACAGTGGAATGATAGGGACACCAGTCCCTATCATCTCATTTCTACAGCTGAGTAAACTGGAGCAATGTGAAATAAAGTGCCTTGCTCAAGGAAACAACACATCACCCGGTCTGAGAATTGAACTCACAACCTTTCGATTGCAAGGCCAATGCTCTAACCACTAAGCCATGTGCCTCCATATATATATATTTTTTTTTTTTTTTATTTTATAGCAAACCCTTTAAAAAAAAAATTTAAATAAGTATTTAAAATTTATCTAGCATCTAAATTTAACGGATCTTTTCAGTTTTAACGTTATCCTCATTAGCATATTTCCCTTGAGTTTTTTAACAATTCAATTCACTATCTTCACTGGACTTAGACCATTAAGTTCACATGAACATGTGTCACTATCTTAACACCAAATATTATATTTTATCTGACGAAAGCGTACTTAAATATTGGTACCCTTGAAGTACGTATAATAACAAATATGGTTTTATAAAGATATTTTCCATTTATTATTATTAATGATACTAATGATACTTCGGATAAAATCCATTGAGTGCTTCTAATCTGTTGTAAAATTAACTTTGTTGAATAATCAACAAACCATATAACTCATTATATATATATATCATCATCATCATCATCGTTTAACGTCCATTTTCCACGCTAGCATGGGTCTGGGCGGGAATTGTCCCACTTGAGGCAAGATTGGTTGTCTTGCTCAGGACTGTCAGGCAGGTTTTCTACGGCTGGATGCCCTTCCTAACACCAACCACATTTACAGTGTGGACTGGGAGGTATTTACCGTATTACCTACACGGCCACATTACAGCGTGGACTGTGTGTTTTTTTTGTCGTGACACCTACACGACCTCATTTATTTAGGACTGGATGTTGTGGTACCAACATAACTTTACATCGAAAGGGGTGGTGTAGATGGCGGTGGGGGTAGGGGTACTGGGACGGGGGTGTATTTTGGTTAAGAGGTGCCTACTGACTAGGTTTCGCTTTGTACTTAGGCAAGGCGGGTCTTCTGTATTACTACATAGCGCCACAGATCTCGGTCTAGTGACATTGTCTTGGAGAGGTGTAAGTGTGTGAGGTCTGATTTTATCAAGTCGTCCCAGGATTTTTCTGGGTCTGCCTACTCCGTAGCTACTGTCTATTTTTATCGCCCTGCACTTTTTTATACAGCTGTCATCTTTCATGCGCATCACGTGACCATACCAACGTAGTCTTCTCTCGAGTAAACAGCATCTGATCCCTCTTATTCCTAATTTCTCACTTAGTTCATTTATGCTTTGCTGTTCGCGTATATTACTATTACACATCCAACAGAGCATGCAAGCTTCGTTCCTCTCCAGTCTGCGTATATCCTCTGCACACAATGCCCAGGTCTCACTGTCATGTAACATTGCTGTTCGTATGCAGGCATCATACAGCCTGCCTTTTATTTTTAGAGAGAAACCTTTAGCGGCCAATAGTGGTATAAGCTCTCTGAACTTTTTCCATCCCGTTTGGACTCTAGCTACAGTACTTTCGGAGCACCCTCCACCACTGTTGATTTTGTCACCCAGGTAACGGAAGGTGTCCACTATTTCTATAGAACCATCTGTGCAATGGAATGAGCTAGTATTCTGTGGGCACTTGTTGCTACTTATTGCACCAGAGCACCGGTCACATATAAAATCTATATTCTTAGTTAGCTTACCTGTGATCCCACTACATCTTTTATGCACCCATACTTTGCATTTGGGACATAAAATAGAGTTTCTGCCTACTCCTTTCCTACACACTGAGCATGGCCATTTCCCAGATGGGACCAGTGCCCTATTCTCCTTCCTACATATTAGGACTTTAGTCTTAGACAAGTTAACTTTAAGGCCTTTTGATTCTAGGCCATGCTTCCATGTTTAGAATTTCTTCTCTAGTTCAGCCATTGATTCGGCTATGAGCGTTAGATCATCTACGTATAGAAGTTCCCATGGACAGCCAGTCTTGAACTCCCCCGTTATAGCTTGGAGGGGGCTAAGGACGGAGCCCTGATGAACACCAACTTTTACGCTAAACTCTTCACTATATTCGTTGTTAATTCTAACCTTGCTGACTGTTTCTTTATACATGGCTTGTATAGCTCTCACAAGCCATTCATCTCCACCTAGTTTTCTAAGAGCCCACCAGATAATGGAGCGGGGGCCTCTGTCAAAGGCTTTCTCAAGGTCTACAAAAGCTAAGTAGAGGGGTTTACTTTTAGCTAGGTACTTCTCCTGTAGTTGTCGTACAATGAAAAGAGCGTCTGTGGTACTTTTACCTGACATAAACCTGAACTGCATTTCATCTAGATCAATTCGCTCTCTGGTCAATTAATTTAATGCCGCTATAGTTTCCTCTATCTAGGGTGTCTCCTTTACCCTTGTAGCAGTTAATGATGATACTGCTACACCAGTCCTTTGGTACGACGCCATTCTGTATAACTTGGTTTACTATCCGGGTGACCATAGTGTGTCCCACCGTTCAGATGCTTTCAGCATTTCAGTAACTATTTCCAAAGGCCCAGCCGCCTTGCTCGTCTTCATATCTTTGATTGCCTTACTTATTATACTACCTTCAACTTGCACTGCTGGTCCCTCTATTGGATCGATGTGAGGGAGGCTGTCTTTCTCCCATTTATTCTCCTCATTTAGTAGCCTTTCGTAGTGACACTTCCAAGCTACCTTCTTATCAGCGTCAGTGATGGCAAGTACACCATCATCATTACGGACACACTTCTCCCCGACAATATCACGGTTCTCCTTGACACATTGTCTAGCAATCCTGAACACCTCACGTTTTTGGTCCTTGCATTGTAGAACATACTTGAACTTTCTTTCCTCTGCTTCCCTTCTTGCGAAGTACACTTGTCTCCTAGCTTCCCTCCTGGCCACATGATAGTCTTCTCTACTTCCCTCATCCCGCCATACTTTCCAAGCCTGCTTTTTGGCCTTGATCGACTCCTCCACCTTACTGTTCCACCACCATGTTACTCTCCTCCTGCCTATAGGTCTGCTCCAGCCACATATTTCATCTGTCGCCTTCAGCAGGTTAGCTTTCAGGAATTCCCACTGTTCCTCTATATTGTATGACTCTAATTGCTCTTCCTTACTGTCAAAAGCATCAAGTAATATGCTTTTAAATTTATTACTGGCTGTGGGGTCCTTTAACTTCCATATTTTTTTCCTAAGAATAGTCCTCCTCTGTTGTCGAATACGTCTCGTCCTGACTATGAGGTCGCTAATTATCAGTCTATGTTGGGAGGTGCATTCTTCATGGGGGAGGGATTTAGTGTTTACAACAGACACTCTGTCTCGTCTTCTGGTAAGGATATAATCTATCTGACTGGTATGTTCCCCTGATCTGTAGGTGATCAAGTGTTTGTCTCGTTTTTTGAAGTTTGTGTTACAGATAGTTAACTTATTTGCGTCACAGAATTCCAGGATTCTGGAACCTTCCTCATTTCTAGTACCAAACCCATAGCCTCCATGGATTCTGTCATAGCCGTCACAGTGTTGTCCAACGTGACCATTTAGGTCACCAGCAATAATTATATAGTCACTGTCGGTTATTTGGGAGGTAATAAGCATTAATGACTCATAGAATCTATCTTTTATAATGCCAGGCAGTCCGGGTTGGGGTGCATACGCAGATATTATTGTCACAGTAGTTCTATTGAGGACAAGTCTTATTTTAATTATTCTGTCGTTCACTCTATTTACGTCTATTATCTTATCTGCCCATTTTTCTGCTAGCATGATTCCTACTCCACCCAGCCCATTGTCATTTCCCACCCAGAAAAGCTTATAGCATCGTTTTTTTTATATATATATATATATCATCATCATCATCATTTCATTTTACGTCCGCTTTTATTTATATATATCATCATTTAACGTCTATCTTCCATGCTAGCATGGGTTAATATATATATCATCATCATCATCATCATCATCATCGTTTAACGTCCATATTCCATGCTTGCATGGATTTGGACGGGAGTTTTCCCACTTGAGGCAAGAGTGGTTGTCTTGCTCGCATAGGACTGTCTGGCGGGTTTTCTACGGCTGGATGCCCTTCCTAACACCAACCACATTTACAGTGTGGAACTGGGAGGTTTTTACCGTGTTACCTACACGGCCATATTACAGCGTGGACTGTGTGTTTTTTTGTCGTGACACCTACACGACCTCATTTGTTTCGGGCTGGATGTTGTGGTACCAACATAACTTTACATTGAAAGGGGTGGGGGTAGTGTGATGGGGGTGTATTTTGTTAGAGGTGCTTTGTATTTAGGTAAGGCGGGTCTTCTCTATTACTGTGTAGCGCCAAAGATCTTGGTCCAGTGACATTGTCTTGGAGAGGTGTAAGTGTGTGAGGTTGGAATTTATCAAGTCGTCCCAGGTTTTTCTGGGTTTGCCTACTCCGTGGCTACCGTCTATTTTTATTGCCCTGCACTTTTTTATACAGCAGTCGTCTTTCATGCGCATCACGTGACCATACCAACATAGCCTTCTCTCGGGTAAACAACATCTGATCCCTCTTATTTCTAATTTTTCCCTATATATATATATATAAAACTCTTTGTATTCTACTTACAGCTAGATGTTTCCATAGATGGAGCTGATGAAGTTGACAGCCAACTGAATTGCATCAAAGGTGGTGGAGCTTGCCAGTTCCAAGAAAAGATTGTTGTTTCATGTGCAAAAGACTTTGTAATTATTGCTGACTACAGGTGAAACCTTTCTTCTTTTCTCTTCATTATATATATACTAGATAAGGGCAGCGTCTTCTCCCTCTTTCTGTTACTCTCTCTCTCTCAGCAAATGATGTGTTTATGTACATCTCTTTCCCTAGGCACTCCCCCTCTCTCTATACAGATGAGGGTGACATCATAACTTTCTATCTACCTCTTTCTGTCACCTCAAAAACACACAGATTTCCCTTTTCTCTCTCTATCTATCTCTTGCTCCCCCTCTCTATATAAAGTGAGCATGACTGGTGGGTGGACTGACGGACAGACAGACAGATGGACAGACGGTGTTCTTATTATAATATAGATTTGGTCTTTTATTTGTTTTATTTGAAATCTATTGCATCTGTTGACCTCACAAGAATGGAAAGAAGGGCAATGAATGTCGAGTGGCAGTATGTCATACACTCTAATCCTTTTGATACCAAACCACCCATATAAAACCTTGTCATTATCTCTCACAATGGGACAGCCTGTCCAACCCATGCTAGCATGGAAAATAGACGTTAAACGATGGTGATGATATGAAAATTATAGGCAGTGTCTTTCATTAGAAATATGGTAATGAAAGGGTTAATGACATAGGTAGTGTCTTTCACTAGAAATATGGTAATGAAAGGGTTAATGAGATAGGTAGTGTCTTTCATTAGAAATATGGTAATGAAAGGGTTAATGACATAGACAGTGTCTTTCATTAGAAATATGGTAAGGAAAGGGTTAATGACATAGACAGTGTCTTTCATTAGAAATATGGTAATGAAAGGGTTAATGACATAGACAGTGTCTTTCATTAGAAATATGGTAAGGAAAGGGTTAATGACATAGACAGTGTCTTTCATTAGAAATATGGTAAGGAAAGGGTTAATGACATAGACAGTGTCTTTCATTAGAAATATGGTAATGAAAGAGTTAATGAGATAGGTAGTGTCTTTCATTAGAAATATGGTAATGAAAGGGTTAATGACATAGACAGTGTCTTTCATTAGAAATATGGTAAGGAAAGGGTTAATGACATAGACAGTGTCTTTCATTAGAAATATGGTAAGGAAAGGGTTAATGACATAGACAGTGTCTTTCATTAGAAATATGGTAATGAAAGGGTTAATGACATAGGTAGTGTCTTTCACTAGAAATATGGTAATGAAAGGGTTAATGACATAGACAGTGTCTTTCATTAGAAATATGGTAATGAAAGGGTTAATGAGATAGGTAGTGTCTTTCATTAGAAATATGGTAATGAAAGGGTTAATGACATAGACAGTGTCTTTCATTAGAAATATGGTAATGAAAGAGTTAATGAGATAGGTAGTGTCTTTCATTAGAAATATGGTAATGAAAGGGTTAATGACATAGACAGTGTCTTTCATTAGAAATATGGTAAGGAAAGGGTTAATGACATAGACAGTGTCTTTCATTAGAAATATGGTAAGGAAAGGGTTAATGACATAGACAGTGTCTTTCATTAGAAATATGGTAATGAAAGGGTTAATGACATAGGTAGTGTCTTTCACTAGAAATATGGTAATGAAAGGGTTAATGACATAGACAGTGTCTTTCATTAGAAATATGGTAATGAAAGGGTTAATGAGATAGGTAGTGTCTTTCATTAGAAATATGTTAATGAAAGGGTTAATGACATAGACAGTGTCTTTCATTAGAAATATGGTAAGGAAAGGGTTAATGACATAGACAGTGTCTTTCATTAGAAATATGGTAAGGAAAGGGTTAATGACATAGACAGTGTCTTTCATTAGAAATATGGTAATGAAAGAGTTAATGAGATAGGTAGTGTCTTTCATTAGAAATATGGTAATGAAATAGTTAATGACATAGGTAGTGTCTTTCATTAGAAATATCGTAAGGAAAGGGTTAATGAGATAGGTAGTGTCTTTCATTAGAAATATGGTAATGAAAGGGTTAATGACATAGACAGTGTCTTTCATTAGAAATATGTTAATGAAAGGGTTAATGACATAGACAGTGTCTTTCATTAGAAATATGGTAAGGAAAGGGTTAATGACATAGACAGTGTCTTTCATTAGAAATATGGTAAGGAAAGGGTTAATGACATAGACAGTGTCTTTCATTAGAAATATGGTAATGAAAGAGTTAATGAGATAGGTAGTGTCTTTCATTAGAAATATGGTAATGAAATAGTTAATGACATAGGTAGTGTCTTTCATTAGAAATATCGTAAGGAAAGGGTTAATGAGATAGGTAGTGTCTTTCATTAGAAATATGGTAATGAAAGGGTTAATGACATAGACAGTGTCTTTCATTAGAAATATGGTAAGGAAAGGGTTAATGACATAGACAGTGTCTTTCATTAGAAATATGGTAATGAAAGGGTTAATGACATAGGTAGTGTCTTTCATTAGAAATATGGTAATGAAAGAGTTAATGACATAGACAGTGTCTTTCATTAGAAATATGGTAATGAAAGGTTAATGACATAGGCAGTGTCTTTCATTAGACATATGGTAATGAAAGGTTAATGACCATAGCTGTTCTTAGATGATAGGTAACGTGTCACTTGATTAACAATAATACCTGGACTTTGGTTACCTTTAACCATAATCAGATTTGACCTCCTGTCTGAGTCTAACCCACCAGGCATGTTTTCTTCCCAGCTTTGACTAAGTTGTGTCTTAATCAATTGTTTTAATCCATTCATATTGTATTTTTAATGAAACTAGCTGAAAAACCACCTTTCGGGTGGTTTTCTACTAGTATGTGTAGTGTGCATATTGATATTATATGCAAGTAGATATGATAAATCAAATAAAATCGTAATTGACAATATACACAGAAATTGAACGAAGACTGCGTTACACTGTCTTCTGTAATAATTAACGTAATCCATGATACATTAAAAAAAGACGATATTATATATAAACTGCATTAGGAGAAAATCAGTGACGGAAATATATGAATCTTTATTTAAGCGATCGCTAACCAGAAGTATTGACATTTGAAAATTTTAAAGAAGTGAATCTTTAAATAAGCAATAAAATATATTTAATCAAAAGCTACGAAATTTAGTAGATAAATTATGTAATATTCATTCATTATTTATTGAAAGTAATCCAACTTATTTTACAAACGGGATAAAAAATTATATCAAACGCCATGCCCTCAATGAACAAATTTTCCGGCAACTGTGCGAAGATAATGACGAAGAATTCGTCGAGTTGCTCCTTCATACTGAAGTGAGGTGGCTTTCAAAGGGCAAGTGCCTTACTCACTTCTTTGAACTGTTCAACTCTATCATTGAGTTTCTTCGAGGACGCAACACAGAACTATATAAAAAAAAACCTCGATGTGAGGCAAGACTGCGCCTACCTCGCCGACATCTTTGACAAATGCAATAGCCTCAGTATGGCTTTGCAGGGGGAGAAGATCACCTTGTTTAAAGCAAGGAATGCTGTAAAAATATTCCTGGCCAAATTGAATGTCATCGAAAGGAATCTTTGTTGGCGGGAATTTTATAATTTTCTAGTGTCGCCAATGTTCAAAACATTGTAAGCGATGATCAACTCCAAATTTATACCACTCACCTCCGTGCGCTACAAGACAACATGAGAGAATGGTTTGTCAACCTTTTGCCGATGGACATCCCAATATGGATAGCAGATCACTTCATAGCTAACGTCGACAATTTGGATGTTAAATTTCAGGAAGTATTTTTGGGATGCAAGAGGAAATTCAGCGTCGATTTCCACACCTACATGCAGAGGCTAAGAGATTTGCTCTGCCTTTTCCAAGCTCATACTTAGTCGAGAGGAGTTTTAATGCTGTTTCCAGACTGCACAGTAAGTCTCGCAACCGCTACAATGTAATTACACGTGGAGATCTCTGGCTACATCTTGGGAAAATTCAGCCTCACGTCAAAGAGTTAGCTAGACTCCATGAAGCTCAAGGGTCCCATTGAAATGAGGTCAAAGTTAAAGTAAGTTGATTTATCCGAAAACTTGGATATGCTATTGTTACAAAGCAAACTAACAATTTTTTTATTTGTAGTTGCAGTCTGACTGGACTGGAAACCATCTACTACAATTCACTTACTCATTTGTTGTATATATTTTACCATTTACTAATAAATATACCCTCCCGCATGATCATGAAAACCCTCTTCCGTGGTCTCTAAGCTCACAAAGCAGAGGGGACATCAAGTTAGATATCAACATTTATTCTGTCCGTTTCATTAAAGGGAAAATTGGAAAGCTTTGAAATGATATTATTGCCACTTTCTTCCAGATAAGCGCACTCTTTGGATAGACAGAGTTGCTCTTGTATAAATGTTCAAAATAGTTGGTATCGCCTGGTGGGAATATAACAATTCAACTGGTCCTTATTCATAAAATAGAACATTTATGTTCCTTTTTTTGAAATTTATATATTTCCTTTCAAGGAATGTATTTATACTCTCAGCTGCCTGCAATGGTATCTTTGGAATATTGTTAATTTTTCAGTAATCTACTGATATCAAAATCAGTAGTATATTGAAAAATGGGGGGGGGGGGGGGGGGCGTTTCGTGATTTTGAGGGACAAAAGGGGGTGTTTGGCCTAAATGGTTTGAGAACCTGTGCTCTAGACCAAGGAAGACCGGGGGGGGGGGGGGGGAGCTGATCTTAAATCACTGAGACTCACAGAGGTAACTTAACGTTTATTGACAATATTAAAAAGGCATATGATAATATCCTATGAACAAATATAGGGACCAAGGAAATGTTATTTTCAAAGCCGATTTAGTTAGTGAAATTTGTTCCTCTAATATGAAATCTGTGCCTGTCTTTTGCTACACAAATACTTAACCCTTTAGCATTTAAACCACCCATATCCGGCCAGAATTCTCTCACCTCTTACTGTTCGAACTGGCTGTAACTTGCCACTCATACTGATGTTAAGGTATTGTTCTCAAAATTAATAACATCAAAATCTCATAGATTTGGTAATATGTGAGATAATTATGTGAGGTAAAGCCTTTACCATGAAAATATAATAGTAAATATAGAGTAATGTAAATGTTATGTGAGATAAAGCCTTTACCATGAAAATATAATAGTAAATATAGAGTAATGTAAATGCTATGTGAGGTAAAGACTTTACCATGAAAATATAATAGTATATATAGAGTAATGTAAATGTTATGTAAGATAAAGCCTTTACCATGAAAATATAATAGTAAATATAGAGTAATGTAAATGCTATGTGAGGTAAAGCCTTTACCATGAAAATATAATAGTAAATATAGAGTAATGTAAATGCTAAAGTGGTAATTTGAAGTCGAACTGAAAGGAGATCATTTCTGTGTTGGCTTTTAAGACTAATCTACATGTATGAGAAAATTACGAATATAAAATTAAACAGAAATTACTCAAAAATACATTAGCTTATTTATCACTGTTTCTCGAGGAATCCCTAGAGGCCTCTTGCGGAATTCTAGGGTTGAGAAACGTTGCTCTAAACAGTAGCTTGACTTGCTAGAAGTGGCAGATAAATCTCCCTCAAATAACACTGACATCAAAAAGGAGGGTATTGGATAAAGTAATCCTAAATGGACTAAATAGGAATACCATACTGTGAATGCCTTGTTTCCATGGGCATGGATACATTAAAGCTCCAACGTCTAGCAACTGACTTGGTAGACACCCACAAGATTATTAACCATCTTGCCAACAACAACCCTGAGCACCTTTTTGGATTCCATATGTCTAACACCCATGGACATGCTTACAAAATCAGAAAACAGTACAGTTCCTATGACTTTTGGAAATATTTTTTCATGTTGAGAGTTACACGGAATAAATTATCTGCATCAGTTGTTAGCTGCCTAGACACTGCATCCTTTAAAACTCCATGGAACAAACTACCTACATCAGTTGTTAGCTGCCGAGACACTGCATCCTTTAAAACTTCCATGGAACAACCTACCGACATCAATTGTTAGCTGTCGAGACACTGCATCCTTTAAAACTCCATGGAACAAACTCCCTACATCAGTTGTTAGCTGCCGAGACACTGCATCCTTTAAAACTCCATGGAACAAACTCCCTGCATCAGTTGTTAGCTATTGGGACACTGCATCCTTTATAACCTCCATGCAACAAACTACCTGCATCAGTTGTTAGCTGTCGAGACACTGCATCCTTTAAAACCGCCATGGAACAAACTACCTGCATCAGTTGTTAGCTGCCGAGACACTGCATCCTTTAAAACCTCCATGGAACAAACTCCCTGCATCAGTTGTTAACTGCCGAGACACTGCATCCTTTAAAACCTCCATGGAACAAACTCCCTGCATCAGTTGTTAGCTGTCGAAACACTGCATCCTTTAAAACCTCCATGGAACAAACTCCCTGCATCAGTTGTTAGCTGCCGAGACACTGCATCCTTTAAAACCTCCATGGAACAAACTACCTGCATCAGTTGTTAGCTGTCGAGACACTGCATCCTTTAAAACCGCCATGGAACAAACTACCTGCATCAGTTGTTAGCTGCCGAGACACTGCATCCTTTAAAACCTCCATGGAACAAACTCCCTGCATCAGTTGTTAGCTGCCGAGACACTGCATCCTTTAAAACCTCCATGGAACAAACTCCCTGCATCAGTTGTTAGCTGTCGAAACACTGCATCCTTTAAAACCTCCATGGAACAAACTCCCTGCATCAGTTGTTAGCTGCCGAGACACTGCATCCTTTAAAACCTCCATGGAACAAACTCCCTGCATCAGTTGTTAGCTGTCGAGACACTGCATCCTTTAAAACCTCCATGGAACAAACTCCCTGCATCAGTTGTTAGCTGCCGAGACACTGCATCTTTTAAAACCTCCATGGAACAAACTACCTGCATCAGTTGTTAGCTGTCGAGACACTGCATCCTTTAAAACCTCCATGGAACAAACTCCCTGCATCAGTTGTTAGCTGTCGAGACACTGCATCCTTTAAAACCTCCATGGAACAAACTCCCTGCATCAGTTGTTAGCTATTGGGACACTGCATCCTTTGAAACTCCATGCCTCCCGAAATCTGCCAACATTACACCTGATATTCCCCCTCCATACACACACATGTATCTGTATGTATCTCATCACTCATACACTCTTCACTTTCCTGACATTTCTATGTTATTCTATATACTATACATGCACCTTTGATGAGTTGTAGTGTACCTGAGCACTGTACACATCAATTTTCATTATTCAAAGACAAGGGTTCCTGGCTAGGTTACCTTATGTGTTTTCCCAACAACACATAATCACAAAACTGGCATGTAATATGAAATATTTTATCGAGATATATTACACTTTTTCTTTTCCTTTTTAGCTTTAATACTTTAGTTTAAGCTTATTTAATACTTTTCTCATCTACAGTTTTAGATATCATCATCATCATCATCACCGTTTTACGTCCGTTCTTCCACACTAGCATGGGTTAGACGGGTTGTCCTGTTGTGGGCAGTGTCTGGTCGGCTGACCATGCCTTGCTCATACAGGAACTGATCTGGCTTGATTTCTACAGCTGGATGCCCTTCCTAACACCAACCTCATTTACAGTGAGTGCTGGGAGCTTTTTCGTGGCGCCTACACGTCCACTTTACAGTGTGGGCTGGGTGCTTTTTTGCCGTGGCACCTCCACGACCACCTTGCGGTGGGGGGAGTGGGGGCATATTGTTTATATGCTTCAGCATGTACCCATGGGAGGTCGGGTACCCTGTATTACTGCGTGACACCAGAAGTCACGGTCGTGTGTCATTGACTTTGAGAGGTGTAGTTGGGTAAGGTCGGCTTTTATCACCTCATCCCAAGTCATCTTGGGTCTCCCCACTCCGCGGTTTCCATCAACTTCTAGTGCTCTGCACCTTTTTATGCAGCTGTCATCCTTCATACGCATCACATGTCCATACCAGCGTAACCGCCTCTCCTGCACGCAGCATTTGATTCCTCTTATGCTCAGTCTCTCTCTCAATTCCTTTATGCTTTGTCGTTCACGTATATTACTGTTACACATCCATCGGAGCATGCAGGCTTCGTTTCTCTCTAATCTACATAAGTCTTCCACCTTCAGCGCCCAGGTCTCACTACCATGCAACATCGCTGTTCGGATACACGCATCATACAGTCTGCCTTTCATTCTGAGGGAGAAGCCTTTTGCAGCTAGCAGTGGTAGTAGTTCCCTAAACTTCTTCCATCCCGTTCTTACCCTAGTTATTGTACTTTCTGAGCACCCACCTCCGTTGCTAATTCGGTCACCTAGGTAGCAGAAGCTGTCTACTGTTTCTACAGGGCCCTCCCAGAGATTGGTGGTACTTGTTTCCTGTGGCTGTTTGCTTGCTGTTTCAGCACAGCTGCTGCATGTGAATCCTACATTCTTAATTAAGCTTCCTGAGATCCCGCTACATCTCTTGTGTACCCATTGTTTGCATTTGGGGCAGAGAATGGAGTTCCTACCTACACCTTTCCTACATACTGAGCAAGGCCATTTCCCTGAGGGGATCTGGGTTCTGTTTTCTCGTCTACTTATAAGGACCTTAGTCTTTGTCATGTTGACTTTGAGGCCCTTTCTCTCTAGTCCCTGCTTCCAGGTTTGGAATTTATTCTCTAGTTCTACCATAGATTCAGCTATGAGTGCGAGGTCATCAGCATACAGGAGTTCCCATGGGCATCCGGTCTTAAACTCCTCCGTTATTGCCTGCAGGACTATGATGAACAGGAGAGGGCTAAGAACAGAGCCCTGGTGGACCCCAACCTGTACGCTAAATTCCTCGCTATACTCATTGCTAATCCTAACTTTGCTGACTGCTCCCCTATACATGGCTTGTACCGCTTTCACAAGCCATTCATCTACTCCTAGTTTTCTAAGAGCCCACCAGATTACTGCACGTGGAACTCTGTCAAAGGCTTTCTCAAGGTCGACAATTGTTTCTACTTTTGGCACAAGGCCAGCAATTATCCAGTGCATTACTGGTACTTTATTTTATCAACCCCGTAAGAATCAAAGGCAAAGTTAACCTACAGAGTTTACTGGGTGTGTTTATCATGTTCATTACCATCGCTAGAGAGGTTAGGTTGTTGTACCCTTGACACAACTGAAGGATCCTCTCAAACCTTTTTTGGCATGATTTCTACAGCTGGGTGCCCTTGTTATCACCTTACAGATGTATTGGAGGTATTCATGGCACCAGCACTAGAAATTTTGTTATGACTGGAGGATCCTTTCAATCTTTTTGACATAGTTTCTATAATTGGATGTAATTTATTGTGGCACCCACACTGGGGAAGTTGTTGGTCATAGAATCAACTGAAAGGCCTCTCTAACCGAGAGTGGAGGGTAAGAAGGATAAGTATATCATGGGTAAATAGCAAAAAGTGGAGGTGGGATAGTGACAAGGTCAGTGTCGGGTATTAGACAGATGTGGAAGAATTCAACAGTGATGAGAGGGGTGGGGGTCACACTTTTATGGTTACAGGCAAGTCTTTGCCAGTGCTGCATGTCACTAATTCTAGCGGTTTGTATTCTCTATCATAAGATTCAGCTTCCTAAGGTCAGTCTATTTTCAGGTTTTCCTAACTCTTCCTCTTCCATACACATCACATGTCCACACCGGTGCAGTCTTCTATTCAGCACACTACATTGGATTCTCTTATACAGAGTTTTTCACTCAGTTCACTCGTGCTGTTCATTACACATCCTTCTAGCCTTCGCATGTCTTCTATTGTCAAGACGTATGTCCTACTCCCATATAGTACACAGGCATCATAGAGTCTACCCTTCACCTGAGAGAGAAGTCCTTTGTTGCCTGCAGAGGTACTAGGGCTCTATACTACTTTCAGCCCATTTTTACTCAAGCTACCATACTCTCAGAGCATCCTCACCACTGCTAATTAGATCACCTAGGTAACAAAAGATGTCAACAATTTCTAGGAGCCCCCTATCAATTGAAACAATCTATTTCACATTTATTTTTCTTAGTTCTTCTCTTCTTCATCTGTCAGATACAAAGTCTATCTTCTGAAACCTCTCTACATCTCTTGTTCATCCATAGATTACACTGTGAAACTTATGGAATCTCTGCCCACCCCTTTTCAATTTATTGTATAAGGCCACTTCCCTGACAGTATAGAGTAGTATCAATACCTACTTACCAGTGCATTTGTCTTTGCTAAATTAATTTTTAGGCTTTTTGATTCTAGAATTTTCTTCCTTGCTTGGAATTTCACCTCCAGCCCTTCCAGTAATTCAGCTATAAGGATTAGGTCATCAGCATACAAGTGTTCCCCATAGAATGCTGGTTTTAAACTCCTCTGTTATGACCTGGAAAACAATGATAAACAGGAGTAGACTGAAGGCAGAGTCCTGGTTCATCCCCGTCTGCACTTCAAGTTCATCACTACTCCTTCCCAACTTTTAACTTGCTGGTTGCACCTCTATACATGGCTTGCATGGTCATCTCTAGACCCAGAAAAACTAGGTACAGAGGTTTACTTGTATCTTAGTACTACTTCTACAGTTGCCTCATTACAAAGAGGGCACTGGTTGTCTACCTGACTGCATCTCATCTAGTTTAATTCTGTTCTTAATTCTACTTAAACTTTTCAGTAGCCTTCATCATCATCATCATCATCATCATCGTTTTACGTCCGTTCTTCCACGCTAGCATGGGTTAGACAGGTTGTCCTGTTGTGGGTAGTGTCCAGTCGGCTAACCTTGTCTTGCTCATACAGGAACTGATTTTGGTTTGATTTCTACAGCTAATGCCCTTTCTAACACCAACCTCAAGGGCTGGGTGCTTTTTTTCCGTGGCGCCTACACGTCCACTTTACAGTGTAGGCTGGGTGCTTTTTTGCAGTGGGGGCATATTGTCTATATGCTTCAGCTTCGGCTTGTTCCCATGGGAAGTTGAGTCTTCTGTATTACTGCGTGACGCCAGAGGCTGTGGTCGTGTGTCATCACCCTTGAGAGGTGCAATTGGGTAAGGTAGGCTTTTATCACCTCATCCCAGGTCTTCTTGGGTCTCCCCACTCCACAGCTTCCATCGACTTCTAGTGCTCTGCACCTTTTTATGCAGCTGTCATCCTTCATATGCATCACATGTCCATACCAAACCAGCATCCTCTCCTGCACACAGCATTTGATTCCTCTTATGCTCAGTCCCTCTCTCAGTTCGTTTATGCTTTGCGTATATTACTATTATCATGGCTTGTAGTTATCTTGCTTTAATAAAAGAGTCATAATAAAATGCTCCCAATATACTCAGTTCCTACCCCCCCCCCCCTCTCTATGCACTTCTTTAAGGCTTACTACCCTGTCTTTAACCTAATTCATTCAATCGGAAAATATTGAAGAGATAAGACACTTTCCCATTCTTCTCTGCTAAAATGTACCACGAGAGCTGATTCCAATTTTCCCAGCCAGCCATCCATCTAATCTACGAAGGTATTTTAGCCTACATATTGTCGTTAATATTATGATGTTCCCTGCTGTATTAGCGTTAAATTTTCCCTGCTGTATTAGCGATAAATTTTCGAGGGTTTCTCTTAGTAGCTTTTTTCATGACGTTATTATTGTTAATTTTACTGATGTAGTATTAACTTATTAACTTGGATATTTACCATGCGGTATTCTAATCCTATTGTATCTCTCTCAGTTATTTACCATGCGACCCTCAGTTCCTACCCCCCCCTCTCTATGCACTTCTTTAAGGCTTACTACCCTGTCTTTAACCTAATTCATTCAATCTGAAAATATTGAAGAGATAAGACACTTTCCCATTCTTCTCTGCTAAAATGTACCACTAGAGCTGATTCCAATTTTCCCAGCCAGCCATCCATCTAATCTACGAAGGTATTTTAGCCTACATATTGTCGTTAATATTATGATGTTCCCTGCTGTATTAGCGTTAAATTTTCCCTGCTGTATTAGCGATAAATTTTCGAGGGTTTCTCTTAGTAGCTTTTTTCATGACGTTATTATTGTTAATTTTACTGATGTAGTATTAACTTATTAACTTGGATATTTACCATGCGGTATTCTAATCCTATTGTATCTCTCTCAGTTATTTACCATGCGACCCTCAGTTCCTACCCCCCCCCTCTCTATGCACTTCTTTAAGGCTTACTACCCTGTCTTTAACCTAATTCATTCAATCTGAAAATATTGAAGAGATAAGACACTTTCCCATTCTTCTCTGCTAAAATGTACCACTAGAGCTGATTCCAATTTTCCCAGCCAGCCATCCATCTAATCTACGAAGGTATTTTAGCCTACATATTGTCGTTAATATTATGATGTTCCCTGCTGTATTAGCGTTAAATTTTCCCTGCTGTATTAGCGATAAATTTTCGAGGGTTTCTCTTAGTAGCTTTTTTCATGACGTTATTATTGTTAATTTTACTGATGTAGTATTAACTTATTAACTTGGATATTTACCATGCGGTATTCTAATCCTATTGTATCTCTCTCAGTTATTTACCATGCGACCCTCAGTTCCTACCCCCCCCCCCCTCTCTATGCACTTCTTTAAGGCTTACTACCCTGTCTTTAACCTAATTCATTCAATCTGAAAATATTGAAGAGATAAGACACTTTCCCATTCTTCTCTGCTAAAATGTACCACTAGAGCTGATTCCAATTTTCCCAGCCAGCCATCCATCTAATCTACGAAGGTATTTTAGCCTACATATTGTCGTTAATATTATGATGTTCCCTGCTGTATTAGCGTTAAATTTTCCCTGCTGTATTAGCGATAAATTTTCGAGGGTTTCTCTTAGTAGCTTTTTTCATGACGTTATTATTGTTAATTTTACTGATGTAGTATTAACTTATTAACTTGGATATTTACCATGCGGTATTCTAATCCTATTGTATCTCTCTCAGTTATTTACCATGTGACCCTCAGTTCCTACCCCCCCCGCCCTCTCTATGCACTTCTTTAAGGCTTACTACCCTGTCTTTAACCTAATTCATTCAATCTGAAAATATTGAAGAGATAAGACACTTTCCCATTCTTCTCTGCTAAAATGTACCACTAGAGCTGATTCCAATTTTCCCAGCCAGCCATCCATCTAATCTACGAAGGTATTTTAGCCTACATATTGTCGTTAATATTATGATGTTCCCTGCTGTATTAGCGTTAAATTTTCCCTGCTGTATTAGCGATAAATTTTCGAGGGTTTCTCTTAGTAGCTTTTTTCATGACGTTATTATTGTTAATTTTACTGATGTAGTATTAACTTATTAACTTGGATATTTACCATGCGGTATTCTAATCCTATTGTATCTCTCTCAGTTATTTACCATGCGACCCTCAGTTCCTACCCCCCCCCCCCTCTCTATGCACTTCTTTAAGGCTTACTACCCTGTCTTTAACCTAATTCATTCAATCTGAAAATATTGAAGAGATAAGACACTTTCCCATTCTTCTCTGCTAAAATGTACCACTAGAGCTGATTCCAATTTTCCCAGCCAGCCATCCATCTAATCTACGAAGGTATTTTAGCCTACATATTGTCGTTAATATTATGATGTTCCCTGCTGTATTAGCGTTAAATTTTCCCTGCTGTATTAGCGATAAATTTTCGAGGGTTTCTCTTAGTAGCTTTTTTCATGACGTTATTATTGTTAATTTTACTGATGTAGTATTAACTTATTAACTTGGATATTTACCATGCGGTATTCTAATCCTATTGTATCTCTCTCAGTTATTTACCATGCGACCCTCAGTTCCTACCCCCCCCCCCCTCTCTATGCACTTCTTTAAGGCTTACTACCCTGTCTTTAACCTAATTCATTCAATCTGAAAATATTGAAGAGATAAGACACTTTCCCATTCTTCTCTGCTAAAATGTACCACTAGAGCTGATTCCAATTTTCCCAGCCAGCCATCCATCTAATCTACGAAGGTATTTTAGCCTACATATTGTCGTTAATATTATGATGTTCCCTGCTGTATTAGCGTTAAATTTTCCCTGCTGTATTAGCGATAAATTTTCGAGGGTTTCTCTTAGTAGCTTTTTTCATGACGTTATTATTGTTAATTTTACTGATGTAGTATTAACTTATTAACTTGGATATTTACCATGCGGTATTCTAATCCTATTGTATCTCTCTCAGTTATTTACCATGCGACCCTCAGTTCCTACCCCCCCCCCCTCTCTATGCACTTCTTTAAGGCTTACTACCCTGTCTTTAACCTAATTCATTCAATCTGAAAATATTGAAGAGATAAGACACTTTCCCATTCTTCTCTGCTAAAATGTACCACTAGAGCTGATTCCAATTTTCCCAGCCAGCCATCCATCTAATCTACGAAGGTATTTTAGCCTACATATTGTCGTTAATATTATGATATTCCCTGCTGTATTAGCGTTAAATTTTCCCTGCTGTATTAGCGGTAAATTTTCGAGGGTTTCTCTTAGTAGCTTTTTTCATGACGTTATTATTGTTAATTTTACTGATGTAGTATTAACTTATTAACTTGGATATTTACCATGCGGTATTCTAATCCTATTGTATCTCTCTCAGTTATTTACCATGTGACCCTCAGTTCCTAACCCCCCCCTCTCTATGCACTTCTTTAAGGCTTACTACCCTGTCTTTAACCTAATTCATTCAATCTGAAAATATTGAAGAGATAAGACACTTTCCCATTCTTCTCTGCTAAAATGTACCACTAGAGCTGATTCCAATTTTCCCAGCCAGCCATCCATCTAATCTACGAAGGTATTTTAGCCTACATATTGTCGTTAATATTATGATGTTCCCTGCTGTATTAGCGTTAAATTTTCCCTGCTGTATTAGCGATAAATTTTCGAGGGTTTCTCTTAGTAGCTTTTTTCATGACGTTATTATTGTTAATTTTACTGATGTAGTATTAACTTATTAACTTGGATATTTACCATGCGGTATTCTAATCCTATTGTATCTCTCTCAGTTATTTACCATGCGACCCTCAGTTCCTACCCCCCCCCCCCCTCTCTATGCACTTCTTTAAGGCTTACTACCCTGTCTTTAACCTAATTCATTCAATCTGAAAATATTGAAGAGATAAGACACTTTCCCATTCTTCTCTGCTAAAATGTACCACTAGAGCTGATTCCAATTTTCCCAGCCAGCCATCCATCTAATCTACGAAGGTATTTTAGCCTACATATTGTCGTTAATATTATGATGTTCCCTGCTGTATTAGCGTTAAATTTTCCCTGCTGTATTAGCGATAAATTTTCGAGGGTTTCTCTTAGTAGCTTTTTTCATGACGTTATTATTGTTAATTTTACTGATGTAGTATTAACTTATTAACTTGGATATTTACCATGCGGTATTCTAATCCTATTGTATCTCTCTCAGTTATTTACCATGCGACCCTCAGTTCCTACCCCCCCCCCCTCTCTATGCACTTCTTTAAGGCTTACTACCCTGTCTTTAACCTAATTCATTCAATCTGAAAATATTGAAGAGATAAGACACTTTCCCATTCTTCTCTGCTAAAATGTACCACTAGAGCTGATTCCAATTTTCCCAGCCAGCCATCCATCTAATCTACGAAGGTATTTTAGCCTACATATTGTCGTTAATATTATGATGTTCCCTGCTGTATTAGCGTTAAATTTTCCCTGCTGTATTAGCGATAAATTTTCGAGGGTTTCTCTTAGTAGCTTTTTTCATGACGTTATTATTGTTAATTTTACTGATGTAGTATTAACTTATTAACTTGGATATTTACCATGCGGTATTCTAATCCTATTGTATCTCAGTTATTTACCATGCGACCCTCAGTTCCTACCCCCCCCCCCTCTCTATGCACTTCTTTAAGGCTTACTACCCTGTCTTTAACCTAATTCATTCAATCTGAAAATATTGAAGAGATAAGACACTTTCCCATTCTTCTCTGCTAAAATGTACCACTAGAGCTGATTCCAATTTTCCCAGCCAGCCATCCATCTAATCTACGAAGGTATTTTAGCCTACATATTGTCGTTAATATTATGATGTTCCCTGCTGTATTAGCGTTAAATTTTCCCTGCTGTATTAGCGATAAATTTTCGAGGGTTTCTCTTAGTAGCTTTTTTCATGACGTTATTATTGTTAATTTTACTGATGTAGTATTAACTTATTAACTTGGATATTTACCATGCGGTATTCTAATCCTATTGTATCTCTCTCAGTTATTTACCATGCGACCCTCAGTTCCTACCCCCCCCCCCCTCTCTATGCACTTCTTTAAGGCTTACTACCCTGTCTTTAACCTAATTCATTCAATCTGAAAATATTGAAGAGATAAGACACTTTCCCATTCTTCTCTGCTAAAATGTACCACTAGAGCTGATTCCAATTTTCCCAGCCAGCCATCCATCTAATCTACGAAGGTATTTTAGCCTACATATTGTCGTTAATATTATGATGTTCCCTGCTGTATTAGCGTTAAATTTTCCCTGCTGTATTAGCGATAAATTTTCGAGGGTTTCTCTTAGTAGCTTTTTTCATGACGTTATTATTGTTAATTTTACTGATGTAGTATTAACTTGGATATTTACCATGCGACCCTCAGTTCCTACCTCACAATTTCCCTCCCCCCCACCCCCACACACCACCATAGTCTATTCGACCAATCAAACCTAGCATGCCATTTCCACTGCTGCTGCTGCTACTACCTGCCTAACTAACTCTCTCCTCCTCTGGCGCATCCCAACACACCCTGCCATTACCCCACCACCACTGTCCTTCTAGCCCTCAATTTTCCCACCGTTATGGATGGATGAGCTGGGAATACACGAGCAACTCTGAATCAATAGATGAAATATGAATCTGCGAGCTACCAAGCACCCACGTGAAGCGCCAACCCAGAGACCCTCCCCTACGAGTGTCGACAAATGCCCAAAACTCCGAGTTGGTACCATCAATGTAGGCTCAATGAAAGGAAGAGCAGGAGAAATCGTAGAAATGCTAGAGCGAAAGGAAGTTGATGTATGCTGTGTGCAAGAGACTAGATGGAGAGGAGGGTCTGCTAGAGTCCTTGTAGGAAAAAGCCAGTGCTACAAATTTTTCTGGGTGGGAAATGACGATGGGATGGGTGGTGTAGGTATACTATTAGCTGACAAGTGGGTAGATAAAGTAATCTCAGTGTACAGGGTAAATGCAAGAATCATTAAACTCAGACTAGTCCTGAATAAGACAATTACCACAATAATATCAGCTTACGCACCCCAATCGGGGCTGCCAGACGAACTTAAGGATAGGTTTTACGAGTCCCTAATACACACTACTGCTCTAACAGACGACAAGGACTTCCTAATCATTGCAGGAGATTTTAACGGACACGTAGGTAAACACTGCGACGGCTTCAATAGAGTACATGGAGGCCATGGAGTTGGCACAAGGAATGAGGAAGGATTCAGACTTCTAGAATTCTGCGACGCCAATGACATGTCGATATGTAACACAAACTTTAAAAAACCCGACAACCACCTGATCACCTATAGATCAGGGGAGCACTCTAGTCAGTTAGATTTTATCCTCATCAGAGGACGTGACAGATGGACGGTCGTAAACACAAAAGCCTTCCCTAGTGAGGAATGTACATCCCAACATAGCTTAGTTGTCAGCGACCTCACGGTCAGAACTAGACGAGCCCTGAAACAGAGGCCAACCTGGAGAAGAAAGATCTGGAAGCTGAAAGTCCCCTCAACCAGTAACAGATTTAAAGATATTTTACTCAATGCCTACGACAGTAAAGAAGAACAGATAGAGACATTTAACGTAGAAGAGAACTGGGAGTTCCTAAAAAATAACTTACTAGAGGCGACGGATGAGGTTTGTGGCTGGAGTAAGACCTCAAGCAGGAGGAGAGTGACTTGGTGGTGGAACAATAAGGTAGATGAAGCAGTCAAGGCCAAGAGACAGGCATGGAAAGAATGGAAGAACGGGGGGAGCAGGGTACATTACATAGAGACCAAGAGGGAAGCTAGGCGACAAGTATACTTAGCTAGGAGGGAAGCAGAGGATAGAAAATTCAAGCATGTTTTACAACGTGAGGACCAGAAACAGGAGGTATTCAAGATTGCGAGGCAGTGTGTCAGAGATAGTTGTGATGTCATTGGAGAGAAGTGTATCCGGAATGATAAAGGTGAGCTTGCCCTCACAAGTGCTGAGAAGAAAGATGCATGGAAGAGTCATTATGATAGATTACTAAATGAGGAGAATGCATGGGAAGAAGAGACCCTACCCCACGTAGACCCTATAGAGGGACCAGCAGTACAAGTCAGCGGCAGCGTAGTAAGTAAGGCAATCAGAGATATGAAGATAGGGAAGGCAACCGGTCCATCGGGTATAGCTGCCGAGATGCTGAAGGCATCTGGGTCTGTAGGTCACACTATAACCACACGTATCGTTAACCAGGTAATACTAGAGGGGGCCATACCAAAAGATTGGTGCAGTAGCATCATTGTCAACTGCTACAAAGGTAAAGGCGATGCACTAGATAGAGGAAACTATAGAGGTATAAAGTTGATGGACCAGGTCATGAAAGTAACAGAAAGAGTTATAGCACAGCTGATTAGGGACCGGGTGAATATAGACGAGATGCAATTTGGGTTTGTACCAGGGAAAGGCACCACTGATGCGCTCTTCCTTGTGAGGCAATTACAGGAAAAGTACCTAGCTAAAAGTAAGCCACTCTACTTGGCATTTGTCGACCTTGAGAAAGCCTTTGACAGAGTTCCACGTGCAGTAATCTGGTGGGCTCTTAGAAAACTAGGAGTAGATGAATGGCTTGTGAAAGCGGTACAAGCCATGTATAGGGGAGCAGTCAGCAAAGTTAGGATTGGCAATGAGTATAGCGAGGAATTTAGCGTACAGGTTGGGGTCCACCAGGGCTCTGTTCTTAGCCCTCTCCTGTTCATCATAGTCCTGCAGGCAATAACGGAGGAGTTTAAGACCGGATGCCCATGGGAACTCCTGTATGCTGATGACCTCGCACTCATAGCTGAATCTATGGTAGAACTAGAGAATAAATTCCAAACCTGGAAGCAGGGACTAGAGAGAAAGGGCCTCAAAGTCAACATGACAAAGACTAAGGTCCTTATAAGTAGACGAGAAAACAGAACCCAGATCCCCTCAGGGAAATGGCCTTGCTCAGTATGTAGGAAAGGTGTAGGTAGGAACTCCATTCTTTGCCCCAAATGCAAACAATGGGTACACAAGAGATGTAGCGGGATCTCAGGAAGCTTAATTAAGAATGTAGGATTCACATGCAGCAGCTGTGCTGAAACAGCAAGCAAACAGCCACAGGAAACAAGTACCACCAATCTCTGGGAGGGCCCTGTAGAAACAGTAGACAGCTTCTGCTACCTAGGTGACCGAATTAGCAACGGAGGTGGGTGCTCAGAAAGTACAATAACTAGGGTAAGAACGGGATGGAAGAAGTTTAGGGAACTACTACCACTGCTAGCTGCAAAAGGCTTCTCCCTCAGAATGAAAGGCAGACTGTATGATGCGTGTATCCGAACAGCGATGTTGCATGGTAGTGAGACCTGGGCGCTGAAGGTGGAAGACTTACGTAGATTAGAGAGAAACGAAGCCTGCATGCTCCGATGGATGTGTAACAGTAATATACGTGAACGACAAAGCATAAATGAATTGAGAGAGAGACTGAGCATAAGAGGAATCAAATGCTGCGTGCAGGAGAGGCGGTTACGCTGGTATGGACATGTGATGCGTATGAAGGATGACAGCTGCATAAAAAGGTGCAGAGCACTAGAAGTTGATGGAAACCGCGGAGTGGGGAGACCCAAGATGACTTGGGATGAGGTGATAAAAGCCGACCTTACCCAACTACACCTCTCAAAGTCAATGACACACGACCGTGACTTCTGGCGTCACGCAGTAATACAGGGTACCCGACCTCCCATGGGTACATGCTGAAGCATATAAACAATATGCCCCCCCCCCCCCCCCCCACCGCAAGGTGGTCGTGGAGGTGCCACGGCAAAAAAGCACCCAGCCCACACTGTAAAGTGGACGTGTAGGCGCCACGAAAAAGCACCCAGCACTCACTGTAAATGAGGTTGGTGTTAGGAAGGGCATCCAGCTGTAGAAATCAAGCCAGATCAGTTCCTGTATGAGCAAGGCATGGTCAGCCGACCAGACACTGCCCACAACAGGACAACCCGTCTAACCCATGCTAGCGTGGAAGAACGGACGTAAAACGGTGATGATGATGATGATGATGATACTCTGTAAACTCCTTGCTATTAGGAAATGGATCCAGCTATAGAAACCAAAGTGAAAACAGGACGTATGGGCAAGACATGGTCACCTGACTGGTCTAACTTTATTATGTAACAAGCATAGAAAATAGGTATTAAATGGGGATTGTGTGTGAATGAACATAAAACGGTGATGATGATGATACATACATGTATATTCATATATATATTCTTTTACTCTTTTACCTGTTCCAGCCATCTGGCTGAGGTATATATATTGTCTGCTTGTAAGAAGTGTACTGCGGAGTAAAGAATTTATGCCAGATCTGATTCCAGCTTGAGTGACAATAAGCAGATGTGCAACTCCTGGTATGGAGGAGATATTTGATCTCAGGACTATATGAGGAGACCCCCTTCTCTCAGATTTTATTAATGAAGCATTTGTTCATTATACAGTGCTCCCATTGTCTACAATTGTAAACTTTACTTCCTCATAATACCTATTTACCATTAGCTGGAGTGGGTCAAGGGTTTGTCTTGGTAAGGTTCATGTTATAGCACTCATAGTGGAATCATCATCATCATCATCATCATCATTTAACATCTATCTTCCACGCTAGCATGGGTTAGACGGGTTTGTCCCATTTAGCGGCAAGTTGGATCGGGTGACCATGTCTCGCTCATATAGGACTGTTTCTGGCTGGGTGCTTTTTACCATGTCTTTTACACGACCACTTTATAGTGTATACTGGCTGCTTTTTACAGTGTGGGCCGGATGTTTTGTGGTACCAACATAACATACACATATATATATATTTCCATGCTAGCATGAGTTGGATGAGTTGTCCTGTTGTGGGCAATGCTAGGTCAGGTGATCATGTCTTGCTCATACAGGACTGATTCTGCTAATCCTTTGGGTGTTTTTGTTTTGTGTCAAGCAAACAGCCCTACTCCTTCCAGCCTCACTTTCCAGAAACTCTACACCAGTCAATTACTGGTATGGGGCTATCTAAGTGACTATAATCTCTTCTCAAAATGTGGGGTCTTATGCAAATACTAGCAATGAATACTTCATCTGGGTAGTGGGGATGCCTATGATATTTGTAAAGTTGTTCCAAAAGTGGAAAAGTTGCATATTTCCAGCTAATAAGTAAAACCTAGATATTGCATTGAGAAAACAAATGCAGCTGTTGCAACAACTAGGATTTCAATGTGTTTGTCTGGTGGTGGTGGTGGTGGTGGAGCCACGAAAAAATGAACCTGATTCATAACATGGAGTGGTTAACATCAAGAGAGGAACATTCAACCATAGAAAACTCTGCCAAATTCGAACATATGTGCAAGACACAGTCATCTGACCTGACTGGCCTTAAAATGTGACAACCCAGCTAACCTACATAGAATGTAATTATGATAGTTTGTCTAATTTCTGTCAACATTAACCTAATTAAAAAATTAAACTTACATTCTGCTATACAGTTCTGTCCTCTGCTCTGGGACAGAGGGGGGTGCCTTAATTAGAAACCATTTATTTCTTCCCACACACATCCATATTGTTATTTGGCAGTTGATATAGAACAGCTATCATTTAATCAACATGTATGTTTGACATTAAACCTCGGAGGGATGAAGGTTAACCCCACCACCCCGTCAAAAATATGTTGTCAGTGCTATGCTGTTTGCTATTATATATATGTAGTATGTATAGTATGTATATATATATATATATATACATACACATATGTGTGTGTATATATATATATGTAGTATGTCATCATCATCATCATTTTACGTCTGCTTGCAAGGATATATATACACGTGTGTGTGAGTGTATATATATATATATGTAGTATGTAAGATAAAGCCTTTACTGTGAAAATACAATAGTAAATATAGAGTAATGTAAATGATAAACGGTTAAAATATTGGTGTGATTAACTCCATTAGCAAGACATTCAGGGAAGATATAAAACCACACTATAACTGCATCACATTAAAGATTAAAGTCTTTATTTTAGTTTAATGCAAATTTTTCCCCTAAAAAAATGTCCAGTATTAAAGATGCCTGTCCTTTTCTTCTATTACCAGGAGCCTGCTTGAATTCTTACATTTAATAGTTTAGAGTGATAAAGCTTTCATGTATATTTCACATAGATTCAAATTCATTAGGCTGACTTTAGCAACATTATATAAGAATTACTGTATATACTTGAATATAGGCCGAGGAATATGTGACCAAAAAATCAATGATAGAGGTGGGCAGCTAAACCAACACTATAACTGCATCACAATAACGATTGAAGTCTTTAATTTAATTTAATGCAAATTGGAAGTCTTTACTTTAACCCTTTAATGTTCAAACCGGCCAAAACTTGCCAGAATTCTCTACCTCTTTCTGTTGTAACTGGCTGTAACTGGTCACTCAAACTGATGTTAAGGTATTGTTCTCAAAATAAATACTTTCAAAATCTCATAGAGAGTAATGTGAATGCTAAAGGGTTAATCTAATGCGAATTCCCCTTCCTCTAAAAAATGTCCAGTATTAAAGTTATAAACATTTGACTTTATAAGCCTGTTTTTAGATATTTTCTGCTGAACCATTACAGGATGTTATGAGTTAAGAGTGAACTTAAAGAATTAGAAGTTAATATAATGTAAGAATATACCGTATATTGTCAAATATAAGCCACGGTATGTGTGATATGTGACCAAAACATTAATGGTAGAAGAGTGGGGTCAGCTTAGATTCTGGGTCAATATTTTGACAATTTTCACTAACTTCAAATTCTACGTAAATAAGATTTGGATGTTTTCTTATTTCTCAGGCATAAAATAGTGGGAGTCGACTTATATTCAAGGATCTCCCACTGTTGACAACAAAAGGTTTCTCTCTACATACAAAATGATGCCTGTGTGTGAAGTGTGATGCTGCATGTTAGTGAAACATGAGCTGTGATAGCAGAGGACATGTATAAACTGGAGAGAAATGAAGTAACCATGCTTTGTTGGATGCACTATGTAAATGTGAGAGAAAAGCAGAGCTTGAACGAGTTGAGGGAGAAGCTGGGTTTAAGAGGAATCCGAGGTGATGTGCGGAGAGCAGCCTGCGTTGGTATGGACATGTGATGCACATGGACAATGATTGTTGGATGAAGAAGTGCCAGGAAAAGCCAGTGGAAGGAAGCTGCAGTAGAGGTAGACCAAGAAAGACCTGGGCGGAGATTGGGAGAGCTGACCTCAAATCACTGTGACTTACAGAGGAGATGACAAAGGATTGCAATGAGTGGAGAGATGCTATGTTGAGAAGGACTTGTTCAACCCATGCAAGTAAGGAGAAACAGACATAAAAGCAGTGATGATATTTTGGTCAGAGCTTTGAACAACAAGGGAATAATCAAGGTTCATTCAGTCAGATTGTGAGGGAAAATGGAATGAAAATTTAAACTGTAGAGTATATTATAACAGGACTATATAGTATAATAGAACTGAAGTATAACAAACAGTGAGTAAAAAATTGTACTCCACTGTTCTGAATACAAATTCTGCTACGGTCATCTTTCAGACTTCTTTTAGATTCACTCATTCCTGAGATGGTTGAGTGGGCAGAGTCCTCAAACACTCCTTCCAGCGAGTCCTGTCAGAACCAACTGTCTCAAACTGATCCGGCTGGATCCCCATGCAAGACCAGCCAAGCGCGTGGACGTTATCCAACCATCTTGCTTGAGCTCTACCCCTGGGTCTTCTGCTAGTTGGTTTTGCCCATAAAATCTGTCGAGTGATTTTTTTTCCTGAGACATTCTAAGCACATGTCCATAGTATCGAAGCTGTATTCACAATTGTATTCTTTCAGGCTTCATAAATAAAAAAAGCAACTCAGTTAGGTGGACTGGCCAATTCTTCCTCTATGTTTCTTTCTCATTTCCATTCACTCTTATCCTTCTCTGGAAGAAATCTGCTGTACTCCGACCTGGAGAGGGATGGGCCCCACCAGGTTTTAAAAGATGGCCAAGAAACGCCATATGTCAATCCAGCACCCCAACAACTCCCTTAAGAGTTACGGGACCATGCAAAAAAATGTTGAATTGTATTTAGTGTTGACCTGCAATGTTGCTAACTAATACAATATTGGTTTCTGATTTAGGCACAAGGCCAGCAATTTGGGGGAGGGGAAAGTCGATTAAATTAACCCCAGTGTACTTTATTTTATTGACCCCATAAAGTCTAAAGGCAAAGGTAACTGATACAATAATTGTTTCTACTTTTGGCACAAGGCCAACAATTACCCAGTGTATTACTGGTACTTTATTTTATCGACCCCGTAAGGATGAAAGGCAAAGTTAACCTCGGCTGGATTTGAACGCAGAATGGCAAGGGCCATAACTCTATGCGTCATAGCGTGGTGTGCGACCGTCTACCAATACTGCCAATCCACCTGATGCTATGTTTATTGTTGATGTTATTTTTGAGCGGATTATATAATATAATAATAATAATGAAATTATTGTGTACAGTGCTCAGGTGCACTACAGCTCGTCAAAGGTGCATGTATAGTACATAGAATAATGTACTAAAGTCAGGAAAGTGAACAGTGTACGAACAGTGTAATATACAAATGTCAGGGAGGTGAATATAAATGGAGTTGTTTGATTGTCTTCTTTTTTAGTTTTATACAGAGTTGGCTTTTGTTGCTATCTGAAACTGTTCTTACATATTTCAAACATGTTTATGTGAGGAACTTACAGTGTTTAACACCAATGTTGCTATCTGAAACTGTTCTTACATATTTCAAACATGTTTATGTGAGGAACTTACAGTGTTTAACACTGATGTTGCTATCTGAAACTGTTCTTACATATTTCAAACATGTTTATGTGAGGAACTTACAGTGTTTAACACCAATGTTGCTATCTGAAACTGTTCTTACATATTTCAAACATGTTTATGTGAGGAACTTACAGTGTTTAACACTGATGTTGCTATCTGAAACTGTTCTTACATATTTCAAACATGTTTATGTAAGGAACTTACAGTGTTTAACACTGATGTTGCTATCTGAAACTGTTCTTACATATTTCAAACATGTTTATGTGAGGAACTTACAGTGTTTAACACTGATGTTGCTATCTGAAACTGTTCTTACATATTTCAAACATGTTTATGTGAGGAACTTACAGTGTTTAACACCAATGTTGCTATCTGAAACTGTTCTTACATATTTCAAACATGTTTATGTGAGGAACTTACAGTGTTTAACACTGATGTTGCTATCTGAAACTGTTCTTACATATTTCAAACATGTTTATGTGAGGAACTTACAGTGTTTAACATTGATGTTGCTATCTGAAACTGTTCTTACATATTTCAAACGTGTTTATGTGAGGAACTTACAGTGTTTAACACCAATGTTGCTATCTGAAACTGTTCTTACATATTTCAAACATGTTTATGTGAGGAACTTACAGTGTTTAACACTGATGTTGCCATCTGAAACTGTTCTTACATATTTCAAACATGTTTATGTGAGGAACTTACAGTGTTTAACATTGATGTTGCTATCTGAAACTGTTCTTACATATTTCAAACATGTTTATGTGAGGAACTTACAGTGTTTAACATTGATGTTGCTATCTGAAACTGTTCTTACATATTTCAAACGTGTTTATGTGAGGAACTTACAGTGTTTAACACCAATGTTGCTATCTGAAACTGTTCTTACATATTTCAAACATGTTTATGTGAGGAACTTACAGTGTTTAACACTGATGTTGCTATCTGAAACTGTTCTTACATATTTGAAACGTGTTTATGTGAGGAACTTACAGTGTTTAACACCAATGTTGCTATCTGAAACTGTTCTTACATATTTCAAACGTGTTTATGTGAGGAACTTACAGTGTTTAACACCAATGTTGCTATCTGAAACTGTTCTTACATATTTCAAACATGTTTATGTGAAGAACTTACAGTGTTTAACACCAATGTTGCTATCTGAAACTGTTCTTACATATTTCAAACATGTTTATGTGAGGAACTTACAGTGTTTAACACCAATGTTGCTATCTGAAACTGTTCTTACATATTTCAAACATGTTTATGTGAGGAACTTACAGTGTTTAACACCAATGTTGCTATCTGAAACTGTTCTTACATATTTCAAACATGTTTATGTGAGGAACTTACAGTGTTTAACACTGATGTTGCTATCTGAAACTGTTCTTACATATTTCAAACGTGTTTATGTGAGGAACTTACAGTGTTTAACACCAATGTTGCTATCTGAAACTGTTCTTACATATTTCAAACATGTTTATGTGAGGAACTTACAGTGTTTAACACCAATGTTGCTATCTGAAACTGTTCTTACATATTTCAAACATGTTTATGTGAGGAACTTACAGTGTTTAACACTGATGTTGCTATCTGAAACTGTTCTTACATATTTCAAACATGTTTATGTGAGGAACTTACAGTGTTTAACATTGATGTTGCTATCTGAAACTGTTCTTACATATTTCAAACGTGTTTATGTGAGGAACTTACAGTGTTTAACACCAATGTTGCTATCTGAAACTGTTCTTACATATTTCAAACATGTTTATGTGAGGAACTTACAGTGTTTAACACCAATGTTGCCATCTGAAACTGTTCTTACATATTTCAAACATGTTTATGTGAGGAACTTACAGTGTTTAACATTGATGTTGCTATCTGAAACTGTTCTTACATATTTCAAACATGTTTATGTGAGGAACTTACAGTGTTTAACACCAATGTTGCCATCTGAAACTGTTCTTACATATTTCAAACATGTTTATGTGAGGAACTTACAGTGTTTAACATTGATGTTGCTATCTGAAACTGTTCTTACATATTTCAAACATGTTTATGTGAGGAACTTACAGTGTTTAACACCAATGTTGCCATCTGAAACTGTTCTTACATATTTCAAACATGTTTATGTGAGGAACTTACAGTGTTTAACATTGATGTTGCTATCTGAAACTGTTCTTACATATTTCAAACATGTTTATGTGAGGAACTTACAGTGTTTAACACCAATGTTGCCATCTGAAACTGTTCTTACATATTTCAAACATGTTTATGTGAGGAACTTACAGTGTTTAACATTGATGTTGCTATCTGAAACTGTTCTTACATATTTCAAACATGTTTATGTGAGGAACTTACAGTGTTTAACACCAATGTTGCCATCTGAAACTGTTCTTACATATTTCAAACATGTTTATGTGAGGAACTTACAGTGTTTAACACTGATGTTGCTATCTGAAACTGTTCTTACATATTTCAAACATGTTTATGTGAGGAACTTACAGTGTTTAACATTGATGTTGCTATCTGAAACTGTTCTTACATATTTCAAACATGTTTATGTGAGGAACTTACAGTGTTTAACACTGATGTTGCTATCTGAAACTGTTCTTACATATTTCAAACATGTTTATGTGAGGAACTTACAGTGTTTAACATTGATGTTGCTATCTGAAACTGTTCTTACATATTTCAAACATGTTTATGTGAGGAACTTACAGTGTTTAACATTGATGTTGCTATCTGAAACTGTTCTTACATATTTCAAACATGTTTATGTGAGGAACTTACAGTGTTTAACATTGATGTTGCTATCTGAAACTGTTCTTACATATTTCAAACATGTTTATGTGAGGAACTTACAGTGTTTAACATTGATGTTGCTATCTGAAACTGTTCTTACATATTTCAAACATGTTTATGTGAGGAACTTACAGTGTTTAACACTGATGTTGCTATCTGAAACTGTTCTTACATATTTCAAACATGTTTATGTGAGGAACTTACAGTGTTTAACATTGATGTTGCTATCTGAAACTGTTCTTACATATTTCAAACATGTTTATGTGAGGAACTTACAGTGTTTAACACTGATGTTGCTATCTGAAACTGTTCTTACATATTTCAAACATGTTTATGTGAGGAACTTACAGTGTTTAACATTGATGTTGCTATCTGAAACTGTTCTTACATATTTCAAACATGTTTATGTGAGGAACTTACAGTGTTTAGCATTGATGTTGCTATCTGAAACTGTTCTTACATATTTCAAACATGTTTATGTGAGGAACTTACAGTGTTTAACACCAATGTTGCCATCTGAAACTGTTCTTACATATTTCAAACATGTTTATGTGAGGAACTTACAGTGTTTAACACTGATGTTGCTATCTGAAACTGTTCTTACATATTTCAAACATGTTTATGTGAGGAACTTACAGTGTTTAACATTGATGTTGCTATCTGAAACTGTTCTTACATATTTCAAACATGTTTATGTGAGGAACTTACAGTGTTTAACACCAATGTTGCCATCTGAAACTGTTCTTACATATTTCAAACATGTTTATGTGAGGAACTTACAGTGTTTAACATTGATGTTGCTATCTGAAACTGTTCTTACATATTTCAAACATGTTTATGTGAGGAACTTACAGTGTTTAACACCAATGTTGCCATCTGAAACTGTTCTTACATATTTCAAACATGTTTATGTGAGGAACTTACAGTGTTTAACACCAATGTTGCTATCTGAAACTGTTCTTACATATTTCAAACATGTTTATGTGAGGAACTTACAGTGTTTAACACCAATGTTGCCATCTGAAACTGTTCTTACATATTTCAAACATGTTTATGTGAGGAACTTACAGTGTTTAACATTGATGTTGCTATCTGAAACTGTTCTTACATATTTCAAACATGTTTATGTGAGGAACTTACAGTGTTTAACACCAATGTTGCCATCTGAAACTGTTCTTACATATTTCAAACATGTTTATGTGAGGAACTTACAGTGTTTAACACCAATGTTGCTATCTGAAACTGTTCTTACATATTTCAAACATGTTTATGTGAGGAACTTACAGTGTTTAACACCAATGTTGCCATCTGAAACTGTTCTTACATATTTCAAACATGTTTATGTGAGGAACTTACAGTGTTTAACATTGATGTTGCTATCTGAAACTGTTCTTACATATTTCAAACATGTTTATGTGAGGAACTTACAGTGTTTAACACCAATGTTGCCATCTGAAACTGTTCTTACATATTTCAAACATGTTTATGTGAGGAACTTACAGTGTTTAACACCAATGTTGCTATCTGAAACTGTTCTTACATATTTCAAACATGTTTATGTGAGGAACTTACAGTGTTTAACACCAATGTTGCCATCTGAAACTGTTCTTACATATTTCAAACATGTTTATGTGATGAACTTACAGTGTTTAACATTGATGTTGCTATCTGAAACTGTTCTTACATATTTCAAACATGTTTATGTGAGGAACTTACAGTGTTTAACACCAATGTTGCCATCTGAAACTGTTCTTACATATTTCAAACATGTTTATGTGAGGAACTTACAGTGTTTAACATTGATGTTGCTATCTGAAACTGTTCTTACATATTTCAAACATGTTTATGTGAGGAACTTACAGTGTTTAACACCAATGTTGCCATCTGAAACTGTTCTTACATATTTCAAACATGTTTATGTGAGGAACTTACAGTGTTTAACATTGATGTTGCTATCTGAAACTGTTCTTACATATTTCAAACATGTTTATGTGGGGAACTTACAGTGTTTAACACTGATGTTGCTATCTGAAACTGTTCTTACATATTTCAAACATGTTTATGTGAGGAACTTACAGTGTTTAACACCAATGTTGCCATCTGAAACTGTTCTTACATATTTCAAACATGTTTATGTGAGGAACTTACAGTGTTTAACATTGATGTTGCCATCTGAAACTGTTCTTACATATTTCAAACATGTTTATGTGAGGAACTTACAGTGTTTAACATTGATGTTGCTATCTGAAACTGTTCTTACATATTTCAAACATGTTTATGTGAGGAACTTACAGTGTTTAACATTGATGTTGCTATCTGAAACTGTTCTTACATATTTCAAACATGTTTATGTGAGGAACTTACAGTGTTTAACATTGATGTTGCTATCTGAAACTGTTCTTACATATTTCAAACATGTTTATGTGAGGAACTTACAGTGTTTAACATTGATGTTGCTATCTGAAACTGTTCTTACATATTTCAAACATGTTTATGTGAGGAACTTACAGTGTTTAACACCAATGTTGCCATCTGAAACTGTTCTTACATATTTCAAACATGTTTATGTGAGGAACTTACAGTGTTTAACATTGATGTTGCTATCTGAAACTGTTCTTACATATTTCAAACATGTTTATGTGAGGAACTTACAGTGTTTAACACCAATGTTGCCATCTGAAACTGTTCTTACATATTTCAAACATGTTTATGTGAGGAACTTACAGTGTTTAACATTGATGTTGCTATCTGAAACTGTTCTTACATATTTCAAACATGTTTATGTGAGGAACTTACAGTGTTTAACACCAATGTTGCCATCTGAAACTGTTCTTACATATTTCAAACATGTTTATGTGAGGAACTTACAGTGTTTAACATTGATGTTGCCATCTGAAACTGTTCTTACATATTTCAAACATGTTTATGTGAGGAACTTACAGTGTTTAACACTGATGTTGCCATCTGAAACTGTTCTTACATATTTCAAACATGTTTATGTGAGGAACTTACAGTGTTTAACACCAATGTTGCCATCTGAAACTGTTCTTACATATTTCAAACATGTTTATGTGAGGAACTTACAGTGTTTAACATTGATGTTGCTATCTGAAACTGTTCTTACATATTTCAAACATGTTTATGTGAGGAACTTACAGTGTTTAACACCAATGTTGCTATCTGAAACTGTTCTTACATATTTCAAACATGTTTATGTGAGGAACTTACAGTGTTTAACATTGATGTTGCTATCTGAAACTGTTCTTACATATTTCAA
The DNA here is from genome assembly GCA_964016885.1 of Eledone cirrhosa. Taxonomy (NCBI): domain Eukaryota; kingdom Metazoa; phylum Mollusca; class Cephalopoda; order Octopoda; family Eledonidae; genus Eledone; species Eledone cirrhosa. The sequence continues at coordinate 20,683,085 of OZ024741.1, forward strand.
ACATGTTTATGTGAGGAACTTACAGTGTTTAACACCAATGTTGCTATCTGAAACTGTTCTTACATATTTCAAACATGTTTATGTGAGGAACTTACAGTGTTTAACACCAATGTTGCTATCTGAAACTGTTCTTACATATTTCAAACATGTTTATGTGAGGAACTTACAGTGTTTAACACCAATGTTGCCATCTGAAACTGTTCTTACATATTTCAAACATGTTTATGTGAGGAACTTACAGTGTTTAACATTGATGTTGCTATCTGAAACTGTTCTTACATATTTCAAACATGTTTATGTGAGGAACTTACAGTGTTTAACATTGATGTTGCTATCTGAAACTGTTCTTACATATTTCAAACGTGTTTATGTGAGGAACTTACAGTGTTTAACACCAATGTTGCTATCTGAAACTGTTCTTACATATTTCAAACATGTTTATGTGAGGAACTTACAGTGTTTAACACTGATGTTGCCATCTGAAACTGTTCTTACATATTTCAAACATGTTTATGTGAGGAACTTACAGTGTTTAACATTGATGTTGCTATCTGAAACTGTTCTTACATATTTCAAACATGTTTATGTGAGGAACTTACAGTGTTTAACATTGATGTTGCTATCTGAAACTGTTCTTACATATTTCAAACGTGTTTATGTGAGGAACTTACAGTGTTTAACACCGATGTTGCTATCTGAAACTGTTCTTACATATTTCAAATGTGTTTATGTGAGGAACTTACAGTGTTTAACACCAATGTTGCTATCTGAAACTGTTCTTACATATTTCAAACATGTTTATGTGAGGAACTTACAGTGTTTAACACTGATGTTGCTATCTGAAACTGTTCTTACATATTTCAAACGTGTTTATGTGAGGAACTTACAGTGTTTAACACCAATGTTGCTATCTGAAACTGTTCTTACATATTTCAAACGTGTTTATGTGAGGAACTTACAGTGTTTAACACCAATGTTGCTATCTGAAACTGTTCTTACATATTTCAAACATGTTTATGTGAGGAACTTACAGTGTTTAACACCAATGTTGCTATCTGAAACTGTTCTTACATATTTCAAACATGTTTATGTGAAGAACTTACAGTGTTTAACACCAATGTTGCTATCTGAAACTGTTCTTACATATTTCAAACATGTTTATGTGAGGAACTTACAGTGTTTAACACCAATGTTGCTATCTGAAACTGTTCTTACATATTTCAAACATGTTTATGTGAGGAACTTACAGTGTTTAACACCAATGTTGCTATCTGAAACTGTTCTTACATATTTCAAACATGTTTATGTGAAGAACTTACAGTGTTTAACACCAATGTTGCTATCTGAAACTGTTCTTACATATTTCAAACATGTTTATGTGAGGAACTTACAGTGTTTAACACCAATGTTGCTATCTGAAACTGTTCTTACATATTTCAAACATGTTTATGTGAGGAACTTACAGTGTTTAACACCAATGTTGCTATCTGAAACTGTTCTTACATATTTCAAACATGTTTATGTGAAGAACTTACAGTGTTTAACACCAATGTTGCTATCTGAAACTGTTCTTACATATTTCAAACATGTTTATGTGAGGAACTTACAGTGTTTAACACCAATGTTGCTATCTGAAACTGTTCTTACATATTTCAAACATGTTTATGTGAGGAACTTACAGTGTTTAACACCAATGTTGCTATCTGAAACTGTTCTTACATATTTCAAACATGTTTATGTGAGGAACTTACAGTGTTTAACACCAATGTTGCTATCTGAAACTGTTCTTACATATTTCAAACATGTTTATGTGAAGAACTTACAGTGTTTAACACCAATGTTGCTATCTGAAACTGTTCTTACATATTTCAAACATGTTTATGTGAGGAACTTACAGTGTTTAACACCAATGTTGCTATCTGAAACTGTTCTTACATATTTCAAACATGTTTATGTGAGGAACTTACAGTGTTTAACACCAATGTTGCTATCTGAAACTGTTCTTACATATTTCAAACATGTTTATGTGAGGAACTTACAGTGTTTAACACTGATGTTGCTATCTGAAACTGTTCTTACATATTTCAAACGTGTTTATGTGAGGAACTTACAGTGTTTAACACCAATGTTGCTATCTGAAACTGTTCTTACATATTTCAAACATGTTTATGTGAGGAACTTACAGTGTTTAACACCAATGTTGCTATCTGAAACTGTTCTTACATATTTCAAACATGTTTATGTGAGGAACTTACAGTGTTTAACACTGATGTTGCTATCTGAAACTGTTCTTACATATTTCAAACATGTTTATGTGAGGAACTTACAGTGTTTAACACTGATGTTGCCATCTGAAACTGTTCTTACATATTTCAAACATGTTTATGTGAGGAACTTACAGTGTTTAACACCAATGTTGCTATCTGAAACTGTTCTTACATATTGCAAATGTGTTTATGTGAGGAACTTACAGTGTTTAACACCAATGTTGCTATCTGAAACTGTTCTTACATATTTCAAACATGTTTATGTGAGGAACTTACAGTGTTTAACACCAATGTTGCTATCTGAAACTGTTCTTACATATTGCAAATGTGTTTATGTGAGGAACTTACAGTGTTTAACACCGATGTTGCTATCTGAAACTGTTCTTACATATTTCAAACATGTTTATGTGAGGAACTTACAGTGTTTAACACTGATGTTGCTATCTGAAACTGTTCTTACATATTTCAAATGTGTTTATGTGAGGAACTTACAGTGTTTAACACCAATGTTGCTATCTGAAACTGTTCTTACATATTTCAAACATGTTTATGTGAGGAACTTACAGTGTTTAACACCAATGTTGCTATCTGAAACTGTTCTTACATATTTCAAACATGTTTATGTGAGGAACTTACAGTGTTTAACACTGATGTTGCTATCTGAAACTGTTCTTACATATTTCAAATGTGTTTATGTGAGGAACTTACAGTGTTTAACACCAATGTTGCTATCTGAAACTGTTCTTACATATTTCAAACATGTTTATGTGAGGAACTTACAGTGTTTAACACTGATGTTGCTATCTGAAACTGTTCTTACATATTTCAAACATGTTTATGTGAGGAACTTACAGTGTTTAACACCAATGTTGCCATCTGAAACTGTTCTTACATATTTCAAACATGTTTATGTGAGGAACTTACAGTGTTTAACATTGATGTTGCTATCTGAAACTGTTCTTACATATTTCAAACATGTTTATGTGAGGAACTTACAGTGTTTAACACCAATGTTGCCATCTGAAACTGTTCTTACATATTTCAAACATGTTTATGTGAGGAACTTACAGTGTTTAACATTGATGTTGCTATCTGAAACTGTTCTTACATATTTCAAACATGTTTATGTGAGGAACTTACAGTGTTTAACACCAATGTTGCCATCTGAAACTGTTCTTACATATTTCAAACATGTTTATGTGAGGAACTTACAGTGTTTAACATTGATGTTGCTATCTGAAACTGTTCTTACATATTTCAAACATGTTTATGTGAGGAACTTACAGTGTTTAACACTGATGTTGCCATCTGAAACTGTTCTTACATATTTCAAACATGTTTATGTGAGGAACTTACAGTGTTTAACACCAATGTTGCCATCTGAAACTGTTCTTACATATTTCAAACATGTTTATGTGAGGAACTTACAGTGTTTAACATTGATGTTGCTATCTGAAACTGTTCTTACATATTTCAAACATGTTTATGTGAGGAACTTACAGTGTTTAACACCAATGTTGCTATCTGAAACTGTTCTTACATATTTCAAACATGTTTATGTGAGGAACTTACAGTGTTTAACATTGATGTTGCTATCTGAAACTGTTCTTACATATTTCAAACATGTTTATGTGAGGAACTTACAGTGTTTAACACCAATGTTGCTATCTGAAACTGTTCTTACATATTTCAAACATGTTTATGTGAGGAACTTACAGTGTTTAACACCAATGTTGCTATCTGAAACTGTTCTTACATATTTCAAACATGTTTATGTGAGGAACTTACAGTGTTTAACACCAATGTTGCCATCTGAAACTGTTCTTACATATTTCAAACATGTTTATGTGAGGAACTTACAGTGTTTAACATTGATGTTGCTATCTGAAACTGTTCTTACATATTTCAAACATGTTTATGTGAGGAACTTACAGTGTTTAACATTGATGTTGCTATCTGAAACTGTTCTTACATATTTCAAACGTGTTTATGTGAGGAACTTACAGTGTTTAACACCAATGTTGCTATCTGAAACTGTTCTTACATATTTCAAACATGTTTATGTGAGGAACTTACAGTGTTTAACACTGATGTTGCCATCTGAAACTGTTCTTACATATTTCAAACATGTTTATGTGAGGAACTTACAGTGTTTAACATTGATGTTGCTATCTGAAACTGTTCTTACATATTTCAAACATGTTTATGTGAGGAACTTACAGTGTTTAACATTGATGTTGCTATCTGAAACTGTTCTTACATATTTCAAACGTGTTTATGTGAGGAACTTACAGTGTTTAACACCGATGTTGCTATCTGAAACTGTTCTTACATATTTCAAATGTGTTTATGTGAGGAACTTACAGTGTTTAACACCAATGTTGCTATCTGAAACTGTTCTTACATATTTCAAACATGTTTATGTGAGGAACTTACAGTGTTTAACACTGATGTTGCTATCTGAAACTGTTCTTACATATTTCAAACGTGTTTATGTGAGGAACTTACAGTGTTTAACACCAATGTTGCTATCTGAAACTGTTCTTACATATTTCAAACGTGTTTATGTGAGGAACTTACAGTGTTTAACACCAATGTTGCTATCTGAAACTGTTCTTACATATTTCAAACATGTTTATGTGAGGAACTTACAGTGTTTAACACCAATGTTGCTATCTGAAACTGTTCTTACATATTTCAAACATGTTTATGTGAAGAACTTACAGTGTTTAACACCAATGTTGCTATCTGAAACTGTTCTTACATATTTCAAACATGTTTATGTGAGGAACTTACAGTGTTTAACACCAATGTTGCTATCTGAAACTGTTCTTACATATTTCAAACATGTTTATGTGAGGAACTTACAGTGTTTAACACCAATGTTGCTATCTGAAACTGTTCTTACATATTTCAAACATGTTTATGTGAAGAACTTACAGTGTTTAACACCAATGTTGCTATCTGAAACTGTTCTTACATATTTCAAACATGTTTATGTGAGGAACTTACAGTGTTTAACACCAATGTTGCTATCTGAAACTGTTCTTACATATTTCAAACATGTTTATGTGAGGAACTTACAGTGTTTAACACCAATGTTGCTATCTGAAACTGTTCTTACATATTTCAAACATGTTTATGTGAAGAACTTACAGTGTTTAACACCAATGTTGCTATCTGAAACTGTTCTTACATATTTCAAACATGTTTATGTGAGGAACTTACAGTGTTTAACACCAATGTTGCTATCTGAAACTGTTCTTACATATTTCAAACATGTTTATGTGAGGAACTTACAGTGTTTAACACCAATGTTGCTATCTGAAACTGTTCTTACATATTTCAAACATGTTTATGTGAGGAACTTACAGTGTTTAACACCAATGTTGCTATCTGAAACTGTTCTTACATATTTCAAACATGTTTATGTGAAGAACTTACAGTGTTTAACACCAATGTTGCTATCTGAAACTGTTCTTACATATTTCAAACATGTTTATGTGAGGAACTTACAGTGTTTAACACCAATGTTGCTATCTGAAACTGTTCTTACATATTTCAAACATGTTTATGTGAGGAACTTACAGTGTTTAACACCAATGTTGCTATCTGAAACTGTTCTTACATATTTCAAACATGTTTATGTGAGGAACTTACAGTGTTTAACACTGATGTTGCTATCTGAAACTGTTCTTACATATTTCAAACGTGTTTATGTGAGGAACTTACAGTGTTTAACACCAATGTTGCTATCTGAAACTGTTCTTACATATTTCAAACATGTTTATGTGAGGAACTTACAGTGTTTAACACCAATGTTGCTATCTGAAACTGTTCTTACATATTTCAAACATGTTTATGTGAGGAACTTACAGTGTTTAACACTGATGTTGCTATCTGAAACTGTTCTTACATATTTCAAACATGTTTATGTGAGGAACTTACAGTGTTTAACACTGATGTTGCCATCTGAAACTGTTCTTACATATTTCAAACATGTTTATGTGAGGAACTTACAGTGTTTAACATTGATGTTGCTATCTGAAACTGTTCTTACATATTTCAAACATGTTTATGTGAGGAACTTACAGTGTTTAACATTGATGTTGCTATCTGAAACTGTTCTTACATATTTCAAACGTGTTTATGTGAGGAACTTACAGTGTTTAACACCGATGTTGCTATCTGAAACTGTTCTTACATATTTCAAATGTGTTTATGTGAGGAACTTACAGTGTTTAACACCAATGTTGCTATCTGAAACTGTTCTTACATATTTCAAACATGTTTATGTGAGGAACTTACAGTGTTTAACACTGATGTTGCTATCTGAAACTGTTCTTACATATTTCAAACGTGTTTATGTGAGGAACTTACAGTGTTTAACACCAATGTTGCTATCTGAAACTGTTCTTACATATTTCAAACGTGTTTATGTGAGGAACTTACAGTGTTTAACACCAATGTTGCTATCTGAAACTGTTCTTACATATTTCAAACATGTTTATGTGAGGAACTTACAGTGTTTAACACCAATGTTGCTATCTGAAACTGTTCTTACATATTTCAAACATGTTTATGTGAAGAACTTACAGTGTTTAACACCAATGTTGCTATCTGAAACTGTTCTTACATATTTCAAACATGTTTATGTGAGGAACTTACAGTGTTTAACACCAATGTTGCTATCTGAAACTGTTCTTACATATTTCAAACATGTTTATGTGAGGAACTTACAGTGTTTAACACCAATGTTGCTATCTGAAACTGTTCTTACATATTTCAAACATGTTTATGTGAAGAACTTACAGTGTTTAACACCAATGTTGCTATCTGAAACTGTTCTTACATATTTCAAACATGTTTATGTGAGGAACTTACAGTGTTTAACACCAATGTTGCTATCTGAAACTGTTCTTACATATTTCAAACATGTTTATGTGAGGAACTTACAGTGTTTAACACCAATGTTGCTATCTGAAACTGTTCTTACATATTTCAAACATGTTTATGTGAAGAACTTACAGTGTTTAACACCAATGTTGCTATCTGAAACTGTTCTTACATATTTCAAACATGTTTATGTGAGGAACTTACAGTGTTTAACACCAATGTTGCTATCTGAAACTGTTCTTACATATTTCAAACATGTTTATGTGAGGAACTTACAGTGTTTAACACCAATGTTGCTATCTGAAACTGTTCTTACATATTTCAAACATGTTTATGTGAGGAACTTACAGTGTTTAACACCAATGTTGCTATCTGAAACTGTTCTTACATATTTCAAACATGTTTATGTGAAGAACTTACAGTGTTTAACACCAATGTTGCTATCTGAAACTGTTCTTACATATTTCAAACATGTTTATGTGAGGAACTTACAGTGTTTAACACCAATGTTGCTATCTGAAACTGTTCTTACATATTTCAAACATGTTTATGTGAGGAACTTACAGTGTTTAACACCAATGTTGCTATCTGAAACTGTTCTTACATATTTCAAACATGTTTATGTGAGGAACTTACAGTGTTTAACACTGATGTTGCTATCTGAAACTGTTCTTACATATTTCAAACGTGTTTATGTGAGGAACTTACAGTGTTTAACACCAATGTTGCTATCTGAAACTGTTCTTACATATTTCAAACATGTTTATGTGAGGAACTTACAGTGTTTAACACCAATGTTGCTATCTGAAACTGTTCTTACATATTTCAAACATGTTTATGTGAGGAACTTACAGTGTTTAACACTGATGTTGCTATCTGAAACTGTTCTTACATATTTCAAACATGTTTATGTGAGGAACTTACAGTGTTTAACACTGATGTTGCCATCTGAAACTGTTCTTACATATTTCAAACATGTTTATGTGAGGAACTTACAGTGTTTAACACCAATGTTGCTATCTGAAACTGTTCTTACATATTGCAAATGTGTTTATGTGAGGAACTTACAGTGTTTAACACCAATGTTGCTATCTGAAACTGTTCTTACATATTTCAAACATGTTTATGTGAGGAACTTACAGTGTTTAACACCAATGTTGCTATCTGAAACTGTTCTTACATATTGCAAATGTGTTTATGTGAGGAACTTACAGTGTTTAACACCGATGTTGCTATCTGAAACTGTTCTTACATATTTCAAACATGTTTATGTGAGGAACTTACAGTGTTTAACACTGATGTTGCTATCTGAAACTGTTCTTACATATTTCAAATGTGTTTATGTGAGGAACTTACAGTGTTTAACACCAATGTTGCTATCTGAAACTGTTCTTACATATTTCAAACATGTTTATGTGAGGAACTTACAGTGTTTAACACCAATGTTGCTATCTGAAACTGTTCTTACATATTTCAAACATGTTTATGTGAGGAACTTACAGTGTTTAACACTGATGTTGCTATCTGAAACTGTTCTTACATATTTCAAATGTGTTTATGTGAGGAACTTACAGTGTTTAACACCAATGTTGCTATCTGAAACTGTTCTTACATATTTCAAACATGTTTATGTGAGGAACTTACAGTGTTTAACACTGATGTTGCTATCTGAAACTGTTCTTACATATTTCAAATGTGTTTATGTGAGGAACTTACAGTGTTTAACACCAATGTTGCTATCTGAAACTGTTCTTACATATTTCAAACATGTTTATGTGAGGAACTTACAGTGTTTAACACTGATGTTGCTATCTGAAACTGTTCTTACATATTTCAAATGTGTTTATGTGAGGAACTTACAGTGTTTAACACCAATGTACAAGCTGTCACTGCCACATCTTGTTGTCTGCTATACTGAATTCAGGATTACTTTATTTGGTTTATTTATTCATTTTTATGTTAAAGGCAGAGTTGTTAGAACATCTAAGAGAAGATTTTATGGTGTTCATTCCAGCTCTCTGCCCTCTCAGTTTAAATCTTGCCCCAGTCAACTTTGATTTTCACTCTTTCAAGCTTGATAAACAAAATTCCAACCCAGTAACAGAGTTGATTCTTCCTCTCTCTCTCTCTCTCTCTCTCTCTCTCTCTCTCTAAATGCCATTTGTTAGGACAGCGTCCTTGCAACTCCATCAAGAGCCAAGGGCTCTTTACTACTTACATATGAAATCATATTGATTTTGAATTTCTTGTTTTATTTTACACCAATTCTAGAAAAGATTCTGAAAACCTTGGGGACAGCTGGAAACTTGGCATTCCAATTGAAGTTTTACCAGTGGCTTATCGACCAGTGAAACTAAAAATTGAAGCTATGCTTGGTGGGGTCGCTAAACTTCGAATGGCTGAGCACAAAGCTGTAAGTGTTAACTTTCTGGAACATGTAGACAATTTTCTATTTTAACCCTTTAGCATTTAAACTGGCCATATCCGGCCAGAATTCTCTCACCTCTTTCTGTTCAAACTGGCTGTATCTGACCACTCATACTGATGTTAAGGTATTATTCTCAAAATAAAATAATATTAAAATCTCATAGATTCGATATCATGTGAGATAATTATGTAAGGTAAAGTCTATACCGTGAAAATATAATAGTATACATGGAGTAATGTATATACTAAAGGGTTAAAGTAATCATAACTAGACTTTTCACATTGTAACCTAGTTTTTGTTAGTTGGTCTCATGCCACCTCCACCTAATCCTTTAGCATTTAAACCGGCCATATCCAACCAGAATTCTTTCAGTTGTCATCGGCTGTAACTGGCCACTCATACTGATGTTAAGGTATTGTTCTCAAGATAAATAATATCAAAATCTCATAGATTTGATATGTGAGATAAAGCCTTTAGCACAAAAATACAATAGTATATATAGAGTAATGTAATTGCTAAAGGGTTAAGATTTCAGATTAGCTATATTATATTTTCTACTAAATATATCTTATACCACCTGTTTTTCTAGTTAGCTTTGAAAAGGAATACTAATCTTTTTTCCCCAGTTAACTTTCTAAATGTAAATTATTTGTAACTATCCATCCTGCAATAGTAAAATGTTATGATACAAAACTTGACTGTTTTAAAGTGTTCAGTTAACATATTTGTCATACTGACATTAAGGTGTCATATATAAGAACATACTTGCTATGTTTAACCCTTTAGCAATTAAACCAGCCATATCTGAATTATCTCACCTCTTTCTGTTCAAACTGGCTGCTCATACTTATGTTAAGGTATTGTTCTCAAAATCTCATAGCTTCGATATTATGTGAGAGAAAGCCTTTACCACAAAAATACAATAGCAAATATAGAGTAATGTAAATGCTAAAGGGTTAAAACATAATAAAAAGGGTTAGTTATTGTCTGAATCTCTCCCAAATGTTAATTATTTTCAAAATTACTTGAAACACATAGTTACTGTATTTCATTAGAAATACACTCGAAGTGTGAGGAAATCCCAGTGGTAGGAAACGACAGTAGAGGTAGACCAAGGAAGACTTGGGTGGAGGTGGTGTGTGCTCTTCTCATCGCTGAGACTCACAGAGGAGATGAAGGAACGCAATGTGTGGAGTGATGCTGTTCTGAAAAGGACTCATCTAACCCATACAAGTGTGGGAAAATGATGATGATGATGAATAAAAACATTTTTTTCTCATTGTAGGGCCCAATTGTTACTGATAATGGTAACTTTGTTCTTGATTGGTTGTTTGAAGATCATGCTGATTGGGTGGAAGTGAATACAGCAATTAAATTGATTCCAGGTAAATATCTCTTCTTTGCCCACTTATTCCTACAAGGGTCATGGGGGCAGAGTCCTCAAACACTCATTCCAGCGAGCCCTGTCAGAAGCAACCATCTCCAGCTGGATTCCCAAGTGAGACCAGCCATCTTGCTTGGGGTCTACCCCTGGGTCTCCTACCGGTTGGTTTTACCCATAAAATCTGTCCAGTGATTCTTTCCTGAGACATTCTAACCACATACCCATACTATTGGAGCTGTGATCTCTGAGCTTCACATTTTATCGAGTAACATTACTCCAAAGACTCTTCAGGGGAATCCCATTTCGGCCACTTGTATTCGCAATCATATTCTTTCGGTTATTACCCAAGATTCCTGACCATAAGTAAGGGTTGGCACAAAAACCGAATTGAAGATAGCGAGTTTGGCTTTTATACCTACCTCCCTTCAGGTAAATATAATGTGAAAATTTGATTTTTAAAGTATGTAAATCTAGCAATTACATTTCATGGTGGTGTGTTGTTTAGCTGACTTTGATCAAGGAGACATGCAATTGAAGGCATTCCAGCCATGGCCACACCATGGGGGGGGGGGGGCTATATCTAGGTGTATCCTGTTATATTTAGTCTGATAGGGTATAACTGAAGGGATCTTTGGCTGATATTTCCCAAGGGAGAGTATAATTACATTTCATTGTAAATCTCTTTTTTATATGATTTGGCCTGGAAGAAAGGGGTTCTGTTCAGCCTTTGCAGGCCCTCCAAGACAGGGGAGACTGACATAGTTGGTCTTCCTCTTTAAAAACTGCAAGTTGACGGTTGCAGGAAAAACTTGGGACGAGGAGAATTCCAGAGGGATTTCCATCTTGTGATGAAGGACTGGAAGGGATGGATTTTGTGTAGTTTATAGGAGGTGACACAATACAGGTGAAGAAAAGTGGGGTGAGTTGATTGGGAGAGATTAGGTGGAGGTGGCATGAGACCAACTAGCTCACAAGAGAAGAAGCCACTCTAGTATTAAGTGGTAGGAAACCGCAGTAGAGGTAGAGCAAGGAAGACCTGGGCTGAGGTCCTGAGAGCTGATATGAAATCACAGAGATTCACTGAGGAGATGAAAAAACATGAGTGGAGTGATGCTGTGCTTAAAATAACTCGTCCAACCCATGCAAATATGGAAAAAATGGATGTTAAAATAACAATGATTTGTCCTGGAAGAAAGAGGTTGTTCTGCTTAACCTTCACAGTACAAAAAAGCAGTGTAGAACTAGAATGTTTGTAAGTCAGAAATTGGAGAGTGTAGTGTTGGTAAGAAACTGCGAACTTCACAATAAATTTACATTTTCATGTTTTTCCTGTTACCTTTCAGGTGTTGTTGAAACTGGTTTGTTCTTGAATATGGCAAAAGTAGCTTATTTTGGCTATGCTGATGGCACAGTTAAAGTCCGAAAAGCACCCGGTGTGTCGAATTGTTGCTAAAGATTTGCTATATGTAGAGTCTACTCCATCAACTCCAGTAATTCTGATAAATGAAAAAGAAAAACAAATTTTAAAATCTCTCTATTTTCATTCCCTCAACAGTTTTGATTCCTATTTTTTCCATCCCATTGTAAAATTTAATGAACGTTTATAATAATCGTATTCCACTTACATTTTGTTTTTAACTTTCTTGCTAGAGATATATTATCATAGTGTATGGCATTATATCAGTCATTAGATGAGATTTGTTACATATAAACAACACAAAGATAGAACTATAATTGGTGGAATATCTTTTACAACATGTAGATAACAGCAAACACCACCCTGCGCCACCCATCAAACTGCTACTACCTTTCCTACTCTCACAGCAGTTACACTCATAGCTTATATATATACTTATATACATATATATCATCATCGGTGGATGTTAAATGATGATGATATACAGGATGACTTTTGAGACACCTGTGTATATGTATATAGATATAGATATAGATAGATAGATATTCATATGGTGTTGACAGGCCCAGGAATGAGTACTCAAGTAGAGTTTAATAGTATTCTTTATTAAGGCTAGGTGATGTTTGCACCCAACTCCTCAACACCTAATCTTTTTCTAATATATATATTATAAAAAGTGCTTTGTACAAGATTTAAGCTCAATTGGTCTATATTAAGGTATCCTCCAATGGCTCTAGGGTTTCAAATTTCACCAATAATTGCTATTTCTTTCATAAAACTCTTTTCATTTCATTTTCAAACTTTGTGAAAACAATCAGTAACCACAAAGCATAATCAAAAAAATTTATTTCCAACAAATTTTCTTCAAACCATTATTTACATAAACTAAAAATTAGCCAAGATATTGAGCTTATATAGTCCATAGAACTTTACAGAACTTTCCAGAAAAGTTTTTTTATGCCCTTAGATATCAATTCTGGTTTTAAGTATTAATGGTTATAATAAAATTTATTGTAAATTATATTCATTTTTTATCATAATCTATATTTGTTTTAAAAAACAAAATATTGTAAAGAAAATAAAAAAATTATTTTATATGATAAATATGACTATTGTTAAAATCTTTTATTTAACTACAGGTGGATTGGAAGAATTATTAGAATGTCTGACAAAATACCTGTGGTATTTGTTTTGACTCTGAATTCAAATTCTGCTGGGGTCAACTAGGAGTCAATAAGATCAATAAGATCAACCAGTCAATTAACTGGAGTCAATTTAATGTTCCTGTACAGCAGAGGTTCTTAAGGTGGACGCTACCCTCAGAGGAGAGAAAGTCCGGTGGGGCGCTGCCGCCTAAGGGGGCAGTAGAGATGATATAATAGTATATTAAATATCAAATGATACATATTATATATAAATAAGGGCGGTGGATTGGCAGTATCAGTAGAGAGTTGGACGCCATGCTTTCTAGCACAGTTACGTCCCTTTACAGTCCGAGTTCAAATCCCGCCGAGGTTAACTTTGCCTTTCATCCTTACGGGGTCGATAAAATAAAGTACCAGTAATGTACTGGGTAATTGCTGGCCTTGTGCCAAATGTAGAAACAATTATATATAAATAGAGTAAATTAAAAGATATATATTTATTTATACATAGTATATATTATATTATTTACAATTTACGTGTAGGTAGTTCTCTCTGAAGATAGGGGGGGAGGGGGTATTACATGGCCATGAGGGGAGCGGTGGTCCCAAAAGTTTGAGAACCTCTGCTGTAAATCATCCTAGATGTAAATGGAATCGATGTATATAAAACAATTAACTTCCATTTGTTGTCTGTTGATGTAACAGGAAGACAGTTTCTGCCTTTTATTGATTTCAAATTCAAACAGAACCAACTTTATCTGTCATACCTCCAAGGAAGGTCAATGATATCAAATAGCAATAATATGCTGGGGTGATTGAATCAACATCAGTACTATCTATATTTTATAAAAGGTGGCTATATATATATATATTTATATATAAAGCCACCTTATATATTTATATGTAGGTATATATATATATATTTATGCATGTATGTATGGTGTGTATATATATATAACCCATCCAAACATGGAAAAGAGACATTAAACAACAATAATTAATATCAATGCCATTAATCTCTGTATGTAGTATAACTAAGTTAATGGCATGAGAAATTATTCAGTTGTGTGTTGTGTGTGGATTTAAATTTAAAATTCTCTGTTAAATTGCTAAAGCCAGTTAAGTTGTTGTTATATATTCCTCTTATTCAGTAAACCTGTTTTATAGACCAATATATCATGTCACATTTTTGTTGGGTTGGGTCACATATTCAGATGAATTTTATGTGCTCATTAATCTATTGAAATAGTGCATTAAAAGTATTTGGCATGTGTGAATCATCATCGTTTAATATCCATTTTCCACCTTTGAACAGGTTGTCACATTATGAGCCAAGTCAGGATCATTGAGCATGTCTTGCTCATACAAATCTGTATTTTGCTTGGTTTCTATGGCTGGCTACCTAACAGCAACCCTGTTACAGTGTATGCCTGTGATTATTGGTATTGTGAGTTTTATATTAAATAATAATAATTGTTTCTACTTTTAGCACAAGGCCAGCAATTATTCAGTACATTACTGGTACTTTATTTTATCGACCCCGTAAGGATGAAAGGCAAAGTTAACCTTGGCGGGATTAACTTTGCCTTTCATCCTTATTCATATTAAATAATAATAATACCAATAATATTTGATTTGTTTGCAAGCAAACAGCCTCATAACACTGTGTTTTAGACAACTATTGTCATACTTATGTTCTAGTGGTGGTAGAGAGAAACAATTGTCAATTGTTTTGGGGTTATTGCTCCTTGTCAAGATTGTCAAAAGGATGACAATAGCCGCCTAAAACACATGGTGTTATGAGGCTGTTTGTTTCAAACGAATCAAATATTAATAGTATTATTATCATAATATTTGATATAAAACCCATGAATGCATTTACATATCTGCTATGCTAGACCAAAAATAAATTTTGTTTTTTATTGGTATTGTATTTAAGTATTTACTAAATTTTATCCTGTATTTGTAAGAACAAGTATAAATAAAATAATCTAACATTGCTAGAGTAGCTGGGACAGCATATGTTAAATATTAATAATTATGATGATGGTGATAACTTCTTGTTTTTATTTACAAATTGTTTTAATCATATATATTCATACCTTATTTAGATGTCATGTGTTTGTGTGTAACAAAGCAGAACTCCCAGCCAGTGACTTTACAGTGTATACTGGGAGTATTTTGTTGAAGTCACGATAAAATACTCCCAGTACATACAATAAAATGGTTGGCATTAAGAAGGGTATCTTGTCATAGGGACCAAGCCAAAAATGGAGTGTATGAGCAAGAAGTAGTCATCAGCTGGTCTAGTCTTGGTGCGTCTACCCCATGCAAGCATAGAAAATAGGTGTTAAACAGTGATTATAGTAATCAAGTTGCCATATCTATAAAGCTGTCTCTTATTTACATTAATTAATATGAAACAAAATTAAAATCATTTATAGAAGACAGTCAGTGAAAGCTCCTTTTTTGCCTTAAGAATAAAAACTTAACAATCTTAGCCCTTTTCTGATCTCTGTCTGGTGGCACTGCCGTAACTCTACAATAAAGCTTTCCATTGAACCCAGGAATGTGAAGCTGGTTGCAGCTCATAGATACTTACTTCTTCTTTGGCCCCTTATTCCTGGGAGGTTGTGGAGGCAGAGTCCTCAAACAATCCTTCCAGCGGATCCTGTCAGAAGTAACTATCTCTAATTGATCCAGCTGGATCCCCAAGCAAGGCCAGCTGAGCTCATGGATATTATGCAACCATCTGGCTTGGGGTCTACCTCTTGGTCTCTTGCCAGTTGGTTTTGCATGTAAAATCTGTCTAATGATTCTTTCCTGAGACATCCTAACCACATACCCATAGTAACAAAGCTGTGATCTCTCAATTCAGAGAAGTAGTGGTTCTATCTAGAGTTACTCTCTGATCTCCAAGCTATGCACTCTATCTGATAATGTTACATTAAAGACCCTTCTGAGGAACCCCATTTCGGCCTCTTGTATTCATGATCGTATTCTTTCAGTCATTAACCCAAGATTCATGACCATAGCTAAGGGTTGGCACAAATACCAAATTGAAGATAGCGAGTTTGGCTTTTACACCTACCTCCATTCTTCTGCAGAGCTCCTGCAATTCTTGAACTTCTCTACCTGCTTCAGTGAAACTCCACATGTAGAGTGCACTGCGAAGGCTTCCTTGAAATTTGTGTGTCTCAGTCTTCACAACACTGAATTTCATTCCAACTCTTCAGCACTCTGCATCAAACCTGTCAAGTTAATTAATACTATGTCATTTGCAAGTTCTAGCCGACTAATTTTACACCTGGTAGTCATGACACCACTTCCAACGCGGCTGCACATGTCAATCCTGTACATGAAGATTATGAACAGGAGAGGTGACAGTATGCAACCTCGGCAGTACGACTCCCACATTGAATGGTTTCGATTTAGCACCATTTATCTGAGCACAAATACTAGGGCATTCATGGCTATGTCGTGCTCAATCAGTTCTGTATGAGCAAGACGAAGTCACCTGACCTGGCATTGCCCACAACAGGACAACTCGTTTAATCCATTCTAGCGTAAAACAGTGGTGGTGATGATGATGATTAACCTAATGAAATTCCCTCTATTTCAATTAATTTGGGAGGTGTTTAGTAAAATCCTTATTTTGCTAAGACAATAATGTAACATGGATATAAAATTATGTTGAAAAATGTAGGGTTAAAGAGAAACCGTTTAAAATAGGTGGCGTTGTTTGTTAGAACTGGGGGTGGGGGGTATCAAAAGCAGTCAAGATTCAGGAAAATATAAATGGATATTAGTGTTGAATTCTCAGTTACGTAAAAACTAGTTATTGAAGGGGAGGGGGTGCATACATACCACAGATAGTCTTTATCTGACTTAGTAAAGTTTAGAATGTTGGCTAACAAAACAGTCTTTTGGTCTTTTTGTTTTTATAGCTTAGTCAAAAATAGTAAGGTCATTGCCCTTGGTCCTTTTCAAGGCCTCAGTCTTTGGTGAGAGTTTTTATTGGACCAGAAACATGACTCCAATTGCTATTGATACATCTTCTCTAGTGACTAGTAACGTCCACTAGCCAGGTGGTGGTGTTAAATTGGGTGCTGGACTATGTCTAGTTCAATTATAAAAATAATTGTTTCTATGTTTGGCACAAGGCCAGCAATTACCCAGTGCATTACTGGTACTTTATTTGATCGACCCCGTAAGGATGAAAGGCAAAGTTAAACTCGGCGGGATTTGAACTCAGACCATAAAGGGCCGTAACTCTTTGCTGCAAAGCATGGCGTCCGACCCTCTACTGATACTGCCAATCCACCGCCCTAAAAAATAATAACAATTGTTGAGTTGCATTCTCTGGTACCTTTGACTATTCTGGTTTCTTTCCAGAAATATAGGTTTTCTCTTTATGTCATTCACAGCCATCATCATTATTATTATTATATTGGCTACAAAAGGGCAGCAGGTTGGCAGTTTTGGTAGAGGGTCGGGCGCCATGCTTTGCAGCATGGAGCCATGGCCCTTTACGTTCTGAGTTCAAATCTCGCTGAGGTTAGCTTTGCTTTTCATCCTTGCGAGGTCGATAAAATATAACACCAATAATGCATTAGGATCAATTTAATCAACATTTCTCTCCCAAAAAATTGCTGGCCTTGTGTCTAAATCAGAAACCATTATATTAGCTACAAAACCACTGAATATGAGTCCCCTCCTAATATAAAACAAATGGACCAATAAATCAAATCCTAACTCATTAACATATATTTATGTATGTACTAATGTATGCACACTCATAAAGGGCTTATGAGAAGGGTGTTCAGCCAATATATTGATTGGAGGAAGGAGTCCATGAATATTTGGAATTGATCCCTAAAACACTTCAATAACCCTTGAATGTTGAGCCTTGTGGAGAAGCTGGAAGCAGATTTGTTTTGCCTTGCAAAATTTCTCTCAAAATGTGTGTGTATATATGGGACTACTCGGCTCCCAAACTATGGTTCTGCTGTGAGCAGGGTATGGTGTGGCCAACGGGTCTGCCCTCCCCACTCAAAACAGTGCCATCCAGTTCCACACTGTAAATGTGGTTGGTGTTAGAAAGGGCATCCAGCTGTAAAAATCCCGGCCTAATTTACAGTTCCGTCTGAGAAAGGTGCAGCGCAACCAACTGGCTAAACTTGTCTCATGACCGATCTAACCCATGCAAGCATGGGAAATGGATGTTAGATGGTGATGATGATGACAATGATATATATATCCATATGTATGAAGAATATACATTTATATATAAATAATGTGTGTATATCATCATCATTGTCATTTTAACGCCCTCTTTCCCTGCAAGCAAGGGTTGGACAGGTCTATATAGATCAAGTCAATACTGAAGTGGGGCCACTGATATTCCAGACAGACCAGGGATCTGTGTCTTGCTTTATATACAGTCAACGCTCCACTGAGTGCACAGGAAAAGTTGTCATGGCTTTGACACAACTGAGGGTCCTCCCTACCCTTTTGTTTGGCAAGATTTCTGCGGCTAGATGTCCTTCCTATCACCAACACTAAGGAGGCTGTCATGTCCTTGACACAACTGAGGGTCCTCCCTACCCTTTTGTTTGGCAAGATTTCTGCGGCTAGATGTCCTTCCTATCACCAACACTAAGGAGGCTGTCATGTCCTTGACACAACTGAAAGGTCCTCCCAACTCTTGTCTTGCAAGCTTTCTGTGACTGGATACCCTTCCTGTCACCAACCACTTTATAGTGTGCCTATTGTATAGATCACCAAACTCTAGAGAGGTTGCCATGTCTTTGTAGAATATAAAATAAAAAATGAAATGATTTAACCGAACAATCAACTTTCCTGAAATATTCTGTACATCAATCAGAAGACATGTATTAACATTCTATTGAAATAAAACAGAGTCTGGTGAAATCAATGTTGTTTCTATGTTTTTCTATATGAATTCTTTCTGATAATTGAATATAAGCTGAGGAATATGTGACCAAAGAATTGATGATGGAAGGTTGATTTATATACACCATCTAGATATAATGTTTGATTAGCGGCCTCAGCTTGTAAACAGGGTTTGGATTTTGCCTATTTCTCAGATGGCAGGGTCAGCTTATATTCAAGTATATATGGAATATTTTAAAACTAATGATAGCTAATTGTTATATACTATTGAACAGTTGCTATCTAGGGGACCTAATTAACAGTGGTGGGAGTTGCTTTGAAAGCATGGTAGCTAGAACAAGAACTGGCTGGAAAAGGTTTAGGGAGTTACTACCTTTGCTGACAATAAAGGGATTTTTTTCTATGGATGAAGGGTAGATTGTATGATCTAAAATCTGTCTCAAGCTTAGAGGCTTGTCAGGCTGGTGCTTATCCCAGTTTCGTGGTATGAAGTGATTGAGAGTACAATACTCCCTCCTGGACAGGATGCCAATAGATTGCTGGTACTCATTGTCAGCTGAGTATACTGGAACAATGTGAAATGAAGTGTTTTGCACAAGAACACAACATGCAACTGAGCCCAGGAATTGAACCTACGATATGATTGCAAGTCCAACATCCTTACCACTAGGCCACGCATCTCCACAGATTGTATGGTGCATTTGTGAAAAGTGTAATGTTACATGGCATTAAGATCTGGGCTGTAAATGTAGAGAATGTATGGAGGATGGAGAGAAGTGTAGCAAGCATGATCCATGGAATGTATAATGTTAGTATGCATAGATGAACTAAGTGAAAAGCTGAGTATAAGAGAAATGAGATGTAGTGTCATCATCATTATCATCACCGTTTTACGTCCGTTCTTCCACGTTAGCATGGATTAGACGGGTTGTCCTGTTGTGGGCAGTGTCTGATCGGCTGACCATGCCTTGCTCATACAGGAACTGATTTGGCTTGGTTTCTACAGCTGGATGCCCTTCCTAACACCAACCTCATTTACAGTGAGTGCTGGGTACTTTTTTTCCGTGGCGCCTACACGTCCACTTTACAGTGTGGGCTGGGTGCTTTTTTTCCGTGGCACCTCCACGACCACCTTGCGGTGGGGGCATATTGTCTATATGCTTCAGCTTGTACCCAAGTCTACACTGATTCCGACGTGTGGTGCATAAGGATGAGAAACACGGGTTAAGAAGTACCACTGATAAAAGACCAAGGAAAAACTGAGAAGAGGTAGTGGGGGCTGATCTCAAAACAAGAAGACCAAGAAAAAGCTGGGCTGATCTCAAAACACAGAAATGGAGATGATGAAGAGACACTACACATGGACGAAGGTTGTGCTGAAAGCAACCTGTCCAACCCATGCAAACATTAAGATGATATAGAGAACAAATCTCCTAACAAGCTTCATCTATTAGTTACTATTGTCAACTATAGCCTTTCCACATCATTTCCCTTACATTAACTCTAAATGCCCCTGTATGAGTGTGGAACTTGGAGAGTGAAGACCAGCTAAGACAACCAATTAGATGGTGGAACCTGGGGTGTGCAGACCAGCTAAGACAACCAATTAGATGGAACTTAGAGAGTGAAGACCAGCTAAGACAACCAATTGGATGGTGGAATTTGGAGAGTGAAGACCAGCTAAGACAACCAATTAGATGGTGGAACTTGCAGAGTGAAGACCAGCTAAGACAGCCAATTAGATGGTGGAACTTAGAGGGTGAAGACCAGCTAAGACAACCAATTAGATGGTAGAACTTGGGGAGTGAAGACCAGCTAAGACAACCAATTAGATGGTGGAACTTAGAGGGTGAAGACCAGCTAAGACAACCAATTAGATGATGGAACTTGGGGAGAGAAGACCAGCTAAGACAACCAATTAGATGGTGGAACTTGGGGAGAGAAGACCAGCTAAGACAACCAATTAGATGGTGGAACTTGGGTAGAGAAGACCAGCTAAGACAACCAATTAGATGGTGGAACTTGGGGAGTGAAGACCAGCTAAGACAACCAATTAGATGGTGGAACTTGGAGAGAGAAGACCAGCTAACAAAACCAATTAGATGGTGGAACTTGGAGAGTGAAGACCAGCTAAGATAACCAATTAGATGGTGGAACTTGGGGACTGAAGACCAGCTAAGACAACCAATTAGATGGTGGAACTTGGGGAGTGAAGACCAGCTAAGACAACGAATTAGATGGTGGAACTTGGAGAGTGAAGACCAGATAAGACAACCAATTAGATGGTGGAACTTGGGGGCTGAAGACCAGCTGAGACAACCAATTAGATGTTGGAACTTGGGGAGTGAAGACCAGCTAAGACAACCAATTAGATCGTGGAACTTGGGGACTAAAGTCCAGTTAAGACAACCAATTAGATGGTGGAACTTGGGGAGTGAAGACCAGCTAAGACAACCAATTAGATGGTGGAACTTGGGGAGTGAAGACCAGCTAAGACAACCAATTAGATGGTGGAACTTGGGGAGTGAAGACCAGCTAAGACAACCAATTAGATCGTGGAACTTGGGGACTGAAGACCAGCTAAGACAACCAATTAGATGGTGGAGCCTGGAGAGTGAAGACCAGCTAAGACACCCAATTAGATGGTGGAACTTGGGGTGTGGAGACCAGCTAAGACAACCAATTAGATGGTGCAATTGGGGAAGGAAGACCAGCTAAGACAACCAATTAGATGGTGGAACTTGGAGTGTGAAGACCAGCTCAGACAACCAATTAGATGGTGGAACTTGAGGAGTGAAGACCAGCTAAGACAACCAATTAGATTGTGGAACTTGGGGAGTGAAGACCAGCTAAGACAACCAATTAGATGGTGGAACTTGGGGAGTGAAGACCAGCTAAGACAACCAATTAGATGGTGGAACTTGGGGAGTGAAGACCAGCTAAGACAACCAATTAGATTGTGGAACTTGGGGAGTGAAGACCAGCTAAGACAACCAATTAGATGGTGGAACTAGGAGAGTGAAGACCAGCTAAGACAACCAATTAGATGGTGGAACTTAGAGGGTGAAGACCAGCTAAGACAACCAATTAGATGGTAGAACTTGGGGAGTGAAGACCAGCTAAGACAACCAATTAGATGGTGGAACTTAGAGGGTGAAGACCAGCTAAGACAACCAATTAGATGATGGAACTTGGGGAGAGAAGACCAGCTAAGACAACCAATTAGATGGTGGAACTTGGGGAGAGAAGACCAGCTAAGACAACCAATTAGATGGTGGAACTTGGGTAGAGAAGACCAGCTAAGACAACCAATTAGATGGTGGAACTTGGGGAGTGAAGACCAGCTAAGACAACCAATTAGATGGTGGAACTTGGAGAGAGAAGACCAGCTAACAAAACCAATTAGATGGTGGAACTTGGAGAGTGAAGACCAGCTAAGATAACCAATTAGATGGTGGAACTTGGGGACTGAAGACCAGCTAAGACAACCAATTAGATGGTGGAACTTGGGGAGTGAAGACCAGCTAAGACAACGAATTAGATGGTGGAACTTGGAGAGTGAAGACCAGATAAGACAACCAATTAGATGGTGGAACTTGGGGGCTGAAGACCAGCTAAGACAACCAATTAGATGTTGGAACTTGGGGAGTGAAGACCAGCTAAGACAACCAATTAGATCGTGGAACTTGGGGACTGAAGTCCAGTTAAGACAACCAATTAGATGGTGGAACTTGGGGAGTGAAGACCAGCTAAGACAACCAATTAGATGGTGGAACTTGGGGAGTGAAGACCAGCTAAGACAACCAATTAGATGGTGGAACTTGGGGAGTGAAGACCAGCTAAGACAACCAATTAGATCGTGGAACTTGGGGACTGAAGACCAGCTAAGACAACCAATTAGATGGTGGAGCCTGGAGAGTGAAGACCAGCTAAGACACCCAATTAGATGGTGGAACTTGGGGTGTGGAGACCAGCTAAGACAACCAATTAGATGGTGCAATTGGGGAAGGAAGACCAGCTAAGACAACCAATTAGATGGTGGAACTTGGAGTGTGAAGACCAGCTCAGACAACCAATTAGATGGTGGAACTTGGGGAGTGAAGACCAGCTAAGACAACCAATTAGATTGTGGAACTTGGGGAGTGAAGACCAGCTAAGACACCCAATTAGATGGTGGAACTTGGGGTGTGGAGACCAGCTAAGACAACCAATTAGATGGTGCAATTGGGGAAGGAAGACCAGCTAAGACAACCAATTAGATGGTGGAACTTGGAGTGTGAAGACCAGCTCAGACAACCAATTAGATGGTGGAACTTGGGGAGTGAAGACCAGCTAAGACAACCAATTAGATTGTGGAACTTGGGGAGTGAAGACCAGCTAAGACAACCAATTAGATGGTGCAATTGGGGAAGGAAGACCAGCTAAGACAACCAATTAGATGGTGGAACTTGGAGTGTGAAGACCAGCTAAGACAACCAATTAGATTGTGGAACTTGGGGAGTGAAGACCAGCTAAGACAACCAATTAGATGGTGGAACTAGGAGAGTGAAGACCAGCTAAGACAACCAATTAGATGGTGGAACTTAGAGGGTGAAGACCAGCTAAGACAACCAATTAGATGGTAGAACTTGGGGAGTGAAGACCAGCTAAGACAACCAATTAGATGGTGGAACTTAGAGGGTGAAGACCAGCTAAGACAACCAATTAGATGATGGAACTTGGGGAGAGAAGACCAGCTAAGACAACCAATTAGATGGTGGAACTTGGGGAGAGAAGACCAGCTAAGACAACCAATTAGATGGTGGAACTTGGGTAGAGAAGACCAGCTAAGACAACCAATTAGATGGTGGAACTTGGGGAGTGAAGACCAGCTAAGACAACCAATTAGATGGTGGAACTTGGAGAGAGAAGACCAGCTAACAAAACCAATTAGATGGTGGAACTTGGAGAGTGAAGACCAGCTAAGATAACCAATTAGATGGTGGAACTTGGGGACTGAAGACCAGCTAAGACAACCAATTAGATGGTGGAACTTGGGGAGTGAAGACCAGCTAAGACAACGAATTAGATGGTGGAACTTGGAGAGTGAAGACCAGATAAGACAACCAATTAGATGGTGGAACTTGGGGGCTGAAGACCAGCTAAGACAACCAATTAGATGTTGGAACTTGGGGAGTGAAGACCAGCTAAGACAACCAATTAGATCGTGGAACTTGGGGACTGAAGTCCAGTTAAGACAACCAATTAGATGGTGGAACTTGGGGAGTGAAGACCAGCTAAGACAACCAATTAGATGGTGGAACTTGGGGAGTGAAGACCAGCTAAGACAACCAATTAGATCGTGGAACTTGGGGACTGAAGACCAGCTAAGACAACCAATTAGATGGTGGAGCCTGGAGAGTGAAGACCAGCTAAGACACCCAATTAGATGGTGGAACTTGGGGTGTGGAGAC
The DNA here is from genome assembly GCA_964016885.1 of Eledone cirrhosa. Lineage (NCBI taxonomy): Eukaryota > Metazoa > Mollusca > Cephalopoda > Octopoda > Eledonidae > Eledone > Eledone cirrhosa. The sequence continues at coordinate 20,707,991 of OZ024741.1, forward strand.
CAGCTAAGACAACCAATTAGATGGTGCAATTGGGGAATGAAGACCAGCTAAGACAACCAATTAGATGGTGGAACTTGGAGTGTGAAGACCAGCTCAGACAACCAATTAGATGGTGGAACTTGGGGAGTGAAGACCAGCTAAGACAACCAATTAGATGGTGGAACTTGGGGAGTGAAGACCAGCTAAGACAACCAATTAGATGGTGGAACTTGGGGAGTGAAGACCAGCTAAGACAACCAATTAGATGGTGGAACTTGGGGTGTGGAGACCAGCTAAGACAACCAATTAGATGGTGGAACTTGGGGAGTGAAGACCAGCTAAGACAACCAATTAGATTGTGGAACTTGGGGAGTGAAGACCTGCTAAGACAACCAATTAGATGGTGGAACTTGGGGAGTGAAGACCAGCTAAGACAACAAATTAGATGGTGGAACTTGGGGTGTGGAGACCAGCTAAGACAACCAATTAGATGGTGGAACTTGGGGAGTGAAGACCAGCTAAGACAACCAATTAGATTGTGGAACTTGGGGAGTGAAGACCAGCTAAGACAACCAATTAGATGGTGGAACTTGGGGAGTGAAGACCAGCTAAGACAACCAATTAGATGGTGGAACTTGGGGGCTGAAGACCAGCTAAGACAACCAATTAGATGGTGGAACTTGGGGACTGAAGTCCAGTTAAGACAACCAATTAGATGGTGGAACTTGGGGAGTGAAGACCAGCTAAGACAACCAATTAGATTGTGGAACTTGGGGAGTGAAGACCAGCTAAGACAACCAATTAGATGGTGGAACTAGGAGAGTGAAGACCAGCTAAGACAACCAATTAGATGGTGGAACTTGGGGACTGAAGTCCAGTTAAGACAACCAATGAGATGGTGGAGCCTGGAGAGTGAAGACCAGCTAAGACAACCAATTAGATGGTGGAGCCTGGAGAGTGAAGACCAGCTAAGACAACCAATTAGATGGTGGAACTTGGGGAGTGAAGACCAGCTAAGACAACCAATTAGATGGTGGAACTTGGGGAGTGAAGACCAGATAAGACAACCAATTAGATGGTGGAACTTGGGGGCTGAAGACCAGCTAAGACAACCAATTAGATGTTGGAACTTGGGGAGTGAAGACCAGCTAAGACAACCAATTAGATCGTGGAACTTGGGGACTGAAGTCCAGTTAAGACAACCAATTAGATGGTGGAACTTGGGGAGTGAAGACCAGCTAAGACAACCAATTAGATGGTGGAACTTGGGGAGTGAAGACCAGCTAAGACAACCAATTAGATGGTGGAACTTGGGGAGTGAAGACCAGCTAAGACAACCAATTAGATCGTGGAACTTGGGGACTGAAGACCAGCTAAGACAACCAATTAGATGGTGGAGCCTGGAGAGTGAAGACCAGCTAAGACACCCAATTAGATGGTGGAACTTGGGGTGTGGAGACCAGCTAAGACAACCAATTAGATGGTGCAATTGGGGAATGAAGACCAGCTAAGACAACCAATTAGATGGTGGAACTTGGGGAGTGAAGACCAGCTAAGAGAACGAATTAGATGGTGGAACTTGGAGAGTGAAGACCAGCTAAGACAACCAATTAGATGGTGGAACTTGGAGTGTGAAGACCAGCTCAGACAACCAATTAGATGGTGGAACTTGGGGAGTGAAGACCCGCTAAGACAACCAATTAGATGGTGGAACTTGGGAGTGAAGACCAGCTAAGACAACCAATTAGATTGTGGAACTTGGGGAGTGAAGACCAGCTAAGACAACCAATTAGATGGTGGAACTTGGGGAGTGAAGACCAGCCAAGACAACCAATTAGATGGTGGAACTTGGGGTGTGGAGACCAGCTAAGACAACCAATTAGATGGTGGAACTTGGGGAGTGGAGACCAGCTAAGACAATCAATTAGATTGTGGAACTTGGGGAGTGAAGACCAGCTAAGACAACCAATTAGATGGTGGAACTTGGGGAGTGAAGACCAGCTAAGACAACCAATTAGATGGTGGAACTTGGGGTGTGGAGACCAGCTAAGACAACCAATTAGATGGTGGAACTTGGGGAGTGAAGACCAGCTAAGACAACCAATTAGATTGTGGAACTTGGGGAGTGAAGACCAGCTAAGACAACCAATTAGATGGTGGAACTTGGGGAGTGAAGACCAGCTAAGACAACCAATTAGATGGTGGAACTTGGGGTGTGGAGACCAGCTAAGACAACCAATTAGATGGTGGAACTTGGGGAGTGAAGACCAGCTAAGACAACCAATTAGATGGTGGAACTTGGGGAGTGAAGACCAGCTAAGACAACCAATTAGATTGTGGAACTTGCGGAGTGAAGACCAGCTAAGACAACCAATTAGATGGTGGAACTAGGAGAGTGAAGACCAGCTACGACAACCAATTAGATGGTGGAACTTGGGGACTGAAGTCCAGTTAAGACAACCAATGAGATGGTGGAGCCTGGAGAGTGAAGACCAGCTAAGACAACCAATTAGATGGTGGAGCCTGGAGAGTGAAGACCAGCTAAGACAACCAATTAGATGGTGGAACTTGGGGAGTGAAGACCAGCTAAGACAACCAATTAGATGGTGGAACTTAGGGAGTGAAGACCAGCTAATACAACCAATTAGATGGTGGAACTTGGGGAGTGAAGACCAGCTAAGACAACCAATTAGATGGTGGAACTTGGGGACTGAAGACCAGCTAAGACAACCAATTAGAATGTGGAACTTGGGGAGTGAAGACGAGCTAAGAGAACCAATTAGATGGTGGAACTTGGGGAGTGAAGACCAGCTAAGACAACCAATTAGATGGTGGAACTTGGGGAGTGAAGACCAGCTAAGACAACCAATTAGAATGTGGAACTTGGGGAGTGAAGACCAGCTAAGAGAACCAATTAGATGGTGGAACTTGGGAGTGAAGACCAGCTAAGACAACCAATTAGATGGTGGAACTTGGGGAGTGAAGACCAGCTAAGACAACCAATTAGAATGTGGAACTTGGGGAGTGAAGACCAGCTAAGAGAACCAATTAGATGGTGGAACTTGGGGACTGAAGACCAGCTAAGACAACCAATTAGATGGTGGAACTTGGGGAGTGAAGACCAGCTAAGACAACCAATTAGATGGTGGAACTTGGGGAGTGAAGACCAGCTAAGACAACCAATTAGATGGTGGAACTTGGAGAGTAAAGACCAGCTAAGACAACCAATTAGATGGTGGAACTTGGGGAGTGAAGACCAGCTAAGACAACCAATTAGAATGTGGAACTTGGAGAGTGAAGACCAGCTAAGACAACCAATTAGATGGTGGAACTTGGGGAGTGAAGACCAGCTAAGACAACCAATTAGAATGTGGAACTTGGGGAGTGAAGACCAGCTAAGAGAACCAATTAGATGGTGGAACTTGGGGACTGAAGACCAGCTAAGACAACCAATTAGATGGTGGAACTTGGGGAGTGAAGACCAGCTAAGACAACCAATTAGATGGTGGAACTTGGGGAGTGAAGACCAGCTAAGACAACCAATTAGATGGTGGAACTTGGGGACTGAAGACCAGCTAAGACAACCAATTAGAATGTGGAACTTGGGGAGTGAAGACGAGCTAAGAGAACCAATTAGATGGTGGAACTTGGGGAGTGAAGACCAGCTAAGACAACCAATTAGATGGTGGAACTTGGGGAGTGAAGACCAGCTAAGACAACCAATTAGAATGTGGAACTTGGGGAGTGAAGACCAGCTAAGAGAACCAATTAGATGGTGGAAGTTGGGAGTGAAGACCAGCTAAGACAACCAATTAGATGGTGGAACTTGGGGAGTGAAGACCAGCTAAGACAACCAATTAGAATGTGGAACTTGGGGAGTGAAGACCAGCTAAGAGAACCAATTAGATGGTGGAACTTGGGGACTGAAGACCAGCTAAGACAACCAATTAGATGGTGGAACTTGGGGAGTGAAGACCAGCTAAGACAACCAATTAGATGGTGGAACTTGGGGAGTGAAGACCAGCTAAGACAACCAATTAGATGGTGGAACTTGGAGAGTAAAGACCAGCTAAGACAACCAATTAGATGGTGGAACTTGGGGAGTGAAGACCAGCTAAGACAACCAATTAGAATGTGGAACTTGGAGAGTGAAGACCAGCTAAGACAACCAATTAGATGGTGGAACTTGGGGAGTGAAGACCAGCTAAGACAACCAATTAGAATGTGGAACTTGGGGAGTGAAGACCAGCTAAGAGAACCAATTAGATGGTGGAACTTGGGGACTGAAGACCAGCTAAGACAACCAATTAGATGGTGGAACTTGGGGAGTGAAGACCAGCTAAGACAACCAATTAGATGGTGGAACTTGGGGAGTGAAGACCAGCTAAGAGAACCAATTAGATGGTGGAACTTGGGAGTGAAGACCAGCTAAGACAACCAATTAGATGATGGAATTGGGGAATGAAGACCAGCTAAGACAACCAATTAGAATGTGGAACTTGGGGAGTGAAGACCAGCTAAGAGAACCAATTAGATGGTGGAACTTGGGGAGTGAAGACCAGCTGAGACAACCAATTAGATGGTGGAACTTGGGGACTGAAGACCAGCTAAGACAACCAATTAGATGGTGGAACTTGGGGAGTGAAGACCAGCTGAGACAACCGATTAGATGGTGGAACTTGGGAGTGAAGACCAGCTAAGACAACCAATTAGATGATGGAATTGGGGAATGAAGACCAGCTAAGACAACCAATTAGAATGTGGAACTTGGGGAGTGAAGACCAGCTAAGAGAACCAATTAGATGGTGGAACTTGGGGAGTGAAGACCAGCTGATACAACCAATTAGATGGTGGAACTTGGGAGTGAAGACCAGCTAAGACAACCAATTAGATGATGGAATTGGGGAATGAAGACCAGCTAAGACAACCAATTAGAATGTGGAACTTGGGGAGTGAAGACCAGCTGAGACAACCAATTAGATGTAGGAACTTGGGGACTGAAGACCAGCTAAGACAACCAATTAGATAGTGGAACTTGGGGAGTGAAGACCAGCTGAGACAACCAATTAGATGGTGGAACTTGGAGAGTGAAGACCAGATAAGACAACCAATTAGATGGTGGAACTTGGAGAGGGAAGACCAGATAAGACAACCAATTAGATGGTGGAACTTGGGGACTGAAGACCAGCTAAGACAACCAATTAGATGGTGGAACTTGGAGAGTGAAGACCAGCTAAGACAACCAATTAGATGGTGGAACTTGGGAGTGAAGACCAGCTAAGACAACCAATTAGATCGTGGAACTTGGGGACTGAAGACCAGCTAAGACAACCAATTAGATGGTGGAGCCTGGAGAGTGAAGACCAGCTAAGACACCCAATTAGATGGTGGAGCCTGGAGAGTGAAGACCAGCTAAGACAACCAATTAGATGGTGGAACTTGGGGTGTGGAGACCAGCTAAGACAACCAATTAGATGGTGCAATTGGGGAATGAAGACCAGCTAAGACAACCAATTAGATGGTGGAACTTGGGGAGTGAAGACCAGCTAAGAGAACGAATTAGATGGTGGAACTTGGAGAGTGAAGACCAGCTAAGACAACCAATTAGATGGTGGAACTTGGAGTGTGAAGACCAGCTCAGACAACCAATTAGATGGTGGAACTTGGGGAGTGAAGACCCGCTAAGACAACCAATTAGATGGTGGAACTTGGGAGTGAAGACCAGCTAAGACAACCAATTAGATTGTGGAACTTGGGGAGTGAAGACCAGCTAAGACAACCAATTAGATGGTGGAACTTGGGGAGTGAAGACCAGCCAAGACAACCAATTAGATGGTGGAACTTGGGGTGTGGAGACCAGCTAAGACAACCAATTAGATGGTGGAACTTGGGGAGTGGAGACCAGCTAAGACAATCAATTAGATTGTGGAACTTGGGGAGTGAAGACCAGCTAAGACAACCAATTAGATGGTGGAACTTGGGGAGTGAAGACCAGCTAAGACAACCAATTAGATGGTGGAACTTGGGGTGTGGAGACCAGCTAAGACAACCAATTAGATGGTGGAACTTGGGGAGTGAAGACCAGCTAAGACAACCAATTAGATTGTGGAACTTGGGGAGTGAAGACCAGCTAAGACAACCAATTAGATGGTGGAACTTGGGGAGTGAAGACCAGCTAAGACAACCAATTAGATGGTGGAACTTGGGGTGTGGAGACCAGCTAAGACAACCAATTAGATGGTGGAACTTGGGGAGTGAAGACCAGCTAAGACAACCAATTAGATGGTGGAACTTGGGGAGTGAAGACCAGCTAAGACAACCAATTAGATTGTGGAACTTGCGGAGTGAAGACCAGCTAAGACAACCAATTAGATGGTGGAACTAGGAGAGTGAAGACCAGCTACGACAACCAATTAGATGGTGGAACTTGGGGACTGAAGTCCAGTTAAGACAACCAATGAGATGGTGGAGCCTGGAGAGTGAAGACCAGCTAAGACAACCAATTAGATGGTGGAGCCTGGAGAGTGAAGACCAGCTAAGACAACCAATTAGATGGTGGAACTTGGGGAGTGAAGACCAGCTAAGACAACCAATTAGATGGTGGAACTTGGGGAGTGAAGACCAGCTAATACAACCAATTAGATGGTGGAACTTGGGGAGTGAAGACCAGCTAAGACAACCAATTAGATGGTGGAACTTGGGGACTGAAGACCAGCTAAGACAACCAATTAGAATGTGGAACTTGGGGAGTGAAGACGAGCTAAGAGAACCAATTAGATGGTGGAACTTGGGGAGTGAAGACCAGCTAAGACAACCAATTAGATGGTGGAACTTGGGGAGTGAAGACCAGCTAAGACAACCAATTAGAATGTGGAACTTGGGGAGTGAAGACCAGCTAAGAGAACCAATTAGATGGTGGAACTTGGGAGTGAAGACCAGCTAAGACAACCAATTAGATGGTGGAACTTGGGGAGTGAAGACCAGCTAAGACAACCAATTAGAATGTGGAACTTGGGGAGTGAAGACCAGCTAAGAGAACCAATTAGATGGTGGAACTTGGGGACTGAAGACCAGCTAAGACAACCAATTAGATGGTGGAACTTGGGGAGTGAAGACCAGCTAAGACAACCAATTAGATGGTGGAACTTGGGGAGTGAAGACCAGCTAAGACAACCAATTAGATGGTGGAACTTGGAGAGTAAATACCAGCTAAGACAACCAATTAGATGGTGGAACTTGGGGAGTGAAGACCAGCTAAGACAACCAATTAGAATGTGGAACTTGGAGAGTGAAGACCAGCTAAGACAACCAATTAGATGGTGGAACTTGGGGAGTGAAGACCAGCTAAGACAACCAATTAGAATGTGGAACTTGGGGAGTGAAGACCAGCTAAGAGAACCAATTAGATGGTGGAACTTGGGGACTGAAGACCAGCTAAGACAACCAATTAGATGGTGGAACTTGGGGAGTGAAGACCAGCTAAGACAACCAATTAGATGGTGGAACTTGGGGAGTGAAGACCAGCTAAGACAACCAATTAGATGGTGGAACTTGGGGACTGAAGACCAGCTAAGACAACCAATTAGAATGTGGAACTTGGGGAGTGAAGACGAGCTAAGAGAACCAATTAGATGGTGGAACTTGGGGAGTGAAGACCAGCTAAGACAACCAATTAGATGGTGGAACTTGGGGAGTGAAGACCAGCTAAGACAACCAATTAGAATGTGGAACTTGGGGAGTGAAGACCAGCTAAGAGAACCAATTAGATGGTGGAACTTGGGAGTGAAGACCAGCTAAGACAACCAATTAGATGGTGGAACTTGGGGAGTGAAGACCAGCTAAGACAACCAATTAGAATGTGGAACTTGGGGAGTGAAGACCAGCTAAGAGAACCAATTAGATGGTGGAACTTGGGGACTGAAGACCAGCTAAGACAACCAATTAGATGGTGGAACTTGGGGAGTGAAGACCAGCTAAGACAACCAATTAGATGGTGGAACTTGGGGAGTGAAGACCAGCTAAGACAACCAATTAGATGGTGGAACTTGGAGAGTAAAGACCAGCTAAGACAACCAATTAGATGGTGGAACTTGGGGAGTGAAGACCAGCTAAGACAACCAATTAGAATGTGGAACTTGGAGAGTGAAGACCAGCTAAGACAACCAATTAGATGGTGGAACTTGGGGAGTGAAGACCAGCTAAGACAACCAATTAGAATGTGGAACTTGGGGAGTGAAGACCAGCTAAGAGAACCAATTAGATGGTGGAACTTGGGGACTGAAGACCAGCTAAGACAACCAATTAGATGGTGGAACTTGGGGAGTGAAGACCAGCTAAGACAACCAATTAGATGGTGGAACTTGGGGAGTGAAGACCAGCTAAGACAACCAATTAGATGGTGGAACTTGGAGAGTGAAGACCAGCTAAGACAACCAATTAGATGGTGGAACTTGGGAGTGAAGACCAGCTAAGACAACCAATTAGATGGTGGAACTTGGGAGTGAAGACCAGCTAAGACAACCAATTAGATGGTGGACCTTGGGGAGTGAAGACCAGCTAAGACAACCAATTAGATGGTGGAACTTGGGGAGTGAAGACCAGCTAAGACAACCAATTAGAATGTGGAACTTGGGGAGTGAAGACCAGCTAAGAGAACCAATTAGATGGTGGAACTTGGGGACTGAAGACCAGCTAAGACAACCAATTAGATGGTGGAACTTGGGGAGTGAAGACCAGCTAAGACAACCAATTAGATGGTGGAACTTCGGGAGTGAAGACCAGCTAAGACAACCAATTAGATGGTGGAACTTGGGGAGTGAAGACCAGCTAAGACAACCAATTAGAATGTGGAACTTGGGGAGTGAAGACCAGCTAAGAGAACCAATTAGATGGTGGAACTTGGGAGTGAAGACCAGCTAAGACAACCAATTAGATGGTGGAACTTGGGGAGTGAAGACCAGCTAAGACAACCAATTAGATGGTGGAACTTGGGGAGTGAAGACCAGCTAAGACAACCAATTAGATGGTGGAACTTGGGGAGTGAAGACCAGCTAAGACAACCAATTAGAATGTGGAACTTGGGGAGTGAAGACCAGCTAAGAGAACCAATTAGATGGTGGAACTTGGGGACTGAAGACCAGCTAAGACAACCAATTAGATGGTGGAACTTGGGGAGTGAAGACCAGCTAAGACAACCAATTAGATGGTGGAACTTGGGGAGTGAAGACCAGCTAAGACAACCAATTAGATGGTGGAACTTGGGGACTGAAGACCAGCTAAGACAACCAATTAGAATGTGGAACTTGGGGAGTGAAGACGAGCTAAGAGAACCAATTAGATGGTGGAACTTGGGGAGTGAAGACCAGCTAAGACAACCAATTAGATGGTGGAACTTGGGGAGTGAAGACCAGCTAAGACAACCAATTAGAATGTGGAACTTGGGGAGTGAAGACCAGCTAAGAGAACCAATTAGATGGTGGAACTTGGGAGTGAAGACCAGCTAAGACAACCAATTAGATGGTGGAACTTGGGGAGTGAAGACCAGCTAAGACAACCAATTAGAATGTGGAACTTGGGGAGTGAAGACCAGCTAAGAGAACCAATTAGATGGTGGAACTTGGGGACTGAAGACCAGCTAAGACAACCAATTAGATGGTGGAACTTGGGGAGTGAAGACCAGCTAAGACAACCAATTAGATGGTGGAACTTGGGGAGTGAAGACCAGCTAAGACAACCAATTAGATGGTGGAACTTGGAGAGTAAAGACCAGCTAAGACAACCAATTAGATGGTGGAACTTGGGGAGTGAAGACCAGCTAAGACAACCAATTAGAATGTGGAACTTGGAGAGTGAAGACCAGCTAAGACAACCAATTAGATGGTGGAACTTGGGGAGTGAAGACCAGCTAAGACAACCAATTAGAATGTGGAACTTGGGGAGTGAAGACCAGCTAAGAGAACCAATTAGATGGTGGAACTTGGGGACTGAAGACCAGCTAAGACAACCAATTAGATGGTGGAACTTGGGGAGTGAAGACCAGCTAAGACAACCAATTAGATGGTGGAACTTGGGGAGTGAAGACCAGCTAAGACAACCAATTAGATGGTGGAACTTGGAGAGTGAAGACCAGCTAAGACAACCAATTAGATGGTGGAACTTGGGAGTGAAGACCAGCTAAGACAACCAATTAGATGGTGGAACTTGGGGAGTGAAGACCAGCTAAGACAACCAATTAGAATGTGGAACTTGGGGAGTGAAGACCAGCTAAGAGAACCAATTAGATGGTGGAACTTGGGGACTGAAGACCAGCTAAGACAACCAATTAGATGGTGGAACTTGGGGAGTGAAGACCAGCTAAGACAACCAATTAGATGGTGGAACTTCGGGAGTGAAGACCAGCTAAGACAACCAATTAGATGGTGGAACTTGGGGAGTGAAGACCAGCTAAGACAACCAATTAGAATGTGGAACTTGGGGAGTGAAGACCAGCTAAGAGAACCAATTAGATGGTGGAACTTGGGAGTGAAGACCAGCTAAGACAACCAATTAGATGATGGAATTGGGGAATGAAGACCAGCTAAGACAACCAATTAGAATGTGGAACTTGGGGAGTGAAGACCAGCTAAGAGAACCAATTAGATGGTGGAACTTGGGGAGTGAAGACCAGCTGAGACAACCAATTAGATGGTGGAACTTGGGGACTGAAGACCAGCTAAGACAACCAATTAGATGGTGGAACTTGGGGAGTGAAGACCAGCTGAGACAACCGATTAGATGGTGGAACTTGGGAGTGAAGACCAGCTAAGACAACCAATTAGATGATGGAATTGGGGAATGAAGACCAGCTAAGACAACCAATTAGAATGTGGAACTTGGGGAGTGAAGACCAGCTAAGAGAACCAATTAGATGGTGGAACTTGGGGAGTGAAGACCAGCTGAGACAACCAATTAGATGGTGGAACTTGGGAGTGAAGACCAGCTAAGACAACCAATTAGATGATGGAATTGGGGAATGAAGACCAGCTAAGACAACCAATTAGAATGTGGAACTTGGGGAGTGAAGACCAGCTGAGACAACCAATTAGATGTAGGAACTTGGGGACTGAAGACCAGCTAAGACAACCAATTAGATAGTGGAACTTGGGGAGTGAAGACCAGCTGAGACAACCAATTAGATGGTGGAACTTGGAGAGTGAAGACCAGATAAGACAACCAATTAGATGGTGGAACTTGGAGAGGGAAGACCAGATAAGACAACCAATTAGATGGTGGAACTTGGGGACTGAAGACCAGCTAAGACAACCAATTAGATGGTGGAACTTGGAGAGTGAAGACCAGCTAAGACAACCAATTAGATGGTGGAACTTGGGAGTGAAGACCAGCTAAGACAACCAATTAGATCGTGGAACTTGGGGACTGAAGACCAGCTAAGACAACCAATTAGATGGTGGAGCCTGGAGAGTGAAGACCAGCTAAGACACCCAATTAGATGGTGGAGCCTGGAGAGTGAAGACCAGCTAAGACAACCAATTAGATGGTGGAACTTGGGGTGTGGAGACCAGCTAAGACAACCAATTAGATGGTGCAATTGGGGAATGAAGACCAGCTAAGACAACCAATTAGATGGTGGAACTTGGGGAGTGAAGACCAGCTAAGAGAACGAATTAGATGGTGGAACTTGGAGAGTGAAGACCAGCTAAGACAACCAATTAGATGGTGGAACTTGGAGTGTGAAGACCAGCTCAGACAACCAATTAGATGGTGGAACTTGGGGAGTGAAGACCCGCTAAGACAACCAATTAGATGGTGGAACTTGGGAGTGAAGACCAGCTAAGACAACCAATTAGATTGTGGAACTTGGGGAGTGAAGACCAGCTAAGACAACCAATTAGATGGTGGAACTTGGGGAGTGAAGACCAGCCAAGACAACCAATTAGATGGTGGAACTTGGGGTGTGGAGACCAGCTAAGACAACCAATTAGATGGTGGAACTTGGGGAGTGGAGACCAGCTAAGACAATCAATTAGATTGTGGAACTTGGGGAGTGAAGACCAGCTAAGACAACCAATTAGATGGTGGAACTTGGGGAGTGAAGACCAGCTAAGACAACCAATTAGATGGTGGAACTTGGGGTGTGGAGACCAGCTAAGACAACCAATTAGATGGTGGAACTTGGGGAGTGAAGACCAGCTAAGACAACCAATTAGATTGTGGAACTTGGGGAGTGAAGACCAGCTAAGACAACCAATTAGATGGTGGAACTTGGGGAGTGAAGACCAGCTAAGACAACCAATTAGATGGTGGAACTTGGGGTGTGGAGACCAGCTAAGACAACCAATTAGATGGTGGAACTTGGGGAGTGAAGACCAGCTAAGACAACCAATTAGATGGTGGAACTTGGGGAGTGAAGACCAGCTAAGACAACCAATTAGATTGTGGAACTTGCGGAGTGAAGACCAGCTAAGACAACCAATTAGATGGTGGAACTAGGAGAGTGAAGACCAGCTACGACAACCAATTAGATGGTGGAACTTGGGGACTGAAGTCCAGTTAAGACAACCAATGAGATGGTGGAGCCTGGAGAGTGAAGACCAGCTAAGACAACCAATTAGATGGTGGAGCCTGGAGAGTGAAGACCAGCTAAGACAACCAATTAGATGGTGGAACTTGGGGAGTGAAGACCAGCTAAGACAACCAATTAGATGGTGGAACTTGGGGAGTGAAGACCAGCTAATACAACCAATTAGATGGTGGAACTTGGGGAGTGAAGACCAGCTAAGACAACCAATTAGATGGTGGAACTTGGGGACTGAAGACCAGCTAAGACAACCAATTAGAATGTGGAACTTGGGGAGTGAAGACGAGCTAAGAGAACCAATTAGATGGTGGAACTTGGGGAGTGAAGACCAGCTAAGACAACCAATTAGATGGTGGAACTTGGGGAGTGAAGACCAGCTAAGACAACCAATTAGAATGTGGAACTTGGGGAGTGAAGACCAGCTAAGAGAACCAATTAGATGGTGGAACTTGGGAGTGAAGACCAGCTAAGACAACCAATTAGATGGTGGAACTTGGGGAGTGAAGACCAGCTAAGACAACCAATTAGAATGTGGAACTTGGGGAGTGAAGACCAGCTAAGAGAACCAATTAGATGGTGGAACTTGGGGACTGAAGACCAGCTAAGACAACCAATTAGATGGTGGAACTTGGGGAGTGAAGACCAGCTAAGACAACCAATTAGATGGTGGAACTTGGGGAGTGAAGACCAGCTAAGACAACCAATTAGATGGTGGAACTTGGAGAGTAAAGACCAGCTAAGACAACCAATTAGATGGTGGAACTTGGGGAGTGAAGACCAGCTAAGACAACCAATTAGAATGTGGAACTTGGAGAGTGAAGACCAGCTAAGACAACCAATTAGATGGTGGAACTTGGGGAGTGAAGACCAGCTAAGACAACCAATTAGAATGTGGAACTTGGGGAGTGAAGACCAGCTAAGAGAACCAATTAGATGGTGGAACTTGGGGACTGAAGACCAGCTAAGACAACCAATTAGATGGTGGAACTTGGGGAGTGAAGACCAGCTAAGACAACCAATTAGATGGTGGAACTTGGGGAGTGAAGACCAGCTAAGACAACCAATTAGATGGTGGAACTTGGGGACTGAAGACCAGCTAAGACAACCAATTAGAATGTGGAACTTGGGGAGTGAAGACGAGCTAAGAGAACCAATTAGATGGTGGAACTTGGGGAGTGAAGACCAGCTAAGACAACCAATTAGATGGTGGAACTTGGGGAGTGAAGACCAGCTAAGACAACCAATTAGAATGTGGAACTTGGGGAGTGAAGACCAGCTAAGAGAACCAATTAGATGGTGGAACTTGGGAGTGAAGACCAGCTAAGACAACCAATTAGATGGTGGAACTTGGGGAGTGAAGACCAGCTAAGACAACCAATTAGAATGTGGAACTTGGGGAGTGAAGACCAGCTAAGAGAACCAATTAGATGGTGGAACTTGGGGACTGAAGACCAGCTAAGACAACCAATTAGATGGTGGAACTTGGGGAGTGAAGACCAGCTAAGACAACCAATTAGATGGTGGAACTTGGGGAGTGAAGACCAGCTAAGACAACCAATTAGATGGTGGAACTTGGAGAGTAAAGACCAGCTAAGACAACCAATTAGATGGTGGAACTTGGGGAGTGAAGACCAGCTAAGACAACCAATTAGAATGTGGAACTTGGAGAGTGAAGACCAGCTAAGACAACCAATTAGATGGTGGAACTTGGGGAGTGAAGACCAGCTAAGACAACCAATTAGAATGTGGAACTTGGGGAGTGAAGACCAGCTAAGAGAACCAATTAGATGGTGGAACTTGGGGACTGAAGACCAGCTAAGACAACCAATTAGATGGTGGAACTTGGGGAGTGAAGACCAGCTAAGACAACCAATTAGATGGTGGAACTTGGGGAGTGAAGACCAGCTAAGACAACCAATTAGATGGTGGAACTTGGAGAGTGAAGACCAGCTAAGACAACCAATTAGATGGTGGAACTTGGGAGTGAAGACCAGCTAAGACAACCAATTAGATGGTGGAACTTGGGGAGTGAAGACCAGCTAAGACAACCAATTAGAATGTGGAACTTGGGGAGTGAAGACCAGCTAAGAGAACCAATTAGATGGTGGAACTTGGGGACTGAAGACCAGCTAAGACAACCAATTAGATGGTGGAACTTGGGGAGTGAAGACCAGCTAAGACAACCAATTAGATGGTGGAACTTCGGGAGTGAAGACCAGCTAAGACAACCAATTAGATGGTGGAACTTGGGGAGTGAAGACCAGCTAAGACAACCAATTAGAATGTGGAACTTGGGGAGTGAAGACCAGCTAAGAGAACCAATTAGATGGTGGAACTTGGGAGTGAAGACCAGCTAAGACAACCAATTAGATGATGGAATTGGGGAATGAAGACCAGCTAAGACAACCAATTAGAATGTGGAACTTGGGGAGTGAAGACCAGCTAAGAGAACCAATTAGATGGTGGAACTTGGGGAGTGAAGACCAGCTGAGACAACCAATTAGATGGTGGAACTTGGGGACTGAAGACCAGCTAAGACAACCAATTAGATGGTGGAACTTGGGGAGTGAAGACCAGCTGAGACAACCGATTAGATGGTGGAACTTGGGAGTGAAGACCAGCTAAGACAACCAATTAGATGATGGAATTGGGGAATGAAGACCAGCTAAGACAACCAATTAGAATGTGGAACTTGGGGAGTGAAGACCAGCTAAGAGAACCAATTAGATGGTGGAACTTGGGGAGTGAAGACCAGCTGAGACAACCAATTAGATGGTGGAACTTGGGAGTGAAGACCAGCTAAGACAACCAATTAGATGATGGAATTGGGGAATGAAGACCAGCTAAGACAACCAATTAGAATGTGGAACTTGGGGAGTGAAGACCAGCTGAGACAACCAATTAGATGTAGGAACTTGGGGACTGAAGACCAGCTAAGACAACCAATTAGATAGTGGAACTTGGGGAGTGAAGATCAGCTGAGACAACCAATTAGATGGTGGAACTTGGAGAGTGAAGACCAGATAAGACAACCAATTAGATGGTGGAACTTGGAGAGGGAAGACCAGATAAGACAACCAATTAGATGGTGGAACTTGGGGACTGAAGACCAGCTAAGACAACCAATTAGATGGTGGAACTTGGAGAGTGAAGACCAGCTAAGACAACCAATTAGATGGTGGAACTTGGGAGTGAAGACCAGCTAAGACAACCAATTAGATGGTGGAACTTGGGGAGTGAAGACCAGCTAAGACAACCAATTAGATGGTGGAACTAACAGGGTGAAGACCAGCTAAGACAACCAATTAGATGATGGAACTTGGAGAGTGAAGACCAGTTAAGAGAACCAATTAGATGGTGGAACGTGTGGACTGAAGACCAGCTAAGACAACCAATAAGATGGTGGAACTTGGGGAGTGAAGACCAGCTGAGACAACCAATTAGATTGTGGAACTTGGGGAGTGAAGACCAGCTAAGATAACCAATTAGATGGTGGAACTTGGGGACTGAAGACCAGCTAAGACAACCAATTAGATGGTGGAACTTGGGGACTGAAGACCAGCTAAGACAACCAATTAGATGGTGGAATTTGTGGAGTGACGACCAGCTAAGACAACCAATTAGATGGTGGAACTTGGGGACTGAAGACCAGCTAAGACAACCAATTAGATGGTGGAACTTGGGAGTGAAGACCAGCTAAGACAACCAATTAGATGGTGGAATTGGGGAATGAAGACCAGCTAAGACAACCAATTAGATGGTGGAACTTGCGGAGTGAAGACCAGCTAAGAAAACCAATTAGATGGTGGAACTTGGGGACTGAAGACCAGCTAAGACAACCAATTAGATGGTGGAACTTGGGGACTGAAGACCAGCTAAGACAACCAATTAGAATGTGGAACTTGGGGAGTGAAGACCAGCTAAGAGAACCAATTAGATGGTGGAACTTGGGGACTGAAGACCAGCTAAGACAACCAATTAGATGGTGGAACTTGGGGAGTGAAGACCAGCTAAGACAACCAATTAGATGGTGGAACTTGGGGAGTGAAGACCAGCTAAGACAACCAATTAGATGGTGGAACTTGGAGAGTGAAGACCAGCTAAGACAACCAATTAGATGGTGGAACTTGGGAGTGAAGACCAGCTAAGACAACCAATTAGATGGTGGAACTTGGGGAGTGAAGACCAGCTAAGACAACCAATTAGAATGTGGAACTTGGGGAGTGAAGACCAGCTAAGAGAACCAATTAGATGGTGGAACTTGGGGAGTGAAGACCAGCTAAGACAACCAATTAGATGGTGGAACTTGGGGACTGAAGACCAGCTAAGACAACCAATTAGATGGTGGAACTTGGGGAGTGAAGACCAGCTAAGACAACCCATTAGATGGTGGAACTTGGGGACTGAAGACCAGCTAAGACAACCAATTAGATGGTGGAACTTGGGGAGTGAAGACCAGCTAAGACAACCAATTAGATGGTGGAACTTGGGGAGTGAAGACCAGCTAAGACAACCAATTAGATGGTGGAACTTGGGGACTGAAGACCAGCTAAGACAACCAATTAGATGGTGGAACTTGGGGAGTGAAGACCAGCTAAGACAACCAATTAGAATGTGGAACTTGGGGACTGAAGACCAGCTAAGAGAACCAATTAGATGGTGGAACTTGGGAGTGAAGACCAGCTAAGACAACCAATTAGATGGTGGAACTTGGGGAGTGAAGACCAGCTAAGACAACCAATTAGAATGTGGAACTTGGGGAGTGAAGACCAGCTAAGAGAACCAATTAGATGGTGGAACTTGGGGACTGAAGACCAGCTAAGACAACCAATTAGATGGTGGAACTTGGGGAGTGAAGACCAGCTAAGACAACCAATTAGAATGTGGAACTTGGGGAGTGAAGACCAGCTAAGAGAACCAATTAGATGGTGGAACTTGGGGAGTGAAGACCAGCTAAGAGAACCAGTTAGATGGTGGAACTTGGGGACTGAAGTACAGTTAAGACAACCAATTAGATGGTGGAACTTGGGGAGTGAAGACCAGCTAAGACAACCAATTACATGGTGGAACTTGGAGAGTGAAGACCAGCTAAGACAACCAATTAGATGGTGGAACTTGGGGAGTGAAGACCAGCTAAGACAACCAATTAGATGGTGGAACTTGGAGAGTGAAGACCAGCTAAGTCAACCAATTAGATGGTGGAACTTGGGGAGTGAAGACCAGCTAAGACAACCAATTAGATGGTGGAACTTGGGGAGTGAAGACCAGCTAAGACAACCAATTAGATGGTGGAACTTGGGGAGTGAAGACCAGCTAAGACAACCAATTAGATGGTGGAACTTGGGGAGTGAAGACCAGCTAAGACAACCAATTAGATGGTGGAACTTGGGGACTGAAGACCAGCTAAGACAACCAATTAGATGGTGGAACTTGGGGAGTGAAGACCAGCTAAGACAACCAATTAGATGGTGGAACTTGGGGAGTGAAGACCAGCTAAGACAACCAATTAGATGGTGGAACTTGGGGAGTGAAGACCAGCTAAGACAACCAATTAGAATGTGGAACTTGGGGAGTGAAGACCAGCTAAGAGAACCAATTAGATGGTGGAACTTGGGAGTGAAGACCAGCTAAGACAACCAATTAGATGGTGGAACTTGGGGAGTGAAGACCAGCTAAGACAACCAATTAGATGGTGGAACTTAGGGACTGAAGACCAGCTAAGACAACCAATTAGATGGTGGAACTTGGGGAGTGAAGACCAGCTAAGACAACCAATTAGAATGTGGAACTTGGGGACTGAAGACCAGCTAAGAGAACCAATTAGATGGTGGAACTTGGGAGTGAAGACCAGCTAAGACAACCAATTAGATGGTGGAACTTGGGGAGTGAAGACCAGCTAAGACAACCAATTAGAATGTGGAACTTGGGGAGTGAAGACCAGCTAAGAGAACCAATTAGATGGTGGAACTTGGGGACTGAAGACCAGCTAAGACAACCAATTAGATGGTGGGACTTGGGGAGTGAAGACCAGCTAAGACAACCAATTAGATGGTGGAACTTGGAGAGTGAAGACCAGCTAAGACAACCAATTAGATGGTGGAACTTGGGGAGTGAAGACCAGCTAAGACAACCAATTAGAATGTGGAACTTGGGGAGTGAAGACCAGCTAAGAGAACCAATTAGATGGTGGAACTTGGGGAGTGAAGACCAGCTAAGAGAACCAGTTAGATGGTGGAACTTGGGGACTGAAGTACAGTTAAGACAACCAATTAGATGGTGGAACTTGGGGACTGAAGACCAGCTAAGACAACCAATTAGATGGTGGAACTTGGGGACTGAAGACCAGCTAAGACAACCAATTAGATGGTGGAACTTGGGGAGTGACGACCAGCTAAGACAACCAAATAGATCGTGGAACTTGGGGACTGAAGTCCAGTTAAGACAACCAATTAGATGGTGGAGCCTGGAGAGTGAAGACCAGCTAAGACAGCCAATTAGATGGTGGAACTTGGGGTGTGGAGACCAGCTAAGACAACCAATTAGATGGTGGAACTTGGGAGTGAAGACCAGCTAAGACAACCAATTAGATGGTGGAATTGGGGAATGAAGACCAGCTAAGACAACCAATTAGATGGTGGAACTTGGGGAGTGAAGACCAGCTAAGACAACAAATTAGATGGTGGAGCCTGGAGAGTGAAGACCAGCTAAGACAACCAATTAGATGGTGGAACTTGGGGAGTGAAGACCAGCTAAGACAACCAATTAGATGGTGGAACTTGGGGAGTGAAGACCAGCTAAGACAACCAATTAGATGGTGGAACTTGGAGAGTGAAGACCAGCTAAGACAACCAATTAGATGGTGGAACTTGGGGAGTGAAGACCAGCTAAGACAACCAATTAGATGGTGGAACTTGGGGAGTGAAGACCAGCTAAGACAACCAATTAGATGGTGGAACTTGGGGAGTGAAGACCAGCTAAGACAACCAATTAGATGGTGGAACTTGGGGACTGAAGACCAGCTAAGACAACCAATTAGATGGTGGAACTTGGGGAGTGAAGACCAGCTAAGACAACCCATTAGATGGTGGAACTTGGGGACTGAAGACCAGCTAAGACAACCAATTAGATGGTGGAACTTGGGGAGTGAAGACCAGCTAAGACAACCAATTAGATGGTGGAACTTGGGGAGTGAAGACCAGCTAAGACAACCAATTAGATGGTGGAACTTGGGGACTGAAGACCAGCTAAGACAACCAATTAGATGGTGGAACTTGGGGAGTGAAGACCAGCTAAGACAACCAATTAGAATGTGGAACTTGGGGACTGAAGACCAGCTAAGAGAACCAATTAGATGGTGGAACTTGGGAGTGAAGACCAGCTAAGACAACCAATTAGATGGTGGAACTTGGGGAGTGAAGACCAGCTAAGACAACCAATTAGAATGTGGAACTTGGGGAGTGAAGACCAGCTAAGAGAACCAATTAGATGGTGGAACTTGGGGACTGAAGACCAGCTAAGACAACCAATTAGATGGTGGAACTTGGGGAGTGAAGACCAGCTAAGACAACCAATTAGAATGTGGAACTTGGGGAGTGAAGACCAGCTAAGAGAACCAATTAGATGGTGGAACTTGGGGAGTGAAGACCAGCTAAGAGAACCAGTTAGATGGTGGAACTTGGGGACTGAAGTACAGTTAAGACAACCAATTAGATGGTGGAACTTGGGGAGTGAAGACCAGCTAAGACAACCAATTACATGGTGGAACTTGGAGAGTGAAGACCAGCTAAGACAACCAATTAGATGGTGGAACTTGGGGAGTGAAGACCAGCTAAGACAACCAATTAGATGGTGGAACTTGGAGAGTGAAGACCAGCTAAGTCAACCAATTAGATGGTGGAACTTGGGGAGTGAAGACCAGCTAAGACAACCAATTAGATGGTGGAACTTGGGGAGTGAAGACCAGCTAAGACAACCAATTAGATGGTGGAACTTGGGGAGTGAAGACCAGCTAAGACAACCAATTAGATGGTGGAACTTGGGGAGTGAAGACCAGCTAAGACAACCAATTAGATGGTGGAACTTGGGGACTGAAGACCAGCTAAGACAACCAATTAGATGGTGGAACTTGGGGAGTGAAGACCAGCTAAGACAACCAATTAGATGGTGGAACTTGGGGAGTGAAGACCAGCTAAGACAACCAATTAGATGGTGGAACTTGGGGAGTGAAGACCAGCAAAGACAACCAATTAGAATGTGGAACTTGGGGAGTGAAGACCAGCTAAGAGAACCAATTAGATGGTGGAACTTGGGAGTGAAGACCAGCTAAGACAACCAATTAGATGGTGGAACTTGGGGAGTGAAGACCAGCTAAGACAACCAATTAGATGGTGGAACTTGGGGACTGAAGACCAGCTAAGACAACCAATTAGATGGTGGAACTTGGGGAGTGAAGACCAGCTAAGACAACCAATTAGAATGTGGAACTTGGGGACTGAAGACCAGCTAAGAGAACCAATTAGATGGTGGAACTTGGGAGTGAAGACCAGCTAAGACAACCAATTAGATGGTGGAACTTGGGGAGTGAAGACCAGCTAAGACAACCAATTAGAATGTGGAACTTGGGGAGTGAAGACCAGCTAAGAGAACCAATTAGATGGTGGAACTTGGGGACTGAAGACCAGCTAAGACAACCAATTAGATGGTGGAACTTGGGGAGTGAAGACCAGCTAAGACAACCAATTAGATGGTGGAACTTGGAGAGTGAAGACCAGCTAAGACAACCAATTAGATGGTGGAACTTGGGGAGTGAAGACCAGCTAAGACAACCAATTAGAATGTGGAACTTGGGGAGTGAAGACCAGCTAAGAGAACCAATTAGATGGTGGAACTTGGGGAGTGAAGACCAGCTAAGAGAACCAGTTAGATGGTGGAACTTGGGGACTGAAGTACAGTTAAGACAACCAATTAGATGGTGGAACTTGGGGAGTGAAGACCAGCTAAGACAACCAATTACATGGTGGAACTTGGAGAGTGAAGACCAGCTAAGACAACCAATTAGATGGTGGAACTTGGGGAGTGAAGACCAGCTAAGACAACCAATTAGATGGTGGAACTTGGAGAGTGAAGACCAGCTAAGTCAACCAATTAGATGGTGGAACTTGGGGAGTGAAGACCAGCTAAGACAACCAATTAGATGGTGGAACTTGGGGAGTGAAGACCAGCTAAGACAACCAATTAGATGGTGGAACTTGGGGAGTGAAGACCAGCTAAGACAACCAATTAGATGGTGGAACTTGGGGACTGAACACCAGCTAAGACAACCAATTAGATGGTGGAACTTGGGGAGTGAAGACCAGCTAAGACAACCAATTAGATGGTGGAACTTGGGGAGTGAAGACCAGCTAAGACAACCAATTAGATGGTGGAACTTGGGGAGTGAAGACCAGCTAAGACAACCAATTAGAATGTGGAACTTGGGGAGTGAAGACCAGCTAAGAGAACCAATTAGATGGTGGAACTTGGGAGTGAAGACCAGCTAAGACAACCAATTAGATGGTGGAACTTGGGGAGTGAAGACCAGCTAAGACAACCAATTAGATGGTGGAACTTGGGGACTGAAGACCAGCTAAGACAACCAATTAGATGGTGGAACTTGGGGAGTGAAGACCAGCTAAGACAACCAATTAGAATGTGGAACTTGGGGACTGAAGACCAGCTAAGAGAACCAATTAGATGGTGGAACTTGGGAGTGAAGACCAGCTAAGACAACCAATTAGATGGTGGAACTTGGGGAGTGAAGACCAGCTAAGACAACCAATTAGAATGTGGAACTTGGGGAGTGAAGACCAGCTAAGAGAACCAATTAGATGGTGGAACTTGGGGACTGAAGACCAGCTAAGACAACCAATTAGATGGTGGAACTTGGGGAGTGAAGACCAGCTAAGACAACCAATTAGATGGTGGAACTTGGAGAGTGAAGACCAGCTAAGACAACCAATTAGATGGTGGAACTTGGGGAGTGAAGACCAGCTAAGACAACCAATTAGAATGTGGAACTTGGGGAGTGAAGACCAGCTAAGAGAACCAATTAGATGGTGGAACTTGGGGAGTGAAGACCAGCTAAGAGAACCAGTTAGATGGTGGAACTTGGGGACTGAAGTACAGTTAAGACAACCAATTAGATGGTGGAACTTGGGGAGTGAAGACCAGCTAAGACAACCAATTACATGGTGGAACTTGGAGAGTGAAGACCAGCTAAGACAACCAATTAGATGGTGGAACTTGGGGAGTGAAGACCAGCTAAGACAACCAATTAGATGGTGGAACTTGGAGAGTGAAGACCAGCTAAGTCAACCAATTAGATGGTGGAACTTGGGGAGTGAAGACCAGCTAAGACAACCAATTAGATGGTGGAACTTGGGGAGTGAAGACCAGCTAAGACAACCAATTAGATGGTGGAACTTGGGGAGTGAAGACCAGCTAAGACAACCAATTAGATGGTGGAACTTGGGGACTGAACACCAGCTAAGACAACCAATTAGATGGTGGAACTTGGGGAGTGAAGACCAGCTAAGACAACCAATTAGATGGTGGAACTTGGGGAGTGAAGACCAGCTAAGACAACCAATTAGATGGTGGAACTTGGGGAGTGAAGACCAGCTAAGACAACCAATTAGAATGTGGAACTTGGGGAGTGAAGACCAGCTAAGAGAACCAATTAGATGGTGGAACTTGGGAGTGAAGACCAGCTAAGACAACCAATTAGATGGTGGAACTTGGGGAGTGAAGACCAGCTAAGAGAACCAATTAGATGGTGGAACTTGGGGAGTGAAGACCAGCTGAGACAACCAATTAGATGGTGGAACTTGGGGACTGAAGACCAGCTAAGACAACCAATTAGATGGTGGAACTTGGGGAGTGAAGACCAGCTAAGACAACCAATTAGATGGTGGAACTTCGGGAGTGAAGACCAGCTAAGACAACCAATTAGATGGTGGAACTTGGGGAGTGAAGACCAGCTAAGACAACCAATTAGAATGTGGAACTTGGGGAGTGAAGACCAGCTAAGAGAACCAATTAGATGGTGGAACTTGGGAGTGAAGACCAGCTAAGACAACCAATTAGATGGTGGAATTGGGGAATGAAGACCAGCTAAGACAACCAATTAGAATGTGGAACTTGGGGAGTGAAGACCAGCTAAGAGAACCAATTAGATGGTGGAACTTGGGGAGTGAAGACCAGCTGAGACAACCAATTAGATGGTGGAACTTGGGGACTGAAGACCAGCTAAGACAACCAATTAGATGATGGAATTGGGGAATGAAGACCAGCTAAGACAACCAATTAGAATGTGGAACTTGGGGAGTGAAGACCAGCTAAGAGAACCAATTAGATGGTGGAACTTGGGGAGTGAAGACCAGCTGAGACAACCAATTAGATGGTGGAACTTGGGGACTGAAGACCAGCTAAGACAACCAATTAGATGGTGGAACTTGGGGAGTGAAGACCAGCTGAGACAACCAATTAGATGGTGGAACTTGGGAGTGAAGACCAGCTAAGACAACCAATTAGAAGATGGAATTGGGGAATGAAGACCAGCTAAGACAACCAATTAGAATGTGGAACTTGGGGAGTGAAGACCAGCTAAGAGAACCAATTAGATGGTGGAACTTGGGAGTGAAGACCAGCTAAGACAACCAATTAGATGGTGGAACTTGGGGAGTGAAGACCAGCTAAGACAACCAATTAGAATGTGGAACTTGGGGAGTGAAGACCAGCTAAGAGAACCAATTAGATGGTGGAACTTGGGGAGTGAAGACCAGCTAAGAGAACCAGTTAGATGGTGGAACTTGGGGACTGAAGTACAGTTAAGACAACCAATTAGATGGTGGAACTTGGGGAGTGAAGACCAGCTAAGACAACCAATTACATGGTGGAACTTGGAGAGTGAAGACCAGCTAAGACAACCAATTAGATGGTGGAACTTGGGGAGTGAAGACCAGCTAAGACAACCAATTAGATGGTGGAACTTGGAGAGTGAAGACCATCTAAGTCAACCAATTAGATGGTGGAACTTGGGGAGTGAAGACCAGCTAAGACAACCAATAAGATGGTGGAACTTGGGGAGTGAAGACCAGCTAAGACAACCAATTAGATGGTGGAACTTGGGGAGTGAAGACCAGCTAAGACAACCAATTAGATGGTGGAACTTGGGGACTGAACACCAGCTAAGACAACCAATTAGATGGTGGAACTTGGGGAGTGAAGACCAGCTAAGACAACCAATTAGATTGTGGAACTTGGGGAGTGAAGACCAGCTAAGACAACCAATTAGATGGTGGAACTTGGGGAGTGAAGACCAGCTAAGACAACCAATTAGATGGTGGAACTTGGGGAGTGAAGACCAGCTGAGACAACCAATTAGATGGTGGAACTTGGGAGTGAAGACCAGCTAAGACAACCAATTAGAAGATGGAATTGGGGAATGAAGACCAGCTAAGACAACCAATTAGAATGTGGAACTTGGGGAGTGAAGACCAGCTAAGAGAACCAATTAGATGGTGGAACTTGGGAGTGAAGACCAGCTAAGACAACCAATTAGATGGTGGAACTTGGGGAGTGAAGACCAGCTAAGACAACCAATTAGAATGTGGAACTTGGGGAGTGAAGACCAGCTAAGAGAACCAATTAGATGGTGGAACTTCGGGAGTGAAGACCAGCTAAGAGAACCAGTTAGATGGTGGAACTTGGGGACTGAAGTACAGTTAAGACAACCAATTAGATGGTGGAACTTGGGGAGTGAAGACCAGCTAAGACAACCAATTACATGGTGGAACTTGGAGAGTGAAGACCAGCTAAGACAACCAATTAGATGGTGGAACTTGGGGAGTGAAGACCAGCTAAGACAACCAATTAGATGGTGGAACTTGGAGAGTGAAGACCATCTAAGTCAACCAATTAGATGGTGGAACTTGGGGAGTGAAGACCAGCTAAGACAACCAATTAGATGGTGGAACTTGGGGAGTGAAGACCAGCTAAGACAACCAATTAGATGGTGGAACTTGGGGAGTGAAGACCAGCTAAGACAACCAATTAGATGGTGGAACTTGGGGACTGAACACCAGCTAAGACAACCAATTAGATGGTGGAACTTGGGGAGTGAAGACCAGCTAAGACAACCAATTAGATGGTGGAACTTGGGGAGTGAAGACCAGCTAAGACAACCAATTAGATGGTGGAACTTGGGGAGTGAAGACCAGCTAAGACAACCAATTAGAATGTGGAACTTGGGGAGTGAAGACCAGCTAAGAGAACCAATTAGATGGTGGAACTTGGGAGTGAAGACCAGCTAAGACAACCAATTAGATGGTGGAACTTGGGGAGTGAAGACCAGCTAAGAGAACCAATTAGATGGTGGAACTTGGGGAGTGAAGACCAGCTGAGACAACCAATTAGATGGTGGAACTTGGGGACTGAAGACCAGCTAAGACAACCAATTAGATGGTGGAACATGGGGAGTGAAGACCAGCTAAGACAACCAATTAGATGGTGGAACTTCGGGAGTGAAGACCAGCTAAGACAACCAATTAGATGGTGGAACTTGGGGAGTGAAGACCAGCTAAGACAACCAATTAGAATGTGGAACTTGGGGAGTGAAGACCAGCTAAGAGAACCAATTAGATGGTGGAACTTGGGAGTGAAGACCAGCTAAGACAACCAATTAGATGATGGAATTGGGGAATGAAGACCAGCTAAGACAACCAATTAGAATGTGGAACTTGGGGAGTGAAGACCAGCTAAGAGAACCAATTAGATGGTGGAACTTGGGGAGTGAAGACCAGCTGAGACAACCAATTAGATGGTGGAACTTGGGGACTGAAGACCAGCTAAGACAACCAATTAGATGGTGGAACTTGGGGAGTGAAGACCAGCTAAGACAACCAATTAGAATGTGGAACTTGGGGAGTGAAGACCAGCTAAGAGAACCAATTAGATGGTGGAACTTGGGGAGTGAAGACCAGCTGAGACAACCAATTAGATGGTGGAACTTGGGGACTGAAGACCAGCTAAGACAACCAATTAGATGGTGGAACTTGGGGAGTGAAGACCAGCTGAGACAACCAATTAGATGGTGGAACTTGGGAGTGAAGACCAGCTAAGACAACCAATTAGATGGTGGAACTTGGGGAGTGAAGACCAGCTAAGACAACCAATTAGAATGTGGAACCTGGGGAGTGAAGACCAGCTAAGAGAACCAATTAGATGGTGGAACTTGGGGACTGAAGACCAGATAAGACAACCAATTAGATGGTGGAACTTGGGGAGTGAAGACCAGCTAAGACAACCAATTAGATGGTGGAACTTGGGGAGTGAAGACCAGCTAAGACAACCAATTAGATGGTGGAACTTGGAGAGTGAAGACCAGCTAAGACAACCAATTAGATGGTGGAACTTGGGGAGTGAAGACCAGCTAAGACAACCAATTAGATGGTGGAACTTGGAGAGTGAAGACCAGCTAAGTCAACCAATTACATGGTGGAACTTGGGGAGTGAAGACCAGCTAAGACAACCAATTAGATGGTGGAACTTGGGGAGTGAAGACCAGCTAAGACAACCAATTAGATGGTGGAACTTGGGGAGTGAAGACCAGCTAAGACAACCAATCAGATGGTGGAACTTGGGGACTGAAGACCAGCTAAGACAACCAATTAGATGGTGGAACTTGGGGAGTGAAGACCAGCTAAGACAACCAATTAGATGGTGGAACTTGGGGAGTGAAGACCAGCTAAGACAACCAATTAGATGGTGGAACTTGGGGAGTGAAGACCAGCTAAGACAACCAATTAGATGGTGGAACTTGGGGAGTGAAGACCAGCTAAGACAACCAATTAGAATGTGGAACTTGGGGAGTGAAGACCAGCTAAGAGAACCAATTAGATGGTGGAACTTGGGAGTGAAGACCAGCTAAGACAACCAATTAGATGGTGGAACTTGGGGAGTGAAGACCAGCTGAGACAACCAATTAGATGGTGGAACTTGGGGAGTGAAGACCAGCTCAGACAACCAATTAGATGGTGGAACTTCGGGAGTGAAGACCAGCTAAGACAACCAATTAGATGGTGGAACTTGGGGAGTGAAGACCAGCTAAGACAACCAATTAGAATGTGGAACTTGGGGAGTGAAGACCAGCTAAGAGAACCAATTAGATGGTGGAACTTGGGAGTGAAGACCAGCTAAGACAACCAATTAGATGATGGAATTGGGGAATGAAGACCAGCTAAGACAACCAATTAGAATGTGGAACTTAGGGAGTGAAGACCAGCTAAGAGAACCAATTAGATGGTGGAACTTGGGGAGTGAAGACCAGCTGAGACGACCAATTAGATGGTGGAACTTGGGGACTGAAGACCAGCTAAGACAAACAATTAGATGGTGGAACTTGGGGAGTGAAGACCAGCTGAGACAACCAATTAGATGGTGGAACTTGGGAGTGAAGACCAGCTAAGACAACCAATTAGATGATGGAATTGGGGAATGAAGACCAGCTAAGACAACCAATTAGAATGTGGAACTTGGGGAGTGAAGACCAGCTAAGAGAACCAATTAGATGGTGGAACTTGGGGAGTGAAGACCAGCTGAGACAACCAATTAGATGGTGGAACTTGGGGACTGAAGACCAGCTAAGACAACCAATTAGATGGTGGAACTTGGGGAGTGAAGACCAGCTGAGACAACCAATTAGATGGTGGAACTTGGAGAGTGAAGACCAGATAAGACAACCAATTAGATGGTGGAACTTGGAGAGTGAAGACCAGATAAGACAACCAATTAGATGGTGGAACTTGGGGACTGAAGACCAGCTAAGACAACCAATTAGATGGTGGAACTTGGAGAGTGAAGACCAGATAAGACAACCAATTAGATGGTGGAACTTGGGGACTGAAGACCAGCTAAGACAACCAATTAGATGGTGGAACTTGGGGAGTGAAGACCAGCTAAGACAACCAATTAGATGGTGGAACTTGGGGACTGAAGTCCAGTTAAGACAACAAATTAGATGGTGAAGCCTGGAGAGTGAAGGCCAGCTAAGACAAACAATTAGATGGTGGAACTTGGGGTGTGGAGACCAGCTAAGACAACCAATTAGATGGTGGAACTTGGGAGTGAAGACCAGCTAAGACAACCAATTAGATGGTGGAATTGGGGAATGAAGACCAGCTAAGACAACCAATTAGATGGTGGAACTTGGGGAGTGAAGACCAGCTAAGACAACCAATTAGATGGTGGAACTTGGAGAGTGAAGACCAGCTAAGAGAACGAATTAGATGGAGGAACTTGGAGAGTGAAGACCAGCTAAGACAACCAATTAGATGGTGGAACTTGGGGAGTGAAGACCAGCTAAGACAACAAATTAGATGGTGGAACTTGGAGAGTGAAGACCAGCTAAGACAACCAATTAGATGGTGGAACTTACAGGGTGAAGACCAGCTAAGACAACCAATTAGATGATGGAACTTGGAGAGTGAAGACCAGCTAAGAGAACCAATTAGATGGTGGAACGTGTGGACTGAAGACCAGCTAAGACAACCAATAAGATGGTGGAACTTGGAGAGTGAAGACCAGCTGAGACAACCAATTAGATTGTGGAACTTGGGGAGTGAAGACCAGCTAAGATAACCAATTAGATGGTGGAACTTGGGGACTGAAGACCAGCTAAGACAACCAATTAGATGGTGGAACTTGGGGACTGAAGACCAGCTAAGACAACCAATTAGATGGTGGAATTTGTGGAGTGACGACCAGCTAAGACAACCAATTAGATGGTGGAACTTGGGGACTGAAGACCAGCTAAGACAACCAATAAGATGGTGGAACTTGGGGACTGAAGACCAGCTAAGACAACCAATTAGATGGTGGAACTTGGGGACTGAAGACCAGCTAAGACAACCAATTAGATGGTGGAATTTGTGGAGTGACGACCAGCTAAGACAACCAATTAGATGGTGGAACTTGGGGACTGAAGACC
Source organism: Eledone cirrhosa (assembly GCA_964016885.1). NCBI lineage: Eukaryota > Metazoa > Mollusca > Cephalopoda > Octopoda > Eledonidae > Eledone > Eledone cirrhosa. The sequence goes on from OZ024741.1 coordinate 20,737,573, forward strand.
AGCTAAGACAACCAATTAGATGGTGGAAATTGGGAGTGAAGACCAGCTAAGACAACCAATTAGATGGTGGAACTTGGGGACTGAAGACCAGCTAAGACAATCAATTAGATGGTGGAACTTGGGGACTGAAGACCAGCTAAGACAATCAATTAGATGGTGGAACTTGGGGAATGAAGACCAGCTAAGACAACCAATTAGATGGTGGAACTTGGGGACTGAAGACCAGCTAAGACAACCAATTAGATGGTGGAACTTGGGGAGTGACGACCAGCTAAGACAACCAAATAGATCGTGGAACCTGGGGACTGAAGTCCAGTTAAGACAACCAATTAGATGGTGGAGCCTGGAGAGTGAAGACCAGACAAGACAACCAATTAGATGGTGGAACTTGGAGAGTGAAGACCAGATAAGACAGCCAATTAGATGGTGGAACTTGGGGTGTGGAGACCAGCTAAGACAACCAATTAGATGGTGGAACTTGGGAGTGAAGACCAGCTAAGACAACCAATTAGATGGTGGAATTGGGGAATGAAGACCAGCTAAGACAACCAATTAGATGGTGGAACTTGGGGAGTGAAGACCAGCTAAGACAACAAATTAGATGGTGGAACTTACAGGGTGAAGACCAGCTAAGACAACCAATTAGATGATGGAACTTGGGGAGAGAAGACCAGCTAAGACAACCAATTAGATGGTGGAACTTGGAGAGAGAAGACCAGCTAAGAAAATTAAATACATGGTGGAACTTGGAGAGTGAAGACCAGCTAAGAGAACCAATTAGATGGTGGAACGTGTGGACTGAAGACCAGCTAAGACAACCAATAAGATGGTGGAACTTGGGGAGTGAAGACCAGCTGAGACAACCAATTAGATTGTGGAACTTGGGGAGTGAAGACCAGCTAAGATAACCAATTAGATGGTGGAACTTGGGGAGTGAAGACCAGCTGAGACAACCAATTAGAATGTGGAACTTGGGGAGTGACGACCAGCTAAGACAACCAATTAGATCGTGGAACTTGGGGACTGAAGTCCAGTTAAGACAACCAATTAGATGGTGGAGCCTGGAGAGTGAAGACCAGCTAAGACAACCAATTAGATGGTGGAACTTGGGGTGTGGAGACCAGCTAAGACAACCAATTAGATGGTGGAACTTGGGAGTGAAGACCAGCTAAGACAACCAATTAGATGGTGGAATTGGGGAATGAAGACTAGCTAAGACAACCAATTAGATGGTGGAACTTGGGGAGTGAAGACCAGCTAAGAAAACCAATTAGATGGTGGAACTTGGGGACTGAAGACCAACTAAGACAACCAATTAGATGGTGGAACTTGGGGACTGAAGACCAGCTAAGACAACCAATTAGATGGTGGAACTTGGGGAGTGAAGACCAGCTAAGACAACCAATTAGATGGTGGAACTTGGGGAGTGAAGACCAGCTAAGACAACCAGTTAGATGGTGGAACTTGGGGACTGAAGTCCAGTTAAGACAACCAATTAGATGGTGGAACTTGGGGACTGAAGACCAGCTAAGACAACCAATTAGATGGTGGAACTTGGGGACTGAAGACCAGCTAAGACAACCAATTAGATGGTGTAACTTGGGGAGTGAAGACCAGCTGAGACAACCAGTTAGATGGTGGAACTTGGGGACTGAAGTCCAGTTAAGACAACCAATTAGATGGTGGAACTTGGGGACTGAAGACCAGCTAAGACAACCAATTAGATGGTGGAACTTGGGGACTGAAGACCAGCTAAGACAACCAATTAGATGGTGGAACTTGGGGAGTGAAGACCAGCTGAGACAACCAATTAGATGGTGGAACTTGGAGAGTGAAGACCAGATAAGACAACCAATTAGATGGTGGAACTTGGGGACTGAAGACCAGCTAAGACAACCAATTAGATGGTGGAACTTGGGGAGTGAAGACCAGCTAAGACAACCAATTAGATGGTGAAACTTGGGGACTGAAGTCCAGTTAAGACAACCAATTAGATGGTGGAGCCTGGAGAGTGAAGGCCAGCTAAGACAAACAATTAGATGGTGGAACTTGGGGTGTGGAGACCAGCTAAGACAATCAATTAGATGGTGGAACTTGGGAGTGAAGACCAGCTAAGACAACCAATTAGATGGTGGAACTTGGGGAGTGAAGACCAGCTAAGAGAACGAATTAGATGGAGGAACTTGGAGAGTGAAGACCAGCTAAGACAACCAATTAGATGGTGGAACTTGGAGAGTGAAGACCAGCTAAGACAACCAATTAGATGGTGGAACTTGGAGAGTGAAGACCAGCTAAGAGAACGAATTAGATGGAGGAACTTGGAGAGTGAAGACCAGCTAAGACAACCAATTAGATGGTGGAACTTGGGAGTGAAGACCAGCTAAGACAACCAATTAGATGGTGGAATTGGGGAATGAAGACCAGCTAAGACAACCAATTAGATGGTGGAACTTGGGGACTGAAGACCAGCTAAGACAACCAATTAGATGGTGGAACTTGCGGAGTGAAGACCAGCTAAGACAACCAATTAGATGGTGGAATTGGGGAATGAAGACCAGCTAAGACAACCAATTAGATGGTGGAACTTGGGAGTGAAGACCAGATAAGACAACCAATTAGATGGTGGAATTGGGGAATGAAGACCAGCTAAGACAACCAATTAGATGGTGGAACTTGGGGAGTGAAGACCAGCTAAGACAACCAATTAGATGGTGGAACTTGGAGAGTGAAGACCAGCTAAGAAAACCAATTAGATGGTGGAACTTGCGGAGTGAAGACCAGCTAAGACAACCAATTAGATGGTGGAACTTGGGGAGTGACGACCAGCTAAGACAACCAAATAGATCGTGGAACTTGGGGACTGAAGTCCAGTTAAGACAACCAATTAGATGGTGGAGCCTGGAGAGTGAAGACCAGCTAAGACAGCCAATTAGATGGTGGAACTTGGGGTGTGGAGACCAGCTAAGACAACCAATTAGATGGTGGAACTTGGGAGTGAAGACCAGCTAAGACAACCAATTAGATGGTGGAATTGGGGAATGAAGACCAGCTAAGACAACCAATTAGATGGTGGAACTTGGGGAGTGAAGACCAGCTAAGACAACAAATTAGATGGTGGAGCCTGGAGAGTGAAGACCAGCTAAGACAACCAATTAGATGGTGGAACTTGGGGAGTGAAGACGAGCTAAGACAACCAATTAGATGGTGGAACTTGGGGAGTGAAGACCAGCTAAGACAACCAATTAGATGGTGGAACTTGGAGAGTGAAGACCAGCTAAGACAACTAATTAGATGGTGGAACTTGGGGAGTGAAGACCAGCTAAGACAACCAGTTAGATGGTGGAACTTGGGGACTGAAGTCCAGTTAAGACAACCAATTAGATGGTGGAACTTGGGGACTGAAGACCAGCTAAGACAACCAATTAGATGGTGGAACTTGGGGAGTGACGACCAGCTAAGACAACCAAATAGATCGTGGAACTTGGGGACTGAAGTCCAGTTAAGACAACCAATTAGATGGTGGAACTTGGGGACTGAAGACCAGCTAAGACAACCAATTAGATGGTGGAACTTGGGGAGTGACGACCAGCTAAGACAACCAAATAGATCGTGGAACTTGGGGACTGAAGTCCAGTTAAGACAACCAATTAGATGGTGGAGCCTGGAGAGTGAAGACCAGCTAAGACAGCCAATTAGATGGTGGAACTTGGGGTGTGGAGACCAGCTAAGACAACCAATTAGATGGTGGAACTTGGGAGTGAAGACCAGCTAAGACAACCAATTAGATGGTGGAATTGGGGAATGAAGACCAGCTAAGACAACCAATTAGATGGTGGAACTTGGGGAGTGAAGACCAGCTAAGACAACAAATTAGATGGTGGAGCCTGGAGAGTGAAGACCAGCTAAGACAACCAATTAGATGGTGGAACTTGGGGAGTGAAGACGAGCTAAGACAACCAATTAGATGGTGGAACTTGGGGAGTGAAGACCAGCTCAGACAACCAATTAGATGGTGGAACTTGGAGAGTGAAGACCAGCTAAGACAACTAATTAGATGGTGGAACTTGGGGAGTGAAGACCAGCTAAGACAACCAGTTAGATGGTGGAACTTGGGGACTGAAGTCCAGTTAAGACAACCAATTAGATGGTGGAACTTGGGGACTGAAGACCAGCTAAGACAACCAATTAGATGGTGGAACTTGGGGAGTGACGACCAGCTAAGACAACCAAATAGATCGTGGAACTTGGGGACTGAAGTCCAGTTAAGACAACCAATTAGATGGTGGAACTTGGGGACTGAAGACCAGCTAAGACAACCAATTAGATGGTGGAACTTGGGGAGTGACGACCAGCTAAGACAACCAAATAGATCGTGGAACTTGGGGACTGAAGTCCAGTTAAGACAACCAATTAGATGGTGGAGCCTGGAGAGTGAAGACCAGCTAAGACAGCCAATTAGATGGTGGAACTTGGGGTGTGGAGACCAGCTAAGACAACCAATTAGATGGTGGAACTTGGGAGTGAAGACCAGCTAAGACAACCAATTAGATGGTGGAATTGGGGAATGAAGACCAGCTAAGACAACCAATTAGATGGTGGAACTTGGGGAGTGAAGACCAGCTAAGACAACAAATTAGATGGTGGAGCCTGGAGAGTGAAGACCAGCTAAGACAACCAATTAGATGGTGGAACTTGGGGAGTGAAGACGAGCTAAGACAACCAATTAGATGGTGGAACTTGGGGAGTGAAGACCAGCTAAGACAACCAATTAGATGGTGGAACTTGGAGAGTGAAGACCAGCTAAGACAACTAATTAGATGGTGGAACTTGGGGAGTGAAGACCAGCTAAGACAACCAGTTAGATGGTGGAACTTGGGGACTGAAGTCCAGTTAAGACAACCAATTAGATGGTGGAACTTGGGGACTGAAGACCAGCTAAGACAACCAATTAGATGGTGGAACTTGGGGACTGAAGACCAGCTAAGACAACCAATTAGATGGTGTAACTTGGGGAGTGAAGACCAGCTGAGACAACCAGTTAGATGGTGGAACTTGGGGACTGAAGTCCAGTTAAGACAACCAATTAGATGGTGGAACTTGGGGACTGAAGACCAGCTAAGACAACCAATTAGATGGTGGAACTTGGGGACTGAAGACCAGCTAAGACAACCAATTAGATGGTGGAACTTGGGGAGTGAAGACCAGCTGAGACAACCAATTAGATGGTGGAACTTGGAGAGTGAAGACCAGATAAGACAACCAATTAGATGGTGGAACTTGGGGACTGAAGACCAGCTAAGACAACCAATTAGATGGTGGAACTTGGGGAGTGAAGACCAGCTAAGACAACCAATTAGATGGTGAAACTTGGGGACTGAAGTCCAGTTAAGACAACCAATTAGATGGTGGAGCCTGGAGAGTGAAGGCCAGCTAAGACAAACAATTAGATGGTGGAACTTGGGGTGTGGAGACCAGCTAAGACAATCAATTAGATGGTGGAACTTGGGAGTGAAGACCAGCTAAGACAACCAATTAGATGGTGGAACTTGGGGAGTGAAGACAAGCTAAGAGAACGAATTAGATGGAGGAACTTGGAGAGTGAAGACCAGCTAAGACAACCAATTAGATGGTGGAACTTGGAGAGTGAAGACCAGCTAAGACAACCAATTAGATGGTGGAACTTGGAGAGTGAAGACCAGCTAAGAGAACGAATTAGATGGAGGAACTTGGAGAGTGAAGACCAGCTAAGACAACCAATTAGATGGTGGAACTTGGGAGTGAAGACCAGCTAAGACAACCAATTAGATGGTGGAATTGGGGAATGAAGACCAGCTAAGACAACCAATTAGATGGTGGAACTTGCGGAGTGAAGACCAGCTAAGACAACCAATTAGATGGTGGAACTTGGGGAGTGACGACCAGCTAAGACAACCAAATAGATCGTGGAACTTGGGGACTGAAGTCCAGTTAAGACAACCAATTAGATGGTGGAGCCTGGAGAGTGAAGACCAGCTAAGACAGCCAATTAGATGGTGGAACTTGGGGTGTGGAGACCAGCTAAGACAACCAATTAGATGGTGGAACTTGGGAGTGAAGACCAGCTAAGACAACCAATTAGATGGTGGAATTGGGGAATGAAGACCAGCTAAGACAACCAATTAGATGGTGGAACTTGGGGAGTGAAGACCAGCTAAGACAACAAATTAGATGGTGGAGCCTGGAGAGTGAAGACCAGCTAAGACAACCAATTAGATGGTGGAACTTGGGGAGTGAAGACGAGCTAAGACAACCAATTAGATGGTGGAACTTGGGGAGTGAAGACCAGCTAAGACAACCAATTAGATGGTGGAACTTGGAGAGTGAAGACCAGCTAAGACAACTAATTAGATGGTGGAACTTGGGGAGTGAAGACCAGCTAAGACAACCAATTAGATGGTGGAACTTGGGGAGTGAAGACCAGCTAAGACAACCAATTAGATGGTGGAACTTGGGAGTGAAGACCAGCTAAGACAACCAATTAGATGATGGAATTGGGGAATGAAGACCAGCTAAGACAACCAATTAGATGGTGGAACTTGGGGAGTGAAGACCAGCTAAGACAACCAATTAGATGGTGGAACTTGGGGAGTGAAGACCAGCTAAGAGAACCAATTAGATGGTGGAACTTGGGGAGTGAAGACCAGCTAAGAGAACCAATTAGATGGTGGAACTTGGGGAGTGAAGACCAGCTAAGACAACCAATTAGATGGTGGAACTTGGGGAGTGAAGACCAGCTAAGACAACCAATTAGATGGTGGAACTTGGGGAGTGAAGACCAGCTAAGAGAACCAATTAGATGGTGGAACTTGGGGAGTGAAGACCAGCTGAGACAACCAATTAGATGGTGGAACTTGGGGACTGAAGACCAGCTAAGACAACCAATTAGATGGTGGAACTTGGGGAGTGAAGACCAGCTGAGACAACCAATTAGATGGTGGAACTTGGAGAGTGAAGACCAGATAAGACAACCAATTAGATGGTGGAACTTGGAGAGTGAAGACCAGATAAGACAACCAATTAGATGGTGGAACTTGGGGACTGAAGACCAGCTAAGACAACCAAATAGATGGTGGAACTTGGAGAGTGAAGACCAGCTAAGACAACCAATTAGATGGTGGAACTTGGGAGTGAAGACCAGCTAAGACAACCAATTAGATGGTGGAATTGGGGAATGAAGACCAGCTAAGACAACCAATTAGATGGTGGAACTTGGGGAGTGAAGACCAGCTAAGACAACCAATTAGATGGTGGAACTTGGAGAGTGAAGACCAGCTAAGAGAACGAATTAGATGGAGGAACTTGGAGAGTGAAGACCAGCTAAGACAACCAATTAGATGGTGGAACTTGGGGAGTGAAGACCAGCTAAGACAACCAATTAGATGGTGGAACTAACAGGGTGAAGACCAGCTAAGACAACCAATTATATGATGGAACTTGGAGAGTGAAGACCAGCTAAGAGAACCAATTAGATGGTGGAACGTGTGGACTGAAGACCAGCTAAGACAACCAATAAGATGGTGGAACTTGGGGAGTGAAGACCAGCTGAGACAACCAATTAGATGGTGGAACTTGGGGACTGAAGACCAGCTAAGACAACCAATTAGATGGTGGAACTTGGGGACGGAAGACCAGCTAAGACAACCAATTAGATGGTGGAATTTGTGGAGTGACGACCAGCTAAGACAACCAATTAGATGGTGGAACTTGGGAGTGAAGACCAGCTAAGACAACCAATTAGATGGTGGAATTGGGGAATGAAGACCAGCTAAGACAACCAATTAGGTGGTGGAACTTGCGGAGTGAAGACCAGCTAAGAAAACCAATTAGATGGTGGAACTTGGGGACTGAAGACCAGCTAAGACAACCAATTAGATGGTGGAACTTGGGGACTGAAGACCAGCTAAGACAACCAATTAGATGGTGGAACTTGGGGAGTGACGACCAGCTAAGACAACCAAATAGATCGTGGAACTTGGGGACTGAAGTCCAGTTAAGACAACCAATTAGATGGTGGAGCCTGGAGAGTGAAGAACCGCTAAGACAGCCAATTAGATGGTGGAACTTGGGGTGTGGAGACCAGCTAAGACAACCAATTAGATGGTGGAACTTGGGAGTGAAGACCAGCTAAGACAACCAATTAGATGGTGGAATTGGGGAATGAAGACCAGCTAAGACAACCAATTAGATGGTGGAACTTGGGGAGTGAAGACCAGCTAAGACAACAAATTAGATGGTGGAGCCTGGAGAGTGAAGACCAGCTAAGACAACCAATTAGATGGTGGAACTTGGGGAGTGAAGACCAGCTAAGACAACCAATTAGATGGTGGAACTTGGGGAGTGAAGACCAGCTAAGACAACCAATTAGATGGTGGAACTTGGAGAGTGAAGACCAGCTAAGACAACCAATTAGATGGTGGAACTTGGGGAGTGAAGACCAGCTAAGACAACCAATTAGATGGTGGAACTTGGGGAGTGAAGACCAGCTAAGACAACCAATTAGATGGTGGAACTTGGGGAGTGGAGACCAGCTAAGACAATCAATTAGATTGTGGAACTTGGGGAGTGAAGACCAGCTAAGACAACCAATTAGATGGTGGAACTTGGGGAGTGAAGACCAGCTAAGACAACCAATTAGATGGTGGAACTTGGGGTGTGGAGACCAGCTAAGACAACCAATTAGATGGTGGAACTTGGGGAGTGAAGACCAGCTAAGACAACCAATTAGATGGTGGAACTTGGGGAGTGAAGACCAGCTAAGACAACCAATTAGATTGTGGAACTTGCGGAGTGAAGACCAGCTAAGACAACCAATTAGATGGTGGAACTAGGAGAGTGAAGACCAGCTACGACAACCAATTAGATGGTGGAACTTGGGGACTGAAGTCCAGTTAAGACAACCAATGAGATGGTGGAGCCTGGAGAGTGAAGACCAGCTAAGACACCAATTAGATGGTGGAGCCTGGAGAGTGAAGACCAGCTAAGACAACCAATTAGATGGTGGAACTTGGGGAGTGAAGACCAGCTAAGACAACCAATTAGATGGTGGAACTTGGGGAGTGAAGACCAGCTAATACAACCAATTAGATGGTGGAACTTGGGGAGTGAAGACCAGCTAAGACAACCAATTAGATGGTGGAACTTGGGGACTGAAGACCAGCTAAGACAACCAATTAGAATGTGGAACTTGGGGAGTGAAGACGAGCTAAGAGAACCAATTAGATGGTGGAACTTGGGGAGTGAAGACCAGCTAAGACAACCAATTAGATGGTGGAACTTGGGGAGTGAAGACCAGCTAAGACAACCAATTAGAATGTGGAACTTGGGGAGTGAAGACCAGCTAAGAGAACCAATTAGATGGTGGAACTTGGGAGTGAAGACCAGCTAAGACAACCAATTAGATGGTGGAACTTGGGGAGTGAAGACCAGCTAAGACAACCAATTAGATGGTGGAACTAACAGGGTGAAGACCAGCTAAGACAACCAATTATATGATGGAACTTGGAGAGTGAAGACCAGCTAAGAGAACCAATTAGATGGTGGAACGTGTGGACTGAAGACCAGCTAAGACAACCAATAAGATGGTGGAACTTGGGGAGTGAAGACCAGCTGAGACAACCAATTAGATGGTGGAACTTGGGGACTGAAGACCAGCTAAGACAACCAATTAGATGGTGGAACTTGGGGACTGAAGACCAGCTAAGACAACCAATTAGATGGTGGAATTTGTGGAGTGACGACCAGCTAAGACAACCAATTAGATGGTGGAACTTGGGAGTGAAGACCAGCTAAGACAACCAATTAGATGGTGGAATTGGGGAATGAAGACCAGCTAAGACAACCAATTAGGTGGTGGAACTTGCGGAGTGAAGACCAGCTAAGAAAACCAATTAGATGGTGGAACTTGGGGACTGAAGACCAGCTAAGACAACCAATTAGATGGTGGAACTTGGGGACTGAAGACCAGCTAAGACAACCAATTAGATGGTGGAACTTGGGGAGTGACGACCAGCTAAGACAACCAAATAGATCGTGGAACTTGGGGACTGAAGTCCAGTTAAGACAACCAATTAGATGGTGGAGCCTGGAGAGTGAAGAACCGCTAAGACAGCCAATTAGATGGTGGAACTTGGGGTGTGGAGACCAGCTAAGACAACCAATTAGATGGTGGAACTTGGGAGTGAAGACCAGCTAAGACAACCAATTAGATGGTGGAATTGGGGAATGAAGACCAGCTAAGACAACCAATTAGATGGTGGAACTTGGGGAGTGAAGACCAGCTAAGACAACAAATTAGATGGTGGAGCCTGGAGAGTGAAGACCAGCTAAGACAACCAATTAGATGGTGGAACTTGGGGAGTGAAGACCAGCTAAGACAACCAATTAGATGGTGGAACTTGGGGAGTGAAGACCAGCTAAGACAACCAATTAGATGGTGGAACTTGGAGAGTGAAGACCAGCTAAGACAACCAATTAGATGGTGGAACTTGGGGAGTGAAGACCAGCTAAGACAACCAATTAGATGGTGGAACTTGGGGAGTGAAGACCAGCTAAGACAACCAATTAGATGGTGGAACTTGGGGAGTGGAGACCAGCTAAGACAATCAATTAGATTGTGGAACTTGGGGAGTGAAGACCAGCTAAGACAACCAATTAGATGGTGGAACTTGGGGAGTGAAGACCAGCTAAGACAACCAATTAGATGGTGGAACTTGGGGTGTGGAGACCAGCTAAGACAACCAATTAGATGGTGGAACTTGGGGAGTGAAGACCAGCTAAGACAACCAATTAGATGGTGGAACTTGGGGAGTGAAGACCAGCTAAGACAACCAATTAGATTGTGGAACTTGCGGAGTGAAGACCAGCTAAGACAACCAATTAGATGGTGGAACTAGGAGAGTGAAGACCAGCTACGACAACCAATTAGATGGTGGAACTTGGGGACTGAAGTCCAGTTAAGACAACCAATGAGATGGTGGAGCCTGGAGAGTGAAGACCAGCTAAGACAACCAATTAGATGGTGGAGCCTGGAGAGTGAAGACCAGCTAAGACAACCAATTAGATGGTGGAACTTGGGGAGTGAAGACCAGCTAAGACAACCAATTAGATGGTGGAACTTGGGGAGTGAAGACCAGCTAATACAACCAATTAGATGGTGGAACTTGGGGAGTGAAGACCAGCTAAGACAACCAATTAGATGGTGGAACTTGGGGACTGAAGACCAGCTAAGACAACCAATTAGAATGTGGAACTTGGGGAGTGAAGACGAGCTAAGAGAACCAATTAGATGGTGGAACTTGGGGAGTGAAGACCAGCTAAGACAACCAATTAGATGGTGGAACTTGGGGAGTGAAGACCAGCTAAGACAACCAATTAGAATGTGGAACTTGGGGAGTGAAGACCAGCTAAGAGAACCAATTAGATGGTGGAACTTGGGAGTGAAGACCAGCTAAGACAACCAATTAGATGGTGGAACTTGGGGAGTGAAGACCAGCTAAGACAACCAATTAGAATGTGGAACTTGGGGAGTGAAGACCAGCTAAGAGAACCAATTAGATGGTGGAACTTGGGGACTGAAGACCAGCTAAGACAACCAATTAGATGGTGGAACTTGGGGAGTGAAGACCAGCTAAGACAACCAATTAGATGGTGGAACTTGGGGAGTGAAGACCAGCTAAGACAACCAATTAGATGGTGGAACTTGGAGAGTAAAGACCAGCTAAGACAACCAATTAGATGGTGGAACTTGGGGAGTGAAGACCAGCTAAGACAACCAATTAGAATGTGGAACTTGGAGAGTGAAGACCAGCTAAGACAACCAATTAGATGGTGGAACTTGGGGAGTGAAGACCAGCTAAGACAACCAATTAGAATGTGGAACTTGGGGAGTGAAGACCAGCTAAGAGAACCAATTAGATGGTGGAACTTGGGGACTGAAGACCAGCTAAGACAACCAATTAGATGGTGGAACTTGGGGAGTGAAGACCAGCTAAGACAACCAATTAGATGGTGGAACTTGGGGAGTGAAGACCAGCTAAGACAACCAATTAGATGGTGGAACTTGGAGAGTGAAGACCAGCTAAGACAACCAATTAGATGGTGGAACTTGGGAGTGAAGACCAGCTAAGACAACCAATTAGATGGTGGAACTTGGGGAGTGAAGACCAGCTAAGACAACCAATTAGAATGTGGAACTTGGGGAGTGAAGACCAGCTAAGAGAACCAATTAGATGGTGGAACTTGGGGACTGAAGACCAGCTAAGACAACCAATTAGATGGTGGAACTTGGGGAGTGAAGACCAGCTAAGACAACCAATTAGATGGTGGAACTTCGGGAGTGAAGACCAGCTAAGACAACCAATTAGATGGTGGAACTTGGGGAGTGAAGACCAGCTAAGACAACCAATTAGAATGTGGAACTTGGGGAGTGAAGACCAGCTAAGAGAACCAATTAGATGGTGGAACTTGGGAGTGAAGACCAGCTAAGACAACCAATTAGATGATGGAATTGGGGAATGAAGACCAGCTAAGACAACCAATTAGAATGTGGAACTTGGGGAGTGAAGACCAGCTAAGAGAACCAATTAGATGGTGGAACTTGGGGAGTGAAGACCAGCTGAGACAACCAATTAGATGGTGGAACTTGGGGACTGAAGACCAGCTAAGACAACCAATTAGATGGTGGAACTTGGGGAGTGAAGACCAGCTGAGACAACCAATTAGATGGTGGAACTTGGGAGTGAAGACCAGCTAAGACAACCAATTAGATGATGGAATTGGGGAATGAAGACCAGCTAAGACAACCAATTAGAATGTGGAACTTGGGGAGTGAAGACCAGCTAAGAGAACCAATTAGATGGTGGAACTTGGGGAGTGAAGACCAGCTGAGACAACCAATTAGATGTAGGAACTTGGGGACTGAAGACCAGCTAAGACAACCAATTAGATAGTGGAACTTGGGGAGTGAAGACCAGCTGAGACAACCAATTAGATGGTGGAACTTGGGGAGTGAAGACCAGCTGAGACAACCAATTAGATGTAGGAACTTGGGGACTGAAGACCAGCTAAGACAACCAATTAGATAGTGGAACTTGGGGAGTGAAGACCAGCTGAGACAACCAATTAGATGTAGGAACTTGGGGACTGAAGACCAGCTAAGACAACCAATTAGATAGTGGAACTTGGGGAGTGAAGACCAGCTAAGACACCCAATTAGATGGTGGAACTTGGAGAGTGAAGACCAGATAAGACAACCAATTAGATGGTGGAACTTGGAGAGTGAAGACCAGATAAGACAACCAATTAGATGGTGGAACTTGGGGACTGAAGACCAGCTAAGACAACCAATTAGATGGTAGAACTTGGAGAGTGAAGACCAGCTAAGACAACCAATTAGATGGTGGAACTTGGGAGTGAAGACCAGCTAAGACAACCAATTAGATGGTGGAATTGGGGAATGAAGACCAGCTAAGACAACCAATTAGATGGTGGAACTTGGGGAGTGAAGACCAGCTAAGACAACCAATTAGATGGTGGAACTTGGAGAGTGAAGACCAGCTAAGACAACCAATTAGATGGTGGAACTAACAGGGTGAAGACCAGCTAAGACAACCAATTAGATGATGGAACTTGGAGAGTGAAGACCAGTTAAGAGAACCAATTAGATGGTGGAACGTGTGGACTGAAGACCAGCTAAGACAACCAATAAGATGGTGGAACTTGGGGAGTGAAGACCAGCTGAGACAACCAATTAGATTGTGGAACTTGGGGAGTGAAGACCAGCTAAGATAACCAATTAGATGGTGGAACTTGGGGACTGAAGACCAGCTAAGACAACCAATTAGATGGTGGAACTTGGGGACTGAAGACCAGCTAAGACAACCAATTAGATGGTGGAATTTGTGGAGTGACGACCAGCTAAGACAACCAATTAGATGGTGGAACTTGGGGACTGAAGACCAGCTAAGACAACCAATTAGATGGTGGAACTTGGGAGTGAAGACCAGCTAAGACAACCAATTAGATGGTGGAATTGGGGAATGAAGACCAGCTAAGACAACCAATTAGATGGTGGAACTTGCGGAGTGAAGACCAGCTAAGAAAACCAATTAGATGGTGGAACTTGGGGACTGAAGACCAGCTAAGACAACCAATTAGATGGTGGAACTTGGGGACTGAAGACCAGCTAAGACAACCAATTAGATGGTGGAACTTGGGGAGTGACGACCAGCTAAGACAACCAAATAGATCGTGGAACTTGGGGACTGAAGTCCAGTTAAGACAACCAATTAGATGGTGGAGCCTGGAGAGTGAAGACCAGCTAAGACAGCCGATTAGATGGTGGAACTTGGGGTGTGGAGACCAGCTAAGACAACCAATTAGATGGTGGAACTTGGGAGTGAAGACCAGCTAAGACAACCAATTAGATGGTGGAATTGGGGAATGAAGACCAGCTAAGACAACCAATTAGATGGTGGAACTTGGGGAGTGAAGACCAGCTAAGACAACAAATTAGATGGTGGAGCCTGGAGAGTGAAGACCAGCTAAGACAACCAATTAGATGGTGGAACTTGGGGAGTGAAGACCAGCTAAGACAACCAATTAGATGGTGGAACTTGGGGAGTGAAGACCAGCTAAGACAACCAATTAGATGGTGGAACTTGGAGAGTGAAGACCAGCTAAGACAACCAATTAGATGGTGGAACTTGGGGAGTGAAGACCAGCTAAGACAACCAATTAGATGGTGGAACTTGGGGAGTGAAGACCAGCTAAGACAACCAATTAGATGGTGGAACTTGGGGAGTGAAGACCAGCTAAGACAACCAATTAGATGGTGGAACTTGGGGACTGAAGACCAGCTAAGACAACCAATTAGATGGTGGAACTTGGGGAGTGAAGACCAGCTAAGACAACCAATTAGATGGTGGAACTTGGGGAGTGAAGACCAGCTAAGAGAACCCATTAGATGGTGGAACTTGGGGACTGAAGACCAGCTAAGACAACCAATTAGATGGTGGAACTTGGGGAGTGAAGACCAGCTAAGACAACCAATTAGATGGTGGAACTTGGGGAGTGAAGACCAGCTAAGAAAACCAATTAGATGGTGGAACTTGGGGACTGAAGACCAGCTAAGACAACCAATTAGATGGTGGAACTTGGGGAGTGAAGACCAGCTAAGACAACCAATTAGAATGTGGAACTTGGGGACTGAAGACCAGCTAAGAGAACCAATTAGATGGTGGAACTTGGGAGTGAAGACCAGCTAAGACAACCAATTAGATGGTGGAACTTGGGGAGTGAAGACCAGCTAAGACAACCAATTAGAATGTGGAACTTGGGGAGTGAAGACCAGCTAAGAGAACCAATTAGATGGTGGAACTTGGGGACTGAAGACCAGCTAAGACAACCAATTAGATGGTGGAACTTGGGGAGTGAAGACCAGCTAAGACAACCAATTAGAATGTGGAACTTGGGGAGTGAAGACCAGCTAAGAGAACCAATTAGATGGTGGAACTTGGGGAGTGAAGACCAGCTAAGAGAACCAGTTAGATGGTGGAACTTGGGGACTGAAGTACAGTTAAGACAACCAATTAGATGGTGGAACTTGGGGAGTGAAGACCAGCTAAGACAACCAATTACATGGTGGAACTTGGAGAGTGAAGACCAGCTAAGACACCCAATTAGATGGTGGAACTTGGGGAGTGAAGACCAGCTAAGACAACCAATTAGATGGTGGAACTTGGAGAGTGAAGACCAGCTAAGTCAACCAATTAGATGGTGGAACTTGGGGAGTGAAGACCAGCTAAGACAACCAATTAGATGGTGGAACTTGGGGAGTGAAGACCAGCTAAGACAACCAATTAGATGGTGGAACTTGGGGACTGAAGACCAGCTAAGACAACCAATTAGATGGTGGAACTTGGGGAGTGAAGACCAGCTAAGACAACCAATTAGATGGTGGAACTTGGGGAGTGAAGACCAGCTAAGACAACCAATTAGATGGTGGAACTTGGGGAGTGAAGACCAGCTAAGACAACCAATTAGAATGTGGAACTTGGGGAGTGAAGACCAGCTAAGAGAACCAATTAGATGGTGGAACTTGGGAGTGAAGACCAGCTAAGACAACCAATTAGATGGTGGAACTTGGGGAGTGAAGACCAGCTAAGACAACCAATTAGATGGTGGAACTTGGGGACTGAAGACCAGCTAAGACAACCAATTAGATGGTGGAACTTGGGGACTGAAGACCAGCTAAGACAACCAATTAGATGGTGGAACTTGGGGAGTGAAGACCAGCTAAGACAACCAATTAGAATGTGGAACTTGGGGACTGAAGACCAGCTAAGAGAACCAATTAGATGGTGGAACTTGGGAGTGAAGACCAGCTAAGACAACCAATTAGATGGTGGAACTTGGGGAGTGAAGACCAGCTAAGACAACCAATTAGAATGTGGAACTTGGGGAGTGAAGACCAGCTAAGAGAACCAATTAGATGGTGGAACTTGGGGACTGAAGACCAGCTAAGACAACCAATTAGATGGTGGAACTTGGGGAGTGAAGACCAGCTAAGACAACCAATTAGATGGTGGAACTTGGAGAGTGAAGACCAGCTAAGACAACCAATTAGATGGTGGAACTTGGGGAGTGATGACCAGCTAAGACAACCAATTAGAATGTGGAACTTGGGGAGTGAAGACCAGCTAAGAGAACCAATTAGATGGTGGAACTTGGGGAGTGAAGACCAGCTAAGAGAACCAGTTAGATGGTGGAACTTGGGGACTGAAGTACAGTTAAGACAACCAATTAGATGGTGGAACTTGGGGAGTGAAGACCAGCTAAGACAACCAATTACATGGTGGAACTTGGAGAGTGAAGACCAGCTAAGACAACCAATTAGATGGTGGAACTTGGGGAGTGAAGACCAGCTAAGACAACCAATTAGATGGTGGAACTTGGAGAGTGAAGACCAGCTAAGTCAACCAATTAGATGGTGGAACTTGGGGAGTGAAGACCAGCTAAGACAACCAATTAGATGGTGGAACTTGGGGAGTGAAGACCAGCTAAGACAACCAATTAGATGGTGGAACTTGGGGAGTGAAGACCAGCTAAGACAACCAATTAGATGGTGGAACTTGGGGAGTGAAGACCAGCTAAGACAACCAATTAGATGGTGGAACTTGGGGAGTGAAGACCAGCTAAGACAACCAATTAGATGGTGGAACTTGGGGAGTGAAGACCAGCTAAGACAACCAATTAGATGGTGGAACTTGGGGAGTGAAGACCAGCTAAGACAACCAATTAGAATGTGGAACTTGGGGAGTGAAGACCAGCTAAGAGAACCAATTAGATGGTGGAACTTGGGAGTGAAGACCAGCTAAGACAACCAATTAGAATGTGGAACTTGGGGAGTGAAGACCAGCTAAGAGAACCAATTAGATGGTGGAACTTGGGGAGTGAAGACCAGCTGAGACAACCAATTAGATGGTGGAACTTGGGGACTGAAGACCAGCTAAGACAACCAATTAGATGGTGGAACTTGGGGAGTGAAGACCAGCTAAGACAACCAATTAGATGGTGGAACTTCGGGAGTGAAGACCAGCTAAGACAACCAATTAGATGGTGGAACTTGGGGAGTGAAGACCAGCTAAGACAACCAATTAGAATGTGGAACTTGGGGAGTGAAGACCAGCTAAGAGAACCAATTAGATGGTGGAACTTGGGAGTGAAGACCAGCTAAGACAACCAATTAGATGATGGAATTGGGGAATGAAGACCATCTAAGACAACCAATTAGAATGTGGAACTTGGGGAGTGAAGACCAGCTAAGAGAACCAATTAGATGGTGGAACTTGGGGAGTGAAGACCAGCTGAGACAACCAATTAGATGGTGGAACTTGGGGACTGAAGACCAGCTAAGACAACCAATTAGATGGTGGAACTTGGGGAGTGAAGACCAGCTGAGACAACCAATTAGATGGTGGAACTTGGGAGTGAAGACCAGCTAAGACAACCAATTAGAAGATGGAATTGGGGAATGAAGACCAGCTAAGACAACCAATTAGAATGTGGAACTTGGGGAGTGAAGACCAGCTAAGAGAACCAATTAGATGGTGGAACTTGGGAGTGAAGACCAGCTAAGACAACCAATTAGATGGTGGAACTTGGGGAGTGAAGACCAGCTAAGACAACCAATTAGAATGTGGAACTTGGGGAGTGAAGACCAGCTAAGAGAACCAATTAGATGGTGGAACTTCGGGAGTGAGGACCAGCTAAGAGAACCAGTTAGATGGTGGAACTTGGGGACTGAAGTACAGTTAAGACAACCAATTAGATGGTGGAACTTGGGGAGTGAAGACCAGCTAAGACAACCAATTACATGTTGGAACTTGGAGAGTGAAGACCAGCTAAGACAACCAATTAGATGGTGGAACTTGGGGAGTGAAGACCAGCTAAGACAACCAATTAGATGGTGGAACTTGGAGAGTGAAGACCATCTAAGTCAACCAATTAGATGGTGGAACTTGGGGAGTGAAGACCAGCTAAGACAACCAATTAGATGGTGGAACTTGGGGAGTGAAGACCAGCTAAGACAACCAATTAGATGGTGGAACTTGGGGAGTGAAGACCAGCTAAGACAACCAATTAGATGGTGGAACTTGGGGAGTGAAGACCAGCTAAGACAACCAATTAGATGGTGGAACTTGGGGAGTGAAGACCAGCTAAGACAACCAATTAGAATGTGGAACTTGGGGAGTGAAGACCAGCTAAGAGAACCAATTAGATGGTGGAACTTGGGAGTGAAGACCAGCTAAGACAACCAAATAGATGGTGGAACTTGGGGAGTGAAGACCAGCTAAGAGAACCAATTAGATGGTGGAACTTGGGGAGTGAAGACCAGCTGAGACAACCAATTAGATGGTGGAACTTGGGGACTGAAGACCAGCTAAGACAACCAATTAGATGGTGGAACTTGGGGAGTGAAGACCAGCTAAGACAACCAATTAGATGGTGGAACTTCGGGAGTGAAGACCAGCTAAGACAACCAATTAGATGGTGGAACTTGGGGAGTGAAGACCAGCTAAGACAACCAATTAGAATGTGGAACTTGGGGAGTGAAGACCAGCTAAGAGAACCAATTAGATGGTGGAACTTGGGAGTGAAGACCAGCTAAGACAACCAATTAGATGATGGAATTGGGGAATGAAGACCAGCTAAGACAACCAATTAGAATGTGGAACTTGGGGAGTGAAGACCAGCTAAGAGAACCAATTAGATGGTGGAACTTGGGGAGTGAAGACCAGCTGAGACAACCAATTAGATGGTGGAACTTGGGGACTGAAGACCAGCTAAGACAACCAATTAGATGGTGGAACTTGGGGAGTGAAGACCAGCTAAGACAACCAATTAGAATGTGGAACTTGGGGAGTGAAGACCAGCTAAGAGAACCAATTAGATGGTGGAACTTGGGGAGTGAAGACCAGCTAAGACAACCAATTAGATGGTGGAACTTGGGGAGTGAAGACCAGCTGAGACAACCAATTAGATGGTGGAACTTGGGAGTGAAGACCAGCTAAGACAACCAATTAGATGGTGGAACTTGGGGAGTGAAGACCAGCTAAGACAACCAATTAGAATGTGGAACCTGGGGAGTGAAGACCAGCTAAGAGAACCAATTAGATGGTGGAACTTGGGGACTGAAGACCAGATAAGACAACCAATTAGATGGTGGAACTTGGGGAGTGAAGACCAGCTAAGACAACCAATTAGATGGTGGAACTTGGGGAGTGAAGACCAGCTAAGACAACCAATTAGATGGTGGAACTTGGAGAGTGAAGACCAGCTAAGACAACCAATTAGATGGTGGAACTTGGGGAGTGAAGACCAGCTAAGACAACCAATTAGATGGTGGAACTTGGAGAGTGAAGACCAGCTAAGTCAACCAATTACATGGTGGAACTTGGGGAGTGAAGACCAGCTAAGACAACCAATTAGATGGTGGAACTTGGGGAGTGAAGACCAGCTAAGACAACCAATTAGATGGTGGAACTTGGGGAGTGAAGACCAGCTAAGACAACCAATCAGATGGTGGAACTTGGGGACTGAAGACCAGCTAAGACAACCAATTAGATGGTGGAACTTGGGGAGTGAAGACCAGCTAAGACAACCAATTAGATGGTGGAACTTGGGGAGTGAAGACCAGCTAAGACAACCAATTAGATGGTGGAACTTGGGGAGTGAAGACCAGCTAAGACAACCAATTAGATGGTGGAACTTGGGGAGTGAAGACCAGCTAAGACAACCAATTAGAATGTGGAACTTGGGGAGTGAAGACCAGCTAAGAGAACCAATTAGATGGTGGAACTTGGGAGTGAAGACCAGCTAAGACAACCAATTAGATGGTGGAACTTGGGGAGTGAAGACCAGCTGAGACAACCAATTAGATGGTGGAACTTGGGGAGTGAAGACCAGCTCAGACAACCAATTAGATGGTGGAACTTCGGGAGTGAAGACCAGCTAAGACAACCAATTAGATGGTGGAACTTGGGGAGTGAAGACCAGCTAAGACAACCAATTAGAATGTGGAACTTGGGGAGTGAAGACCAGCTAAGAGAACCAATTAGATGGTGGAACTTGGGAGTGAAGACCAGCTAAGACAACCAATTAGATGATGGAATTGGGGAATGAAGACCAGCTAAGACAACCAATTAGAATGTGGAACTTGGGGAGTGAAGACCAGCTAAGAGAACCAATTAGATGGTGGAACTTGGGGAGTGAAGACCAGCTGAGACAACCAATTAGATGGTGGAACTTGGGGACTGAAGACCAGCTAAGACAAACAATTAGATGGTGGAACTTGGGGAGTGAAGACCAGCTGAGACAACCAATTAGATGGTGGAACTTGGGAGTGAAGACCAGCTAAGACAACCAATTAGATGATGGAATTGGGGAATGAAGACCAGCTAAGACAACCAATTAGAATGTGGAACTTGGGGAGTGAAGACCAGCTAAGAGAACCAATTAGATGGTGGAACTTGGGGAGTGAAGACCAGCTGAGACAACCAATTAGATGGTGGAACTTGGGGACTGAAGACCAGCTAAGACAACCAATTAGATGGTGGAACTTGGGGAGTGAAGACCAGCTGAGACAACCAATTAGATGGTGGAACTTGGAGAGTGAAGACCAGATAAGACAACCAATTAGATGGTGGAACTTGGGGACTGAAGACCAGCTAAGACAACCAATTAGATGGTGGAACTTGGGGAGTGAAGACCAGCTAAGACAACCAATTAGATGGTGGAACTTGGGGACTGAAGTCCAGTTAAGACAACAAATTAGATGGTGAAGCCTGGAGAGTGAAGGCCAGCTAAGACAAACAATTAGATGGTGGAACTTGGGGTGTGGAGACCAGCTAAGACAACCAATTAGATGGTGGAACTTGGGAGTGAAGACCAGCTAAGACAACCAATTAGATGGTGGAATTGGGGAATGAAGACCAGCTAAGACAACCAATTAGATGGTGGAACTTGGGGAGTGAAGACCAGCTAAGACAACCAATTAGATGGTGGAACTTGGAGAGTGAAGACCAGCTAAGAGAACGAATTAGATGGAGGAACTTGGAGAGTGAAGACCAGCTAAGACAACCAATTAGATGGTGGAACTTGGGGAGTGAAGACCAGCTAAGACAACAAATTAGATGGTGGAACTTGGAGAGTGAAGACCAGCTAAGACAACCAATTAGATGGTGGAACTTACAGGGTGAAGACCAGCTAAGACAACCAATTAGATGATGGAACTTGGAGAGTGAAGACCAGCTAAGAGAACCAATTAGATGGTGGAACGTGTGGACTGAAGACCAGCTAAGACAACCAATAAGATGGTGGAACTTGGAGAGTCAAGACCAGCTGAGACAACCAATTAGATTGTGGAACTTGGGGAGTGAAGACCAGCTAAGATAACCAATTAGATGGTGGAACTTGGGGACTGAAGACCAGCTAAGACAACCAATTAGATGGTGGAACTTGGGGACTGAAGACCAGCTAAGACAACCAATTAGATGGTGGAATTTGTGGAGTGACGACCAGCTAAGACAACCAATTAGATGGTGGAACTTGGGGACTGAAGACCAGCTAAGACAACCAATTAGATGGTGGAAATTGGGAGTGAAGACCAGCTAAGACAACCAATTAGATGGTGGAATTGGGGAATGAAGACCAGCTAAGACAATCAATTAGATGGTGGAACTTGGGGACTGAAGACCAGCTAAGACAACCAATTAGATGGTGGAACTTGGGGACTGAAGACCAGCTAAGACAACCAATTAGATGGTGGAACTTGGGGAGTGACGACCAGCTAAGACAACCAAATAGATCGTGGAACCTGGGGACTGAAGTCCAGTTAAGACAACCAATTAGATGGTGGAGCCTGGAGAGTGAAGACCAGACAAGACAACCAATTAGATGGTGGAACTTGGAGAGTGAAGACCAGATAAGACAGCCAATTAGATGGTGGAACTTGGGGTGTGGAGACCAGCTAAGACAACCAATTAGATGGTGGAATTGGGGAATGAAGACCAGCTAAGACAACCAATTAGATGGTGGAACTTGGGGAGTGAAGACCAGCTAAGACAACAAATTAGATGGTGGAACTTGGGAGTGAAGACCAGCTAAGACAACAAATTAGATGGTGGAACTTACAGGGTGAAGACCAGCTAAGACAACCAATTAGATGATGGAACTTGGGGAGAGAAGACCAGCTAAGACAACCAATTAGATGGTGGAACTTGGAGAGTGAAGACCAGCTGAGACAACCAATTAGAATGTGGAACTTGGGGAGTGAAGACCAGCTAAGATAACCAATTAGATGGTGGAACTTGGGGAGTGAAGACCAGCTGAGACAACCAATTAGAATGTGGAACTTGGGGAGTGACGACCAGCTAAGACAACCAATTAGATCGTGGAACTTGGGGACTGAAGTCCAGTTAAGACAACCAATTAGATGGTGGAGCCTGGAGAGTGAAGACCAGCTAAGACAACCAATTAGATGGTGGAACTTGGGGTGTGGAGACCAGCTAAGACAACCAATTAGATGGTGGAACTTGGGAGTGAAGACCAGCTAAGACAACCAATTAGATGGTGGAACTTGGGGAGTGAAGACCAGCTAAGAAAACCAATTAGATGGTGGAACTTGGGGACTGAAGACCAACTAAGACAACCAATTAGATGGTGGAACTTGGGGACTGAAGACCAGCTAAGACAACCAATTAGATGGTGGAACTTGGGGAGTGAAGACCAGCTAAGACAACCAATTAGATGGTGGAACTTGGGGAGTGAAGACCAGCTAAGACAACCAGTTAGATGGTGGAACTTGGGGACTGAAGACCAGCTAAGACAACCAATTAGATGGTGGAACTTGGGGACTGAAGACCAGCTAAGACAACCAATTAGATGGTGTAACTTGGGGAGTGAAGACCAGCTGAGACAACCAGTTAGATGGTGGAACTTGGGGACTGAAGTCCAGTTAAGACAACCAATTAGATGGTGGAACTTGGGGACTGAAGACCAGCTAAGACAACCAATTAGATGGTGGAACTTGGGGACTGAAGACCAGCTAAGACAACCAATTAGATGGTGGAACTTGGGGAGTGAAGACCAGCTGAGACAACCAATTAGATGGTGGAACTTGGAGAGTGAAGACCAGATAAGACAACCAATTAGATGGTGGAACTTGGGGACTGAAGACCAGCTAAGACAACCAATTAGATGGTGGAACTTGGGGAGTGAAGACCAGCTAAGACAACCAATTAGATGGTGAAACTTGGGGACTGAAGTCCAGTTAAGACAACAAATTAGATGGTGGAGCCTGGAGAGTGAAGGCCAGCTAAGACAAACAATTAGATGGTGGAACTTGGGGTGTGGAGACCAGCTAAGACAATCAATTAGATGGTGGAACTTGGGAGTGAAGACCAGCTAAGACAACCAATTAGATGGTGGAACTTGGGGAGTGAAGACCAGCTAAGAGAACGAATTAGATGGAGGAACTTGGAGAGTGAAGACCAGCTAAGACAACCAATTAGATGGTGGAACTTGGAGAGTGAAGACCAGCTAAGACAACCAATTAGATGGTGGAACTTGGAGAGTGAAGACCAGCTAAGAGAACGAATTAGATGGAGGAACTTGGAGAGTGAAGACCAGCTAAGACAACCAATTAGATGGTGGAACTTGGGAGTGAAGACCAGCTAAGACAACCAATTAGATGGTGGAATTGGGGAATGAAGACCAGCTAAGACAACCAATTAGATGGTGGAACTTGCGGAGTGAAGACCAGCTAAGAAAACCAATTAGATGGTGGAACCTGGGGACTGAAGACCAGCTAAGACAACCAATTAGATGGTGGAACTTGGGGACTGAAGACCAGCTAAGACAACCAATTAGATGGTGGAACTTGGGGAGTGACGACCAGCTAAGACAACCAAATAGATCGTGGAACTTGGGGACTGAAGTCCAGTTAAGACAACCAATTAGATGGTGGAGCCTGGAGAGTGAAGACCAGCTAAGACAGCCAATTAGATGGTGGAACTTGGGGTGTGGAGACCAGCTAAGACAACCAATTAGATGGTGGAACTTGGGAGTGAAGACCAGCTAAGACAACCAATTAGATGGTGGAATTGGGGAATGAAGACCAGCTAAGACAACCAATTAGATGGTGGAACTTGGGGAGTGAAGACCAGCTAAGACAACAAATTAGATGGTGGAGCCTGGAGAGTGAAGACCAGCTAAGACAACCAATTAGATGGTGGAACTTGGGGAGTGAAGACGAGCTAAGACAACCAATTAGATGGTGGAACTTGGGGAGTGAAGACCAGCTAAGACAACCAATTAGATGGTGGAACTTGGAGAGTGAAGACCAGCTAAGACAACTAATTAGATGGTGGAACTTGGGGAGTGAAGACCAGCTAAGACAACCAATTAGATGGTGGAACTTGGGGAGTGAAGACCAGCTAAGACAACCAATTAGATGGTGGTACTTGGGAGTGAAGACCAGCTAAGACAACCAATTAGATGATGGAATTGGGGAATGAAGACCAGCTAAGACAACCAATTAGAATGTGGAACTTGGGGAGTGAAGACCAGCTAAGAGAACCAATTAGATGGTGGAACTTGGGGAGTGAAGACCAGCTGAGACAACCAATTAGATGGTGGAACTTGGGGAGTGAAGACCAGCTAAGAGAACCAATTAGATGGTGGAACTTGGGAGTGAAGACCAGCTAAGACAACCAATTAGATGGTGGAACTTGGGGAGTGAAGACCAGCTGAGACAACCAATTAGATGGTGGAACTTGGAGAGTGAAGACCAGATAAGACAACCAATTAGATGGTGGAACTTGGAGAATGAAGACCAGATAAGACAACCAATTAGATGGTGGAACTTGGAGAGTGAAGACCAGATAAGACAACCAATTAGATGGTGGAACTTGGAGAGTGAAGACCAGATAAGACAACCAATTAGATGGTGGAACTTGGGGACTGAAGACCAGCTAAGACAACCAATTAGATGGTGGAACTTGGAGAGTGAAGACCAGCTAAGACAACCAATTAGATGGTGGAACTTGGGAGTGAAGACCAGCTAAGACAACCAATTAGATGGTGGAATTGGGGAATGAAGACCAGCTAAGACAACCAATTAGATGGTGGAACTTGGGGACTGAAGACCAGCTAAGACAACCAATTAGATGGTGGAACTTGGAGAGTGAAGACCAGCTAAGAGAACGAATTAGATGGAGGAACTTGGAGAGTGAAGACCAGCTAAGACAACCAATTAGATGGTGGAACTTGGGGAGTGAAGACCAGCTAAGACAACCAATTAGATGGTGGAACTAACAGGGTGAAGACCAGCTAAGACAACCAATTATATGATGGAACTTGGAGAGTGAATACCAGCTAAGAGAACCAATTAGATGGTGGAACGTGTGGACTGAAGA
The DNA here is from genome assembly GCA_964016885.1 of Eledone cirrhosa. Lineage (NCBI taxonomy): Eukaryota > Metazoa > Mollusca > Cephalopoda > Octopoda > Eledonidae > Eledone > Eledone cirrhosa. The sequence continues at coordinate 20,763,588 of OZ024741.1, forward strand.
CCAGCTAAGACAACCAATAAAATGGTGGAACTTGGGGAGTGAAGACCAGCTGAGACAACCAATTAGATGGTGGAACTTGGGGACTGAAGACCAGCTAAGACAACCAATTAGATGGTGGAACTTGGGGACTGAAGACCAGCTAAGACAACCAATTAGATGGTGGAATTTGTGGAGTGACGACCAGCTAAGACAACCAATTAGATGGTGGAACTTGGGAGTGAAGACCAGCTAAGACAACCAATTAGATGGTGGAATTGGGGAATGAAGACCAGCTAAGACAACCAATTAGATGGTGGAACTTGCGGAGTGAAGACCAGCTAAGAAAACCAATTAGATGGTGGAACTTGGGGACTGAAGACCAGCTAAGACAACCAATTAGATGGTGGAACTTGGGGACTGAAGACCAGCTAAGACAACCAATTAGATGGTGGAACTTGGGGAGTGACGACCAGCTAAGACAACCAAATAGATCGTGGAACTTGGGGACTGAAGTCCAGTTAAGACAACCAATTAGATGGTGGAGCCTGGAGAGTGAAGAACCGCTAAGACAGCCAATTAGATGGTGGAACTTGGGGTGTGGAGACCAGCTAAGACAACCAATTAGATGGTGGAACTTGGGAGTGAAGACCAGCTAAGACAACCAATTAGATGGTGGAATTGGGGAATGAAGACCAGCTAAGACAACCAATTAGATGGTGGAACTTGGGGAGTGAAGACCAGCTAAGACAACAAATTAGATGGTGGAGCCTGGAGAGTGAAGACCAGCTAAGACAACCAATTAGATGGTGGAACTTGGGGAGTGAAGACCAGCTAAGACAACCAATTAGATGGTGGAACTTGGGGAGTGAAGACCAGCTAAGACAACCAATTAGATGGTGGAACTTGGAGAGTGAAGACCAGCTAAGACAACCAATTAGATGGTGGAACTTGGGGTGTGAAGACCAGCTAAGACAACCAATTAGATGGTGGAACTTGGGGAGTGAAGACCAGCTAAGACAACCAATTAGATGGTGGAACTTGGGGAGTGAAGACCAGCTAAGACAACCAATTAGATGGTGGAACTTGGGGACTGAAGACCAGCTAAGACAACCAATTAGATGGTGGAACTTGGGGAGTGAAGACCAGCTAAGACAACCAATTAGATGGTGGAACTTGGGGAGTGAAGACCAGCTAAGACAACCAATTAGATGGTGGAACTTGGGGACTGAAGACCAGCTAAGACAACCAATTAGATGGTGGAACTTGGGGAGTGAAGACCAGCTAAGACAACCAATTAGATGGTGGAACTTGGGGAGTGAAGACCAGCTAAGACAACCAATTAGATGGTGGAACTTGGGGACTGAAGACCAGCTAAGACAACCAATTAGATGGTGGAACTTGGGGAGTGAAGACCAGCTAAGACAACCAATTAGAATGTGGAACTTGGGGACTGAAGACCAGCTAAGAGAACCAGTTAGATGGTGGAACTTGGGAGTGAAGACCAGCTAAGACAACCAATTAGATGGTGGAACTTGGGGAGTGAAGACCAGCTAAGACAACCAATTAGAATGTGGAACTTGGGGAGTGAAGACCAGCTAAGAGAACCAATTAGATGGTGGAACTTGGGGACTGAAGACCAGCTAAGACAACCAATTAGATGGTGGAACTTGGGGAGTGAAGACCAGCTAAGACAACCAATTAGATGGTGGAACTTGGGGAGTGAAGACCAGCTAAGACAACCAATTAGATGGTGGAACTTGGAGAGTGAAGACCAGCTAAGACAACCAATTAGATGGTGGAACTTGGGGAGTGAAGACCAGCTAAGACAACCAATTAGAATGTGGAACTTGGGGAGTGAAGACCAGCTAAGAGAACCAATTAGATGGTGGAACTTGGGGAGTGAAGACCAGCTAAGAGAACCAGTTAGATGGTGGAACTTGGGGACTGAAGTACAGTTAAGACAACCAATTAGATGGTGGAACTTGGGGAGTGAAGACCAGCTAAGACAACCAATTACATGGTGGAACTTGGAGAGTGAAGACCAGCTAAGAGAACCAATTAGATGGTGGAACTTGGGGAGTGAAGACCAGCTAAGACAACCAATTAGATGGTGGAACTTGGAGAGTGAAGACCAGCTAAGTCAACCAATTAGATGGTGGAACTTGGGGAGTGAAGACCAGCTAAGACAACCAATTAGATGGTGGAACTTGGGGAGTGAAGACCAGCTAAGACAACCAATTAGATGGTGGAACTTGGGGAGTGAAGACCAGCTAAGACAACCAATTAGAATGTGGAACTTGGGGAGTGAAGACCAGCTAAGACAACCAATTAGATGGTGGAACTTGGGGAGTGAAGACCAGCTAAGACAACCAATTAGATGGTGGAACTTGGGGAGTGAAGACCAGCTAAGACAACCAATTAGAATGTGGAACTTGGGGAGTGAAGACCAGCTAAGACAACCAATTAGATGGTGGAACTTGGGAGTGAAGACCAGCTAAGACAACCAATTAGATGGTGGAACTTGGGGACTGAAGACCAGCTAAGACAAGCAATTAGATGGTGGAACTTGGGGACTGAAGACCAGCTAAGACAACCAATTAGATGGTGGAACTTGGGGAGTGAAGACCAGCTAAGACAACCAATTAGATGGTGGAACTTGGGGAGTGAAGACCAGCTAAGACAACCAATTAGATGGTGGAACTTGGGGACTGAAGACCAGCTAAGACAACCAATTAGATGGTGGAACTTGGGGAGTGAAGACCAGCTAAGACAACCAATTAGAATGTGGAACTTGGAGACTGAAGACCAGCTAAGAGAACCAATTAGATGGTGGAACTTGGGAGTGAAGACCAGCTAAGACAACCAATTAGATGGTGGAACTTGGGGAGTGAAGACCAGCTAAGACAACCAATTAGAATGTGGAACTTGGGGAGTGAAGACCAGCTAAGAGAACCAATTAGATGGTGGAACTTGGGGACTGAAGACCAGCTAAGACAACCAATTAGATGGTGGAACGTGGGGAGTGAAGACCAGCTAAGACAACCAATTAGATGGTGGAACTTGGAGAGTGAAGACCAGCTAAGACAACCAATTAGATGGTGGAACTTGGGGAGTGAAGACCAGCTAAGACAACCAATTAGAATGTGGAACTTGGGGAGTGAAGACCAGCTAAGAGAACCAATTAGATGGTGGAACTTGGGGAGTGAAGACCAGCTAAGAGAACCAGTTAGATGGTGGAACTTGGGGACTGAAGTACAGTTAAGACAACCAATTAGATGGTGGAACTTGGGGAGTGAAGACCAGCTAAGACAACCAATTACATGGTGGAACTTGGAGTGTGAAGACCAGCTAAGACAACCAATTAGATGGTGGAACTTGGGGAGTGAAGACCAGCTAAGACAACCAATTAGATGGTGGAACTTGGAGAGTGAAGACCAGCTAAGTCAACCAATTAGATGGTGGAACTTGGGGAGTGAAGACCAGCTAAGACAACCAATTAGATGGTGGAACTTGGGGAGTGAAGACCAGCTAAGCCAACCAATTAGATGGTGGAACTTGGGGAGTGAAGACCAGCTAAGACAACCAATTAGATGGTGGAACTTGGGGAGTGAAGACCAGCTAAGACAACCAATTAGATGGTGGAACTTGGGGACTGAACACCAGCTAAGACAACCAATTAGATGGTGGAACTTGGGGAGTGAAGACCAGCTAAGACAACCAATTAGATGGTGGAACTTGGGGAGTGAAGACCAGCTAAGACAACCAATTAGATGGTGGAACTTGGGGAGTGAAGACCAGCTAAGACAACCAATTAGAATGTGGAACTTGGGGAGTGAAGACCAGCTAAGAGAACCAATTAGATGGTGGAACTTGGGAGTGAAGACCAGCTAAGACAACCAATTAGATGGTGGAACTTGGGGAGTGAAGACCAGCTAAGACAACCAATTAGAATGTGGAACTTGGGGAGTGAAGACCAGCTAAGAGAACCAATTAGATGGTGGAACTTGGGGACTGAAGACCAGCTAAGACAACCAATTAGATGGTGGAACTTGGGGAGTGAAGACCAGCTAAGAGAACCAATTAGATGATGGAACTTGGGAGTGAAGACCAGCTAAGACAACCAATTAGATGATGGAATTGGGGAATGAAGACCAGCTAAGACAACCAATTAGAATGTGGAACTTGGGGAGTGAAGACCAGCTAAGAGAACCAATTAGATGGTGGAACTTGGGGAGTGAAGACCAGCTGAGACAACCAATTAGATGGTGGAACTTGGGGACTGAAGACCAGCTAAGACAACCAATTAGATGGTGGAACTTGGGGAGTGAAGACCAGCTGAGACAACCAATTAGATGGTGGAACTTGGGAGTGAAGACCAGCTAAGACAACCAATTAGATGATGGAATTGGGGAATGAAGACCAGCTAAGACAACCAATTAGAATGTGGAACTTGGGGAGTGAAGACCAGCTAAGAGAACCAATTAGATGGTGGAACTTGGGGAGTGAAGACCAGCTGAGACAACCAATTAGATGGTGGAACTTGGGGACTGAAGACCAGCTAAGACAACCAATTAGATGGTGGAACTTGGGGAGTGAAGACCAGCTGAGACAACCAATTAGATGGTGGAACTTGGGAGTGAAGACCAGCTAAGACAACCAATTAGATGGTGGAACTTGGGGAGTGAAGACCAGCTAAGACAACCAATTAGAATGTGGAACCTGGGGAGTGAAGACCAGCTAAGAGAACCAATTAGATGGTGGAACTTGGGGACTGAAGACCAGCTAAGACAACCAATTAGATGGTGGAACTTGGGGAGTGAAGACCAGCTAAGACAACCAATTAGATGGTGGAACTTGGGGAGTGAAGACCAGCTAAGACAACCAATTAGATGGTGGAACTTGGAGAGTGAAGACCAGCTAAGACAACCAATTAGATGGTGGAACTTGGGGAGTGAAGACCAGCTAAGACAACCAATTAGATGGTGGAACTTGGAGAGTGAAGACCAGCTAAGTCAACCAATTAGATGGTGGAACTTGGGGAGTGAAGACCAGCTAAGACAACCAATTAGATGCTGGAACTTGGGGAGTGAAGACCAGCTAAGACAACCAATTAGATGGTGGAACTTGGGGAGTGAAGACCAGCTAAGACAACCAATCAGATGGTGGAACTTGGGGACTGAAGACCAGCTAAGACAACCAATTAGATGGTGGAACTTGGGGAGTGAAGACCAGCTAAGTCAACCAATTAGATGGTGGAACTTGGGGAGTGAAGACCAGCTAAGACAACCAATTAGATGGTGGAACTTGGGGAGTGAAGACCAGCTAAGACAACCAATTAGATGGTGGAACTTGGGGAGTGAAGACCAGCTAAGACAACCAATTAGAATGTGGAACTTGGGGAGTGAAGACCAGCTAAGAGAACCAATTAGATGGTGGAACTTGGGAGTGAAGACCAGCTAAGACAACCAATTAGATGGTGGAACTTGGGGAGTGAAGACCAGCTGAGACAACCAATTAGATGGTGGAACTTGGGGAGTGAAGACCAGCTCAGACAACCAATTAGATGGTGGAACTTCGGGAGTGAAGACCAGCTAAGACAACCAATTAGATGGTGGAACTTGGGGAGTGAAGACCAGCTAAGACAACCAATTAGAATGTGGAACTTGGGGAGTGAAGACCAGCTAAGAGAACCAATTAGATGGTGGAACTTGGGAGTGAAGACCAGCTAAGACAACCAATTAGATGATGGAATTGGGGAATGAAGACCAGCTAAGACAACCAATTAGAATGTGGAACTTGGGGAGTGAAGACCAGCTAAGAGAACCAATTAGATGGTGGAACTTGGGGAGTGAAGACCAGCTGAGACAACCAATTAGATGGTGGAACTTGGGGACTGAAGACCAGCTAAGACAACCAATTAGATGGTGGAACTTGGGGAGTGAAGACCAGCTGAGACAACCAATTAGATGGTGGAACTTGGAGAGTGAAGACCAGATAAGACAACCAATTAGATGGTGGAACTTGGAGAGTGAAGACCAGATAAGACAACCAATTAGATGGTGGAACTTGGGGACTGAAGACCAGCTAAGACAACCAATTAGATGGTGGAACTTGGAGAGTGAAGACCAGATAAGACAACCAATTAGATGGTGGAACTTGGGGACTGAAGACCAGCTAAGACAACCAATTAGATGGTGGAACTTGGGGAGTGAAGACCAGCTAAGACAACCAATTAGATGGTGGAACTTGGGGACTGAAGTCCAGTTAAGACAACAAATTAGATGGTGAAGCCTGGAGAGTGAAGGCCAGCTAAGACAAACAATTAGATGGTGGAACTTGGGGTGTGGAGACCAGCTAAGACAACCAATTAGATGGTGGAACTTGGGAGTGAAGACCAGCTAAGACAACCAATTAGATGGTGGAATTGGGGAATGAAGACCAGCTAAGACAACCAATTAGATGGTGGAACTTGGGGAGTGAAGACCAGCTAAGACAACCAATTAGATGGTGGAACTTGGAGAGTGAAGACCAGCTAAGACAACCAATTAGATGGAGGAACTTGGAGAGTGAAGACCAGCTAAGACAACCAATTAGATGGTGGAACTTGGGGAGTGAAGACCAGCTAAGACAACAAATTAGATGGTGGAACTTGGAGAGTGAAGACCAGCTAAGACAACCAATTAGATGGTGGAACTTACAGGGTGAAGACCAGCTAAGACAACCAATTAGATGGAGGAACTTGGAGAGTGAAGACCAGCTAAGACAACCAATTAGATGGTGGAACTTGGGGAGTGAAGACCAGCTAAGACAACCAATTAGATGGTGGAACTTGGGGAGTGAAGACCAGCTAAGACAACCAATTAGATGGTGGAACTTGGGGAGTGAAGACCAGCTAAGACAACCAATTAGATGGTGGAACTTGGGGACTGAAGACCAGCTAAGACAACCAATTAGATGGTGGAACTTGGGGACTGAAGACCAGCTAAGACAACCAATTAGATGGTGGAATTTGTGGAGTGACGACCAGCTAAGACAACCAATTAGATGGTGGAACTTGGGGACTGAAGACCAGCTAAGACAACCAATTAGATGGTGTAAATTGGGAGTGAAGACCAGCTAAGACAACCAATTAGATGGTGGAACTTGGGGACTGAAGACCAGCTAAGACAATCAATTAGATGGTGGAACTTGGGGACTGAAGACCAGCTAAGACAATCAATTAGATGGTGGAACTTGGGGAGTGAAGACCAGCTAAGACAATCAATTAGATGGTGGAACTTGGGGAATGAAGACCAGCTAAGACAATCAATTAGATGGTGGAACTTGGGGAGTGACGACCAGCTAAGACAACCAAATAGATCGTGGAACCTGGGGACTGAAGTCCAGTTAAGACAACCAATTAGATGGTGGAGCCTGGAGAGTGAAGACCAGATAAGACAACCAATTAGATGGTGGAACTTGGAGAGTGAAGACCAGATAAGACAGCCAATTAGATGGTGGAACTTGGGGTGTGGAGACCAGCTAAGACAACCAATTAGATGGTGGAACTTGGGAGTGAAGACCAGCTAAGACAACCAATTAGATGGTGGAATTGGGGAATGAAGACCAGCTAAGACAACCAATTAGATGGTGGAACTTGGGGAGTGAAGACCAGCTAAGACAACAAATTAGATGGTGGAACTTACAGGGTGAAGACCAGCTAAGACAACCAATTAGATGATGGAACTTGGGGAGAGAAGACCAGCTAAGACAACCAATTAGATGGTGGAACTTGGAGAGAGAAGACCAGCTAAGAAAATTAATTACATGGTGGAACTTGGAGAGTGAAGACCAGCTAAGAGAACCAATTAGATGGTGGAACGTGTGGACTGAAGACCAGCTAAGACAACCAATAAGATGGTGGAACTTGGGGAGTGAAGACCAGCTGAGACAACCAATTAGATTGTGGAACTTGGGGAGTGAAGACCAGCTAAGATAACCCATTAGATGGTGGAACTTGGGGAGTGAAGACCAGCTGAGACAACCAATTAGATTGTGGAACTTGGGGAGTGACGACCAGCTAAGACAACCAATTAGATCGTGGAACTTGGGGACTGAAGTCCAGTTAAGACAACCAATTAGATGGTGGAGCCTGGAGAGTGAAGACCAGCTAAGACAACCAATTAGATGGTGGAACTTGGGGTGTGGAGACCAGCTAAGACAACCAATTAGATGGTGGAACTTGGGAGTGAAGACCAGCTAAGACAACCAATTAGATGGTGGAATTGGGGAATGAAGACCAGCTAAGACAACCAATTAGATGGTGGAACTTGGGGAGTGAAGACCAGCTAAGAAAACCAATTAGATGGTGGAACTTGGGGACTGAAGACCAACTAAGACAACCAATTAGATGGTGGAACTTGGGGACTGAAGACCAGCTAAGACAACCAATTAGATGGTGGAACTTGGGGAGTGAAGACCAGCTAAGACAACCAATTAGATGGTGGAACTTGGGGAGTGAAGACCAGCTAAGACAACCAGTTAGATGGTGGAACTTGGGGACTGAAGTCCAGTTAAGACAACCAATTAGATGGTGGAACTTGGGGACTGAAGACCAGCTAAGACAACCAATTAGATGGTGGAACTTGGGGACTGAAGACCAGCTAAGACAACCAATTAGATGGTGGAACTTGGGGAGTGAAGACCAGCTGAGACAACCAATTAGATGGTGGAACTTGGAGAGTGAAGACCAGATAAGACAACCAATTAAATGGTGGAACTTGGGGACTGAAGACCAGCTAAGACAACCAATTAGATGGTGGAACTTGGGGAGTGAAGACCAGCTAAGACAACCAATTAGATGGTGAAACTTGGGGACTGAAGTCCAGTTAAGACAACCAATTAGATGGTGGAGCCTGGAGAGTGAAGGCCAGCTAAGACAAACAATTAGATGGTGGAACTTGGGGTGTGGAGACCAGCTAAGACAATCAATTAGATGGTGGAACTTGGGAGTGAAGACCAGCTAAGACAACCAATTAGATGGTGGAACTTGGGGAGTGAAGACCAGCTAAGAGAACGAATTAGATGGAGGAACTTGGAGAGTGAAGACCAGCTAAGACAACCAATTAGATGGTGGAACTTGGAGAGTGAAGACCAGCTAAGACAACCAATTAGATGGTGGAACTTGGAGAGTGAAGACCAGCTAAGAGAACGAATTAGATGGAGGAACTTGGAGAGTGAAGACCAGCTAAGACAACCAATTAGATGGTGGAACTTGGGAGTGAAGACCATCTAAGACAACCAATTAGATGGTGGAATTGGGGAATGAAGACCAGCTAAGACAACCAATTAGATGGTGGAACTTGCGGAGTGAAGACCAGCTAAGAAAACCAATTAGATGGTGGAACTTGGGGACTGAAGACCAGCTAAGACAACCAATTAGATGGTGGAACTTGGGGACTGAAGACCAGCTAAGACAACCAATTAGATGGTGGAACTTGGGGAGTGACGACCAGCTAAGACAACCAAATAGATCGTGGAACTTGGGGACTGAAGTCCAGTTAAGACAACCAATTAGATGGTGGAGCCTGGAGAGTGAAGACCAGCTAAGACAGCCAATTAGATGGTGGAACTTGGGGTGTGGAGACCAGCTAAGACAACCAATTAGATGGTGGAACTTGGGAGTGAAGACCAGCTAAGACAACCAATTAGATGGTGGAATTGGGGAATGAAGACCAGCTAAGACAACCAATTAGATGGTGGAACTTGGGGAGTGAAGACCAGCTAAGACAACAAATTAGATGGTGGAGCCTGGAGAGTGAAGACCAGCTAAGACAACCAATTAGATGGTGGAACTTGGGGAGTGAAGACGAGCTAAGACAACCAATTAGATGGTGGAACTTGGGGAGTGAAGACCAGCTAAGACAACCAATTAGATGGTGGAACTTGGAGAGTGAAGACCAGCTAAGACAACTAATTAGATGGTGGAACTTGGGGAGTGAAGACGAGCTAAGACAACCAATTAGATGGTGGAACTTGGAGAGTGAAGACCAGCTAAGACAACCAATTAGATGGTGGAACTTGGGGAGTGAAGACGAGCTAAGACAACCAATTAGATGGTGGAACTTGGAGAGTGAAGACCAGCTAAGACAACCAATTAGATGGTGGAACTTGGAGAGTGAAGACCAGCTAAGACAACCAATTAGATGGTGGAACTTGGGGAGTGAAGACCAGCTAAGACAACCAATTAGATGGTGGAACTTGGAGAGTGAAGACCAGCTAAGACAACCAATTAGATGGTGGAACTTGGGGAGTGAAGACCAGCTAAGACAACCAATTAGATGGTGGAACTTGGGGACTGAAGACCAGCTAAGACAACCAATTAGATGGTGGAACTTGGGGAGTGAAGACCAGCTAAGACAACCAATTAGATGGTGGAACTTGGAGAGTGAAGACCAGCTAAGACAACCAATTAGATGGTGGAACTTGGGGAGTGAAGACCAGCTAAGACAACCAATTAGATGGTGGAACTTGGGGACTGAAGACCAGCTAAGACAACCAATTAGATGGTGGAACTTGGGGAGTGAAGACCAGCTAAGACAACCAATTAGATGGTGGAACTTGGGGAGTGAAGACCAGCTAAGACAACCAATTAGATGGTGGAACTTGGGGACTGAAGACCAGCTAAGACAACCAATTAGATGGTGGAACTTGGTGAGTGAAGACCAGCTAAGACAACCAATTAGATGGTGGAACTTGGGGAGTGAAGACCAGCTAAGACAACCAATTAGATGGTGGAACTTGGGGACTGAAGACCAGCTAAGACAACCAATTAGATGGTGGAACTTGGGGAGTGAAGACCAGCTAAGACAACCAATTAGAATGTGGAACTTGGGGAGTGAAGACCAGCTAAGAGAACCAATTAGATGGTGGAACTTGGGAGTGAAGACCAGCTAAGACAACCAATTAGATGGTGGAACTTGGAGAGTGAAGAGCAGCTAAGACAACCAATTAGAATGTGGAACTTGGGGAGTGAAGACCAGCTAAGAGAACCAATTAGATGGTGGAACTTGGGGACTGAAGACCAGCTAAGACAACCAATTAGATGGTGGAACTTGGGGAGTGAAGACCAGCTAAGACAACCAATTAGATGGTGGAACTTGGGGAGTGAAGACCAGCTAAGACAACCAATTAGATGGTGGAACTTGGAGAGTGAAGACCAGCTAAGACAACCAATTAGATGGTGGAACTTGGGGAGTGAAGACCAGCTAAGACAACCAATTAGAATGTGGAACTTGGGGAGTGAAGACCAGCTAAGAGAACCAATTAGATGGTGGAACTTGGGGAGTGAAGACCAGCTAAGAGAACCAATTAGATGGTGGAACTTGGGGAGTGAAGACCAGCTAATACAACCAATTAGATGGTGGAACTTGGGGAGTGAAGACCAGCTAAGACAACCAATTAGATGGTGGAACTTGGGGACTGAAGACCAGCTAAGACAACCAATTAGAATGTGGAACTTGGGGAGTGAAGACGAGCTAAGAGAACCAATTAGATGGTGGAACTTGGGGAGTGAAGACCAGCTAAGACAACCAATTAGATGGTGGAACTTGGGGAGTGAAGACCAGCTAAGACAACCAATTAGAATGTGGAACTTGGGGAGTGAAGACCAGCTAAGAGAACCAATTAGATGGTGGAACTTGGGAGTGAAGACCAGCTAAGACAACCAATTAGATGGTGGAACTTGGGGAGTGAAGACCAGCTAAGACAACCAATTAGAATGTGGAACTTGGGGAGTGAAGACCAGCTAAGAGAACCAATTAGATGGTGGAACTTGGGGACTGAAGACCAGCTAAGACAACCAATTAGATGGTGGAACTTGGGGAGTGAAGACCAGCTAAGACAACCAATTAGATGGTGGAACTTGGGGAGTGAAGACCAGCTAAGACAACCAATTAGATGGTGGAACTTGGAGAGTAAAGACCAGCTAAGACAACCAATTAGATGGTGGAACTTGGGGAGTGAAGACCAGCTAAGACAACCAATTAGAATGTGGAACTTGGGGAGTGAAGACCAGCTAAGACAACCAATTAGATGGTGGAACTTGGGGAGTGAAGACCAGCTAAGACAACCAATTAGAATGTGGAACTTGGGGAGTGAAGACCAGCTAAGAGAACCAATTAGATGGTGGAACTTGGGGACTGAAGACCAGCTAAGACAACCAATTAGATGGTGGAACTTGGGGAGTGAAGACCAGCTAAGACAACCAATTAGATGGTGGAACTTGGGGAGTGAAGACCAGCTAAGACAACCAATTAGATGGTGGAACTTGGAGAGTGAAGACCAGCTAAGACAACCAATTAGATGGTGGAACTTGGGAGTGAAGACCAGCTAAGACAACCAATTAGATGGTGGAACTTGGGGAGTGAAGACCAGCTAAGACAACCAATTAGAATGTGGAACTTGGGGAGTGAAGACCAGCTAAGACAACCAATTAGATGGTGGAACTTGGGGACTGAAGACCAGCTAAGACAACCAATTAGATGGTGGAACTTGGGGAGTGAAGACCAGCTAAGACAACCAATTAGATGGTGGAACTTGGGGAGTGAAGACCAGCTAAGACAACCAATTAGATGGTGGAACTTGGGGAGTGAAGACCAGCTAAGACAACCAATTAGAATGTGGAACTTGGGGAGTGAAGACCAGCTAAGAGAACCAATTAGATGGTGGAACTTGGGAGTGAAGACCAGCTAAGACAACCAATTAGATGATGGAATTGGGGAATGAAGACCAGCTAAGACAACCAATTAGAATGTGGAACTTGGGGAGTGAAGACCAGCTAAGAGAACCAATTAGATGGTGGAACTTGGGGAGTGAAGACCAGCTGAGACAACCAATTAGATGGTGGAACTTGGGGACTGAAGACCAGCTAAGACAACCAATTAGATGGTGGAACTTGGGGAGTGAAGACCAGCTGAGGCAACCAATTAGATGGTGGAACTTAGGAGTGAAGACCAGATAAGACAACCAATTAGATGATGGAATTGGGGAATGAAGACCAGCTAAGACAACCAATTAGAATGTGGAACTTGGGGAGTGAAGACCAGCTAAGAGAACCAATTAGATGGTGGAACTTGGGGAGTGAAGACCAGCTGAGACAACCAATTAGATGGTGGAACTTGGGGACTGAAGACCAGCTAAGACAACCAATTAGATGGTGGAACTTGGGGAGTGAAGACCAGCTGAGACAACCAATTAGATGGTGGAACTTGGAGAGTGAAGACCAGATAAGACAACCAATTAGATGGTGGAACATGGAGAGTGAAGACCAGATAAGACAACCAATTAGATGGTGGAACTTGGGGACTGAAGACCAGCTAAGGCAACCAATTAGATGGTCGAACTTGGAGAGTGAAGACCAGATAAGACAACCAATTAGATGGTGGAACTTGGGGACTGAAGACCAGCTAAGACAACCAATTAGATGGTGGAACTTGGGGAGTGAAGACCAGCTAAGACAACCAATTAGATGGTGGAACTTGGGGACTGAAGTCCAGTTAAGACAACAAATTAGATGGTGAAGCCTGGAGAGTGAAGGCCAGCTAAGACAAACAATTAGATGGTGGAACTTGGGGTGTGGAGACCAGCTAAGACAACCAATTAGATGGTGGAACTTGGGAGTGAAGACCAGCTAAGACAACCAATTAGATGGTGGAATTGGGGAATGAAGACCAGCTAAGACAACCAATTAGATGGTGGAACTTGGGGAGTGAAGACCAGCTAAGACAACCAATTAGATGGTGGAACTTGGAGAGTGAAGACCAGCTAAGAGAACGAATTAGATGGAGGAACTTGGAGAGTGAAGACCAGCTAAGACAACCAATTAGATGGTGGAACTTGGGGAGTGAAGACCAGCTAAGACAACCAATTAGATGGTGGAACTTACAGGGTGAAGACCAGCTAAGACAACCAATTAGATGATGGAACTTGGAGAGTGAAGACCAGCTAAGACAACCAATTAGATGGTGGAACTTGGGGACTGAAGACCAGCTAAGACAACCAATTAGATGGTGGAACTTGGGAGTGAAGACCAGCTAAGACAACCAATTAGATGGTGGAATTGGGGAATGAAGACCAGCTAAGACAACCAATTAGATGGTGGAACTTGCGGAGTGAAGACCAGCTAAGAAAACCAATTAGATGGTGGAACTTGGGGACTGAAGACCAGCTAAGACAACCAATTAGATGGTGGAACTTGGGGACTGAAGACCAGCTAAGACAACCAATTAGATGGTGGAACTTGGGGAGTGACGACCAGCTAAGACAACCAAATAGATCGTGGAACTTGGGGACTGAAGTCCAGTTAAGACAACCAATTAGATGGTGGAGCCTGGAGAGTGGAGACCAGCTAAGACAGCCAATTAGATGGTGGAACTTGGGGTGTGGAGACCAGCTAAGACAACCAATTAGATGGTGGAATTGGGGAATGAAGACCAGCTAAGACAACCAATTAGATGGTGGAACTTGGGGAGTGAAGACCAGCTAAGACAACAAATTAGATGGTGGAACTTGGGGACTGAAGACCAGCTAAGACAACCAATTAGATGGTGGAGCCTGGAGAGTGAAGACCAGCTAAGACAACCAATTAGATGGTGGAACTTGGGGAGTGAAGACCAGCTAAGACAACCAATTAGATGGTGGAACTTGGGGAGTGAAGACCAGCTAAGACAACCAATTAGATGGTGGAACTTGGAGAGTGAAGACCAGCTAAGACAACCAATTAGATGGTGGAACTTGGGGAGTGAAGACCAGCTAAGACAACCAATTAGATGGTGGAACTTGGGGAGTGAAGACCAGCTAAGACAACCAATTAGATGGTGGAACTTGGGGAGTGAAGACCAGCTAAGACAACCAATTAGATGGTGGAACTTGGGGACTGAAGACCAGCTAAGACAACCAATTAGATGGTGGAACTTGGGGAGTGAAGACCAGCTAAGACAACCAATTAGATGGTGGAACTTGGGGAGTGAAGACCAGCTAAGACAACCAATTAGATGGTGGAACTTGGGGACTGAAGACCAGCTAAGACAACCAATTAGATGGTGGAACTTGGGGAGTGAAGACCAGCTAAGACAACCAATTAGATGGTGGAACTTGGGGAGTGAAGACCAGCTAAGACAACCAATTAGATGGTGGAACTTGGGGACTGAAGACCAGCTAAGACAACCAATTAGATGGTGGAACTTGGGGAGTGAAGACCAGCTAAGACAACCAATTAGAATGTGGAACTTGGGGAGTGAAGACCAGCTAAGAGAACCAATTAGATGGTGGAACTTGGGAGTGAAGACCAGCTAAGACAACCAATTAGAATGTGGAACTTGGGGAGTGAAGACCAGCTAAGAGAACCAATTAGATGGTGGAACTTGGGGACTGAAGACCAGCTAAGACAACCAATTAGATGGTGGAACTTGGGGAGTGAAGACCAGCTAAGACAACCAATTAGATGGTGGAACTTGGGGAGTGAAGACCAGCTAAGACAACCAATTAGATGGTGGAACTTGGAGAGTGAAGACCAGCTAAGACAACCAATTAGATGGTGGAACTTGGGGAGTGAAGACCAGCTAAGACAACCAATTAGAATGTGGAACTTGGGGAGTGAAGACCAGCTAAGAGAACCAATTAGATGGTGGAACTTGGGGAGTGAAGACCAGCTAAGAGAACCAGTTAGATGGTGGAACTTGGGGACTGAAGTACAGTTAAGACAACCAATTAGATGGTGGAACTTGGGGAGTGAAGACCAGCTAAGACAACCAATTACATGGTGGAACTTGGAGAGTGAAGACCAGCTAAGACAACCAATTAGATGGTGGAACTTGGGGAGTGAAGACCAGCTAAGACAACCAATTAGATGGTGGAACTTGGAGAGTGAAGACCAGCTAAGTCAACCAATTAGATGGTGGAACTTGGGGAGTGAAGACCAGCTAAGACAACCAATTAGATGGTGGAACTTGGGGAGTGAAGACCAGCTAAGACAACCAATTAGATGGTGGAACTTGGGGAGTGAAGACCAGCTAAGACAACCAATTAGATGGTGGAACTTGGGGACTGAAGACCAGCTAAGACAACCAATTAGATGGTGGAACTTGGGGAGTGAAGACCAGCTAAGACAACCAATTAGATGGTGGAACTTGGGGAGTGAAGACCAGCTAAGACAACCAATTAGATGGTGGAACTTGGGGAGTGAAGACCAGCTAAGACAACCAATTAGAATGTGGAACTTGGGGAGTGAAGACCAGCTAAGAGAACCAATTAGATGGTGGAACTTGGGAGTGAAGACCAGCTAAGACAACCAATTAGATGGTGGAACTTGGGGAGTGAAGACCAGCTAAGACAACCAATTAGAATGTGGAACTTGGGGAGTGAAGACCAGCTAAGAGAACCAATTAGATGGTGGAACTTGGGGACTGAAGACCAGCTAAGACAACCAATTAGATGGTGGAACTTGGGGAGTGAAGACCAGCTAAGACAACCAATTAGATGGTGGAACTTCGGGAGTGAAGACCAGCTAAGACAACCAATTAGATGGTGGAACTTGGGGAGTGAAGACCAGCTAAGACAACCAATTAGAATGTGGAACTTGGGGAGTGAAGACCAGCTAAGAGAACCAATTAGATGGTGGAACTTGGGAGTGAAGACTAGCTAAGACAACCAATTAGATGATGGAATTGGGGAATGAAGACCAGCTAAGACAACCAATTAGAATGTGGAACTTGGGGAGTGAAGACCAGCTAAGAGAACCAATTAGATGGTGGAACTTGGGGAGTGAAGACCAGCTAAGACAACCAATTAGATGGTGGAACTTGGGGAGTGAAGACCAGCTGAGACAACCAATTAGATGGTGGAACTTGGGAGTGAAGACCAGCTAAGACAACCAATTAGATGATGGAATTGGGGAATGAAGACCAGCTAAGACAACCAATTAGAATGTGGAACTTGGGGAGTGAAGACCAGCTAAGAGAACCAATTAGATGGTGGAACTTGGGGAGTGAAGACCAGCTGAGACAACCAATTAGAATGTGGAACTTGGGGAGTGAAGACCAGCTAAGAGAACCAATTAGATGGTGGAACTTGGGGAGTGAAGACCAGCTGAGACAACCAATTAGATGGTGGAACTTGGGGAGTGAAGACCAGCTGAGACAACCAATTAGATGGTGGAACTTGGAGAGTGAAGACCAGCTGAGACAACCAATTAGATGGTGGAACTTGGGAGTGAAGACCAGCTAAGACAACCAATTAGATGGTGGAACTTGGGGAGTGAAGACCAGCTAAACAACCAATTAGAATGTGGAACTTGGGGAGTGAAGACCAGCTAAGAGAACCAATTAGATGGTGGAACTTGGGGACTGAAGACCAGCTAAGACAACCAATTAGATGGTGGGACTTGGGGAGTGAAGACCAGCTAAGACAACCAATTAGATGGTGGAACTTGGGGAGTGAAGACCAGCTAAGACAACCAATTAGATGGTGGAACTTGGGGACTGAAGACCAGCTAAGACAACCAATTAGATGGTGGAACGTGGGGAGTGAAGACCAGCTAAGACAACCAATTAGAATGTGGAACTTGGGGAGTGAAGACCAGCTAAGAGAACCAATTAGATGGTGGAACTTGGGAGTGAGAACCAGCTAAGACAACCAATTAGATGGTGGAACCTGGGGAGTGAAGACCAGCTAAGACAACCAATTAGAATGTGGAACTTGGGGAGTGAAGACCAGCTAAGAGAACCAATTAGATGGTGGAACTTGGGGACTGAAGACCAGCTAAGACAACCAATTAGATGGTGGAACTTGGGGAGTGAAGACCAGCTAAGACAACCAATTAGATGGTGGAACTTGGGGAGTGAAGACCAGCTAAGACAACCAATTAGATGGTGGAACTTGGAGAGTGAAGACCAGCTAAGACAACCAATTAGATGGTGGAACTTGGGGAGTGAAGACCAGCTAAGACAACCAATTAGAATGTGGAACTTGGGGAGTGAAGACCAGCTAAGAGAACCAATTAGATGGTGGAACTTGGGGAGTGAAGACCAGCTAAGAGAACCAGTTAGATGGTGGAACTTGGGGACTGAAGTACAGTTAAGACAACCAATTAGATGGTGGAACTTGGGGAGTGAAGACCAGCTAAGACAACCAATTACATGGTGGAACTTGGAGAGTGAAGACCAGCTAAGACAACCAATTAGATGGTGGAACTTGGGGAGTGAAGACCAGCTAAGACAACCAATTAGATGGTGGAACTTGGAGAGTGAAGACCAGCTAAGTCAACCAATTAGATGGTGGAACTTGGGGAGTGAAGACCAGCTAAGACAACCAATTAGATGGTGGAACTTGGGGAGTGAAGACCAGCTAAGACAACCAATTAGATGGTGGAACTTGGGGAGTGAAGACCAGCTAAGACAACCAATTAGATGGTGGAACTTGGGGACTGAAGACCAGCTAAGACAACCAATTAGATGGTGGAACTTGGGGAGTGAAGACCAGCTAAGACAACCAATTAGATGGTGGAACTTGGGGAGTGAAGACCAGCTAAGACAACCAATTAGATGGTGGAACTTGGGGAGTGAAGACCAGCTAAGACAACCAATTAGAATGTGGAACTTGGGGAGTGAAGACCAGCTAAGAGAACCAATTAGATGGTGGAACTTGGGAGTGAAGACCAGCTAAGACAACCAATTAGATGGTGGAACTTGGGGAGTGAAGACCAGCTAAGACAACCAATTAGAATGTGGAACTTGGGGAGTGAAGACCAGCTAAGAGAACCAATTAGATGGTGGAACTTGGGGACTGAAGACCAGCTAAGACAACCAATTAGATGGTGGAACTTGGGGAGTGAAGACCAGCTAAGACAACCAATTAGATGGTGGAACTTCGGGAGTGAAGACCAGCTAAGACAACCAATTAGATGGTGGAACTTGGGGAGTGAAGACCAGCTAAGACAACCAATTAGAATGTGGAACTTGGGGAGTGAAGACCAGCTAAGAGAACCAATTAGATGGTGGAACTTGGGAGTGAAGACTAGCTAAGACAACCAATTAGATGATGGAATTGGGGAATGAAGACCAGCTAAGACAACCAATTAGAATGTGGAACTTGGGGAGTGAAGACCAGCTAAGAGAACCAATTAGATGGTGGAACTTGGGGAGTGAAGACCAGCTGAGACAACCAATTAGATGGTGGAACTTGGGGACTGAAGACCAGCTAAGACAACCAATTAGATGGTGGAACTTGGGGAGTGAAGACCAGCTGAGACAACCAATTAGATGGTGGAACTTGGGAGTGAAGACCAGCTAAGACAACCAATTAGATGATGGAATTGGGGAATGAAGACCAGCTAAGACAACCAATTAGAATGTGGAACTTGGGGAGTGAAGACCAGCTAAGAGAACCAATTAGATGGTGGAACTTGGGGAGTGAAGACCAGCTGAGACAACCAATTAGATGGTGGAACTTGGGGACTGAAGACCAGCTAAGACAACCAATTAGATGGTGGAACTTGGGGAGTGAAGACCAGCTAAGACAACCAATTAGATGGTGGAACTTGGGAGTGAAGACCAGCTAAGACAACCAATTAGATGGTGGAACTTGGGGAGTGAAGACCAGCTAAACAACCAATTAGAATGTGGAACTTGGGGAGTGAAGACCAGCTAAGAGAACCAATTAGATGGTGGAACTTGGGGACTGAAGACCAGCTAAGACAACCAATTAGATGGTGGGACTTGGGGAGTGAAGACCAGCGAAGACAACCAATTAGATGGTGGAACTTGGGGAGTGAAGACCAGCTAAGACAACCAATTAGATGGTGGAACTTGGAGAGTGAAGACCAGCTAAGACAACCAATTAGATGGTGGAACTTGGGGAGTGAAGACCAGCTAAGACAACCAATTAGATGGTGGAACTTGGAGAGTGAAGACCAGCTAAGTCAACCAATTAGATGGTGGAACTTGGGGAGTGAAGACCAGCTAAGACAACCAATTAGATGGTGGAACTTGGGGAGTGAAGACCAGCTAAGACAACCAATTAGATGGTGGAACTTGGGGAGTGAAGACCAGCTAAGACAACCAATCAGATGGTGGAACTTGGGGACTGAAGACCAGCTAAGACAACCAATTAGATGGTGGAACTTGGGGAGTGAAGACCAGCTAAGACAACCAATTAGATGGTGGAACTTGGGGAGTGAAGACCAGCTAAGACAACCAATTAGATGGTGGAACTTGGGGAGTGAAGACCAGCTAAGACAACCAATTAGATGGTGGAACTTGGGGAGTGAAGACCAGCTAAGACAACCAATTAGAATGTGGAACTTGGGGAGTGAAGACCAGCTAAGACAACCAATTAGATGGTGGAACTTGGGGAGTGAAGACCAGCTGAGACAACCAATTAGATGGTGGAACTTGGGGAGTGAAGACCAGCTCAGACAACCAATTAGATGGTGCAACTTCGGGAGTGAAGACCAGCTAAGACAACCAATTAGATGGTGGAACTTGGGGAGTGAAGACCAGCTAAGACAACCAATTAGAATGTGGAACTTGGGGAGTGAAGACCAGCTAAGAGAACCAATTAGATGGTGGAACTTGGGAGTGAAGACCAGCTAAGACAACCAATTAGATGATGGAATTGGGGAATGAAGACCAGCTAAGTCAACCAATTAGAATGTGGAACTTGGGGAGTGAAGACCAGCTAAGAGAACCAATTAGATGGTGGAACTTGGGGAGTGAAGACCAGCTGAGACAACCAATTAGATGGTGGAACTTGGGGACTGAAGACCAGCTAAGGCAACCAATTAGATGGTGGAACTTGGGGAGTGAAGACCAGCTGAGACAACCAATTAGATGGTGGAACTTGGGATTGAAGACCAGCAAAGACAACCAATTAGATGGTGGAACTTGGGGACTGAAGACCAGCTAAGGCAACCAATTAGATGGTGGAACTTGGGGAGTGAAGACCAGCTGAGACAACCAATTAGATGGTGGAACTTGGGGACTGAAGACCAGCTAAGACAAACAATTAGATGGTGGAACTTGGGGAGTGAAGACCAGCTGAGACAACCAATTAGATGGTGGAACTTGGGATTGAAGACCAGCAAAGACAACCAATTAGATGGTGGAACTTGGGGACTGAAGACCAGCTAAGGCAACCAATTAGATGGTGGAACTTGGGGAGTGAAGACCAGCTGAGACAACCAATTAGATGGTGGAACTTGGGGACTGAAGACCAGCTAAGACAAACAATTAGATGGTGGAACTTGGGGAGTGAAGACCAGCTGAGACAACCAATTAGATGGTGGAACTTGGGAGTGAAGACCAGCTAAGACAACCAATTAGATGATGGAATTGGGGAATGAAGACCAGCTAAGACAACCAATTAGATGGTGGAACTTGGGGAGTGAAGACCAGCTAAGAGAACCAATTAGATGGTGGAACTTGGGGAGTGAAGACCAGCTAAGAGAACCAATTAGATGGTGGAACTTGGGGAGTGAAGACCAGCTAAGAGAACCAATTAGATGGTGGAACTTGGGGAGTGAAGACCAGCTGAGACAACCAATTAGATGGTGGAACTTGGGGAGTGAAGACCAGCTAAGACAACCAATTAGATGGTGGAACTTGGAGAGTGAAGACCAGATAAGACAACCAATTAGATGGTGGAACTTGGAGAGTGAAGACCAGATAAGACAACCAATTAGATGGTGGAACTTGGGGACTGAAGACCAGCTAAGACAACCAATTAGATGGTGGAACTTGGGGAGTGAAGACCAGCTAAGACAACCAATTAGATGGTGGAACTTGGGGACTGAAGTCCAGTTAAGACAACAAATTAGATGGTGAAGCCTGGAGAGTGAAGGCCAGCTAAGACAAACAATTAGATGGTGGAACTTGGGGTGTGGAGACCAGCTAAGACAACCAATTAGATGGTGGAACTTGGGAGTGAAGACCAGCTAAGACAACCAATTAGATGGTGGAATTGGGGAATGAAGACCAGCTAAGACAACCAATTAGATGGTGGAACTTGGGGAGTGAAGACCAGCTAAGACAACCAATTAGATGGTGGAACTTGGAGAGTGAAGACCAGCTAAGAGAACGAATTAGATGGAGGAACTTGGAGAGTGAAGACCAGCTAAGACAACCAATTAGATGGTGGAACTTGGGGAGTGAAGACCAGCTAAGACAACAAATTAGATGGTGGAACTTGGAGAGTGAAGACCAGCTAAGACAACCAATTAGATGGTGGAACTTACAGGGTGAAGACCAGCTAAGACAACCAATTAGATGATGGAACTTGGAGAGTGAAGACCAGCTAAGAGAACCAATTAGATGGTGGAACGTGTGGACTGAAGACCAGCTAAGACAACCAATAAGATGGTGGAACTTGGAGAGTGAAGACCAGCTGAGACAACCAATAAGATTGTGGAACTTGGGGAGTGAAGACCAGCTAAGATAACCAATTAGATGGTGGAACTTGGGAGTGAGAACCAGCTAAGACAACCAATTAGATGGTGGAACCTGGGGAGTGAAGACCAGCTAAGACAACCAATTAGAATGTGGAACTTGGGGAGTGAAGACCAGCTAAGAGAACCAATTAGATGGTGGAACTTGGGGACTGAAGACCAGCTAAGACAACCAATTAGATGGTGGAACTTGGGGAGTGAAGACCAGCTAAGACAACCAATTAGATGGTGGAACTTGGGGAGTGAAGACCAGCTAAGACAACCAATTAGATGGTGGAACTTGGAGAGTGAAGACCAGCTAAGACAACCAATTAGATGGTGGAACTTGGGGAGTGAAGACCAGCTAAGACAACCAATTAGAATGTGGAACTTGGGGAGTGAAGACCAGCTAAGAGAACCAATTAGATGGTGGAACTTGGGGAGTGAAGACCAGCTAAGAGAACCAGTTAGATGGTGGAACTTGGGGACTGAAGTACAGTTAAGACAACCAATTAGATGGTGGAACTTGGGGAGTGAAGACCAGCTAAGACAACCAATTACATGGTGGAACTTGGAGAGTGAAGACCAGCTAAGACAACCAATTAGATGGTGGAACTTGGGGAGTGAAGACCAGCTAAGACAACCAATTAGATGGTGGAACTTGGAGAGTGAAGACCAGCTAAGTCAACCAATTAGATGGTGGAACTTGGGGAGTGAAGACCAGCTAAGACAACCAATTAGATGGTGGAACTTGGGGAGTGAAGACCAGCTAAGACAACCAATTAGATGGTGGAACTTGGGGACTGAAGACCAGCTAAGACAACCAATTAGATGGTGGAACTTGGGGAGTGAAGACCAGCTAAGACAACCAATTAGATGGTGGAACTTGGGGAGTGAAGACCAGCTAAGACAACCAATTAGATGGTGGAACTTGGGGAGTGAAGACCAGCTAAGACAACCAATTAGAATGTGGAACTTGGGGAGTGAAGACCAGCTAAGAGAACCAATTAGATGGTGGAACTTGGGAGTGAAGACCAGCTAAGACAACCAATTAGATGGTGGAACTTGGGGAGTGAAGACCAGCTAAGACAACCAATTAGAATGTGGAACTTGGGGAGTGAAGACCAGCTAAGAGAACCAATTAGATGGTGGAACTTGGGGACTGAAGACCAGCTAAGACAACCAATTAGATGGTGGAACTTGGGGAGTGAAGACCAGCTAAGACAACCAATTAGATGGTGGAACTTCGGGAGTGAAGACGAGCTAAGACAACCAATTAGATGGTGGAACTTGGGGAGTGAAGACCAGCTAAGACAACCAATTAGAATGTGGAACTTGGGGAGTGAAGACCAGCTAAGAGAACCAATTAGATGGTGGAACTTGGGAGTGAAGACTAGCTAAGACAACCAATTAGATGATGGAATTGGGGAATGAAGACCAGCTAAGACAACCAATTAGAATGTGGAACTTGGGGAGTGAAGACCAGCTAAGAGAACCAATTAGATGGTGGAACTTGGGGAGTGAAGACCAGCTGAGACAACCAATTAGATGGTGGAACTTGGGGACTGAAGACCAGCTAAGACAACCAATTAGATGGTGGAACTTGGGGAGTGAAGACCAGCTGAGACAACCAATTAGATGGTGGAACTTGGGAGTGAAGACCAGCTAAGACAACCAATTAGATGATGGAATTGGGGAATGAAGACCAGCTAAGACAACCAATTAGAATGTGGAACTTGGGGAGTGAAGACCAGCTAAGAGAACCAATTAGATGGTGGAACTTGGGGAGTGAAGACCAGCTGAGACAACCAATTAGATGGTGGAACTTGGGGACTGAAGACCAGCTAAGACAACCAATTAGATGGTGGAACTTGGGGAGTGAAGACCAGCTGAGACAACCAATTAGATGGTGGAACTTGGGAGTGAAGACCAGCTAAGACAACCAATTAGATGGTGGAACTTGGGGAGTGAAGACCAGCTAAACAACCAATTAGAATGTGGAACTTGGGGAGTGAAGACCAGCTAAGACAACCAATTAGATGGTGGAACTTGGGGAGTGAAGACCAGCTAAGACAACCAATTAGATGGTGGAACTTGGGGAGTGAAGACCAGCTAAGACAACCAATCAGATGGTGGAACTTGGGGACTGAAGACCAGCTAAGACAACCAATTAGATGGTGGAACTTGGGGAGTGAAGACCAGCTAAGACAACCAATTAGATGGTGGAACTTGGGGAGTGAAGACCAGCTAAGACAACCAATTAGATGGTGGAACTTGGGGAGTGAAGACCAGCTAAGACAACCAATTAGATGGTGGAACTTGGGGAGTGAAGACCAGCTAAGACAACCAATTAGAATGTGGAACTTGGGGAGTGAAGACCAGCTAAGACAAACAATTAGATGGTGGAACTTGGGGAGTGAAGACCAGCTGAGACAACCAATTAGATGGTGGAACTTGGGAGTGAAGACCAGCTAAGACAACCAATTAGATGATGGAATTGGGGAATGAAGACCAGCTAAGACAACCAATTAGAATGTGGAACTTGGGGAGTGAAGACCAGCTAAGAGAACCAATTAGATGGTGGAACTTGGGGAGTGAAGACCAGCTGAGACAACCAATTAGATGGTGGAACTTGGGGACTGAAGACCAGCTAAGACAACCAATTAGATGGTGGAACTTGGGGAGTGAAGACCAGCTGAGACAACCAATTAGATGGTGGAACTTGGAGAGTGAAGACCAGATAAGACAACCAATTAGATGGTGGAACTTGGAGAGTGAAGACCAGATAAGACAACCAATTAGATGGTGGAACTTGGGGACTGAAGACCAGCTAAGACAACCAATTAGATGGTGGAACTTGGAGAGTGAAGACCAGATAAGACAACCAATTAGATGGTGGAACATGGGGACTGAAGACCAGCTAAGACAACCAATTAGATTGTGGAACTTGGGGAGTGAAGACCAGCTAAGACAACCAATTAGATGGTGGAACTTGGGGACTGAAGTCCAGTTAAGACAACAAATTAGATGGTGAAGCCTGGAGAGTGAAGGCCAGCTAAGACAAACAATTAGATGGTGGAACTTGGGGTGTGGAGACCAGCTAAGACAACCAATTAGATGGTGGAACTTGGGAGTGAAGACCAGCTAAGACAACCAATTAGATGGTGGAATTGGGGAATGAAGACCAGCTAAGACAACCAATTAGATGGTGGAACTTGGGGAGTGAAGACCAGCTAAGACAACCAATTAGATGGTGGAACTTGGAGAGTGAAGACCAGCTAAGAGAACGAATTAGATGGAGGAACTTGGAGAGTGAAGACCAGCTAAGACAACCAATTAGATGGTGGAACTTGGGGAGTGAAGACCAGCTAAGACAACAAATTAGATGGTGGAACTTGGAGAGTGAAGACCAGCTAAGACAACCAATTAGATGGTGGAACTTACAGGGTGAAGACCAGCTAAGACAACCAATTAGATGATGGAACTTGGAGAGTGAAGACCAGCTAAGAGAACCAATTAGATGGTGGAACGTGTGGACTGAAGACCAGCTAAGACAACCAATAAGATGGTGGAACTTGGAGAGTGAAGACCAGCTGAGACAACCAATAAGATTGTGGAACTTGGGGAGTGAAGACCAGCTAAGATAACCAATTAGATGGTGGAACTTGGGGACTGAAGACCAGCTAAGACAACCAATTAGATGGTGGAACTTGGGGACTGAAGACCAGCTAAGACAACCAATTAGATGGTGGAATTTGTGGAGTGACGACCAGCTAAGACAACCAATTAGATGGTGGAACTTGGGGACTGAAGACCAGCTAAGACAACCAATTAGATGGTGGAAATTGGGAGTGAAGACCAGCTAAGACAACCAATTAGATGGTGGAATTGGGGAATGAAGACCAGCTAAGACAACCAATTAGATGGTGGAACTTGGGGAGTGAAGACCAGCTAAGACAATCAATTAGATGGTGGAACTTGGGGACTGAAGACCAGCTAAGACAATCAATTAGATGGTGGAACTTGGGGAATGAAGACCAGCTAAGACAACCAATTAGATGGTGGAACTTGGGGACTGAAGACCAGCTAAGACAATCAATTAGATTGTGGAACTTGGGGAGTGACGACCAGCTAAGACAACCAAATAGAATGTGGAACCTGGGGACTGAAGTCCAGTTAAGACAACCAATTAGATGTTGGAGCCTGGAGAGTGAAGACCAGATAAGACAACCAATTAGATGGTGGAACTTGGAGAGTGAAGACCAGATAAGACAGCCAATTAGATGGTGGA
This sequence comes from Eledone cirrhosa, assembly GCA_964016885.1. Taxonomy (NCBI): domain Eukaryota; kingdom Metazoa; phylum Mollusca; class Cephalopoda; order Octopoda; family Eledonidae; genus Eledone; species Eledone cirrhosa. Next base: position 20,790,314 of record OZ024741.1, read on the forward strand.
ACTTGGGGTGTGGAGACCAGCTAAGACAACCAATTAGATGGTGGAACTTGGGAGTGAAGACCAGCTAAGACAACCAATTAGATGGTGGAATTGGGGAATGAAGACCAGCTAAGACAACCAATTAGATGGTGGAACTTGGGGAGTGAAGACCAGCTAAGACAACAAATTAGATGGTGGAACTTACAGGGTGAAGACCAGCTAAGACAACCAATTAGATGGTGGAATTGGGGAATGAAGACCAGCTAAGACAACCAATTAGATGGTGGAACTTGGGGAGAGAAGACCAGCTAAGACAACCAATTAGATGGTGGAACTTGGAGAGAGAAGACCAGCTAAGAAAATTAATTACATGGTGGAACTTGGATAGTGAAGACCAGCTAAGACAACCAATTAGATGGTGGAACGTGTGGACTGAAGACCAGCTAAGACAACCAATAAGATGGTGGAACTTGGGAGTGAAGACCAGCTAAGACAACCAATTAGATTGTGGAATTGGGGAATGAAGACCAGCTAAGACAACCAATTAGATGGTGGAACTTGGGGAGTGAAGACCAGCTAAGAAAACCAATTAGATGGTGGAACTTGGGGACTGAAGACCAACTAAGACAACCAATTAGATGGTGGAACTTGGGGACTGAAGACCAGCTAAGACAACCAATTAGATGGTGGAACTTGGGGAGTGAAGACCAGCTAAGACAACCAATTAGATGGTGGAACTTGGGGAGTGAAGACCAGCTAAGACAACCAGTTAGATGGTGGAACTTGGGGACTGAAGTCCAGTTAAGACAACCAATTAGATGGTGGAACTTGGGGACTGAAGACCAGCTAAGACAACCAATTAGATGGTGGAACTTGGGGACTGAAGACCAGCTAAGACAACCAATTAGATGGTGGAACTTGGGGAGTGAAGACCAGCTGAGACAACCAGTTAGATGGTGGAACTTGGGGAATGAAGTCCAGTTAAAAAAACCAATTAGATGGTGGAACTTGGGGACTGAAGACCAGTTAAGACAACCAATTAGATGGTGGAGCCTGGAGAGTGAAGGCCAGCTAAGACAAACAATTAGATGGTGGAACTTGGGGTGTGGAGACCAGCTAAGACAACCAATTAGATGGTGGAACTTGGGAGTGAAGACCAGCTAAGACAACCAATTAGATGGTGGAACTTGGGGAATGAAGACCAGCTAAGAGAACGAATTAGATGGAGGAACTTGGAGAGTGAAGACCAGCTAAGACAACCAATTAGATGGTGGAACTTGGAGAGTGAAGACCAGCTAAGACAACCAATTAGATGGTGGAACTTGGAGAGTGAAGACCAGCTAAGACAACCAATTAGATGGTGGAACTTGGAGAGTGAAGACCAGCTAAGACAACCAATTAGATGGTGGAACTTGGAGAGTGAAGACCAGCTAAGACAACCAATTAGATGGTGGAACTTGGAGAGTGAAGACCAGCTAAGAGAACGAATTAGATGGAGGAACTTGGAGAGTGAAGACCAGCTAAGACAACCAATTAGATGGTGGAACTTGGGAGTGAAGACCAGCTAAGAGAACCAATTAGATGGTGGAACGTGTGGACTGAAGACCAGCTAAGACAACCAATAAGATGGTGGAACTTGGGAGTGAAGACCAGCTAAGACAACCAATTAGATGGTGGAATTGGGGAATGAAGACCAGCTAAGACAACCAATTAGATGGTGGAACTTGGGGAGTGAAGACCAGCTAAGAAAACCAATTAGATGGTGGAACTTGGGGACTGAAGACCAACTAAGACAACCAATTAGATGGTGGAACTTGGGGACTGAAGACCAGCTAAGACAACCAATTAGATGGTGGAACTTGGGGAGTGAAGACCAGCTAAGACAACCAATTAGATGGTGGAACTTGGGGAGTGAAGACCAGCTAAGACAACCAGTTAGATGGTGGAACTTGGGACTGAAGTCCAGTTAAGACAACCAATTAGATGGTGGAACTTGGGGACTGAAGACCAGCTAAGACAACCAATTAGATGGTGGAACTTGGGGACTGAAGACCAGCTAAGACAACCAATTAGATGGTGGAACTTGGGGAGTGAAGACCAGCTGAGACAACCAGTTAGATGGTGGAACTTGGGGACTGAAGTCCAGTTAAGACAACCAATTAGATGGTGGAACTTGGGGACTGAAGACCAGCTAAGACAACCAATTAGATGGTGGAACTTGGGGACTGAAGACCAGGTAAGACAACCAATTAGATGGTGGAACTTGGGGAGTGAAGACCAGCTGAGACAACCAATTAGATGGTGGAACTTGGAGAGTGAAGACCAGATAAGGCAACCAATTAGATGGTGGAACTTGGGGACTGAAGACCAGCTAAGACAACCAATTAGATGGTGGAACTTGGGGAGTGAAGACCAGCTAAGACAACCAATTAGATGGTGAAACTTGGGGACTGAAGTCCAGTTAAGACAACCAATTAGATGGTGGAGCCTGGAGAGTGAAGGCCAGCTAAGACAAACAATTAGATGGTGGAACTTGGGAGTGAAGACCAGCTAAGACAACCAATTAGATGGTGGAACTTGGGGAGTGAAGACCAGCTAAGACAACCAATTAGATGGTGGAACTTGGGGAGTGAAGACCAGCTAAGACAACAAATTAGATGGTGGAACTTGGAGAGTGAAGACCAGCTAAGACAACCAATTAGATGGTGGAACTTACAGGGTGAAGACCAGCTAAGACAACCAATTAGATGATGGAACTTGGAGAGTGAAGACCAGCTAAGAGAACCAATTAGATGGTGGAACGTGTGGACTGAAGACCAGCTAAGACAACCAATAAGATGGTGGAACTTGGAGAGTGAAGACCAGCTGAGACAACCAATAAGATTGTGGAACTTGGGGAGTGAAGACCAGCTAAGATAACCAATTAGATGGTGGAACTTGGGGACTGAAGACCAGCTAAGACAACCAATTAGATGGTGGAACTTGGGGACTGAAGACCAGCTAAGACAACCAATTAGATGGTGGAATTTGTGGAGTGACGACCAGCTAAGACAACCAATTAGATGGTGGAACTTGGGGACTGAAGACCAGCTAAGACAACCAATTAGATGGTGGAAATTGGGAGTGAAGACCAGCTAAGACAACCAATTAGATGGTGGAATTGGGGAATGAAGACCAGCTAAGACAACCAATTAGATGGTGGAACTTGGGGAGTGAAGACCAGCTAAGACAATCAATTAGATGGTGGAACTTGGGGACTGAAGACCAGCTAAGACAATCAATTAGATGGTGGAACTTGGGGAATGAAGACCAGCTAAGACAACCAATTAGATGGTGGAACTTGGGGACTGAAGACCAGCTAAGACAACCAATTAGATGGTGGAACTTGGGGAGTGACGACCAGCTAAGACAACCAAATAGAATGTGGAACCTGGGGACTGAAGTCCAGTTAAGACAACCAATTAGATGGTGGAGCCTGGAGAGTGAAGACCAGATAAGACAACCAATTAGATGGTGGAACTTGGAGAGTGAAGACCAGATAAGACAGCCAATTAGATGGTGGAACTTGGGGTGTGGAGACCAGCTAAGACAACCAATTAGATGGTGGAACTTGGGAGTGAAGACCAGCTAAGACAACCAATTAGATGGTGGAATTGGGGAATGAAGACCAGCTAAGACAACCAATTAGATGGTGGAACTTGGGGAGTGAAGACCAGCTAAGACAACAAATTAGATGGTGGAACTTACAGGGTGAAGACCAGCTAAGACAACCAATTAGATGATGGAACTTGGGGAGAGAAGACCAGCTAAGACAACCAATTAGATGGTGGAACTTGGAGAGAGAAGACCAGCTAAGAAAATTAATTACATGGTGGAACTTGGATAGTGAAGACCAGCTAAGAGAACCAATTAGATGGTGGAACGTGTGGACTGAAGACCAGCTAAGACAACCAATAAGATGGTGGAACTTGGGAGTGAAGACCAGCTAAGACAACCAATTAGATTGTGGAATTGGGGAATGAAGACCAGCTAAGACAACCAATTAGATGGTGGAACTTGGGGAGTGAAGACCAGCTAAGAAAACCAATTAGATGGTGGAACTTGGGGAGTGAAGACCAGCTAAGACAACCAATTAGATGGTGGAACTTGGGGAGTGAAGACCAGCTAAGACAACCAGTTAGATGGTGGAACTTGGGGACTGAAGACCAACTAAGACAACCAATTAGATGGTGGAACTTGGGGACTGAAGACCAGCTAAGACAACCAATTAGATGGTGGAACTTGGGGACTGAAGACCAGCTAAGACAACCAATTAGATGGTGGAACTTGGGGAGTGAAGACCAGCTAAGACAACCAGTTAGATGGTGGAACTTGGGGACTGAAGTCCAGTTAAGACAACCAATTAGATGGTGGAACTTGGGGACTGAAGACCAGCTAAGACAACCAATTAGATGGTGGAACTTGGGGACTGAAGACCAACTAAGACAACCAATTAGATGGTGGAACTTGGGGACTGAAGACCAGCTAAGACAACCAATTAGATGGTGGAACTTGGGGAGTGAAGACCAGCTAAGACAACCAATTAGATGGTGGAACTTGGGGAGTGAAGACCAGCTAAGACAACCAGTTAGATGGTGGAACTTGGGGACTGAAGTCCAGTTAAGACAACCAATTAGATGGTGGAACTTGGGGACTGAAGACCAGCTAAGACAACCAATTAGATGGTGGAACTTGGGGACTGAAGACCAGCTAAGACAACCAATTAGATGGTGGAACTTGGGGACTGAAGACCAACTAAGACAACCAATTAGATGGTGGAACTTGGGGACTGAAGACCAACTAAGACCACCAATTAGATGGTGGAACTTGGGGAGTGAAGACCAGCTAAGACAACCAATTAGATGGTGGAACTTGGGGAGTGAAGACCAGCTAAGACAACCAATTAGATGGTGGAACTTGGGGACTGAAGACCAACTAAGACAACCAATTAGATGGTGGAACTTGGGGACTGAAGACCAGCTAAGACAACCAATTAGATGGTGGAACTTGGGGAGTGAAGACCAGCTAAGACAACCAATTAGATGGTGGAACTTGGGGAGTGAAGACCAGCTAAGACAACCAGTTAGATGGTGGAACTTGGGGACTGAAGTCCAGTTAAGACAACCAATTAGATGGTGGAACTTGGGGACTGAAGACCAGCTAAGACAACCAATTAGATGGTGGAACTTGGGGACTGAAGACCAGCTAAGACAACCAATTAGATGGTGGAACTTGGGGAGTGAAGACCAGCTGAGACAACCAGTTAGATGGTGGAACTTGGGGACTGAAGTCCAGTTAAGACAACCAATTAGATGGTGGAACTTGGGGACTGAAGACCAGTTAAGACAACCAATTAGATGGTGGAGCCTGGAGAGTGAAGGCCAGCTAAGACAAACAATTAGATGGTGGAACTTGGGGTGTGGAGACCAGCTAAGACAACCAATTAGATGGTGGAACTTGGGAGTGAAGACCAGCTAAGACAACCAATTAGATGGTGGAACTTGGGGAATGAAGACCAGCTAAGAGAACGAATTAGATGGAGGAACTTGGAGAGTGAAGACCAGCTAAGACAACCAATTAGATGGTGGAACTTGGAGAGTGAAGACCAGCTAAGACAACCAATTAGATGGTGGAACTTGGAGAGTGAAGACCAGCTAAGAGAACGAATTAGATGGAGGAACTTGGAGAGTGAAGACCAGCTAAGACAACCAATTAGATGGTGGAACTTGGGAGTGAAGACCAGCTAAGAGAACCAATTAGATGGTGGAACGTGTGGACTGAAGACCAGCTAAGACAACCAATAAGATGGTGGAACTTGGGAGTGAAGACCAGCTAAGACAACCAATTAGATGGTGGAATTGGGGAATGAAGACCAGCTAAGACAACCAATTAGATGGTGGAACTTGGGGAGTGAAGACCAGCTAAGAAAACCAATTAGATGGTGGAACTTGGGGACTGAAGACCAACTAAGACAACCAATTAGATGGTGGAACTTGGGGACTGAAGACCAGCTAAGACAACCAATTAGATGGTGGAACTTGGGGAGTGAAGACCAGCTAAGACAACCAATTAGATGGTGGAACTTGGGGAGTGAAGACCAGCTAAGACAACCAGTTAGATGGTGGAACTTGGGGACTGAAGTCCAGTTAAGACAACCAATTAGATGGTGGAACTTGGGGACTGAAGACCAGCTAAGACAACCAATTAGATGGTGGAACTTGGGGACTGAAGACCAGCTAAGACAACCAATTAGATGGTGGAACTTGGGGAGTGAAGACCAGCTGAGACAACCAGTTAGATGGTGGAACTTGGGGACTGAAGTCCAGTTAAGACAACCAATTAGATGGTGGAACTTGGGGACTGAAGACCAGCTAAGACAACCAATTAGATGGTGGAACTTGGGGACTGAAGACCAGGTAAGACAACCAATTAGATGGTGGAACTTGGGGAGTGAAGACCAGCTGAGACAACCAATTAGATGGTGGAACTTGGAGAGTGAAGACCAGATAAGACAACCAATTAGATGGTGGAACTTGGGGACTGAAGACCAGCTAAGACAACCAATTAGATGGTGGAACTTGGGGAGTGAAGACCAGCTAAGACAACCAATTAGATGGTGAAACTTGGGGACTGAAGTCCAGTTAAGACAACCAATTAGATGGTGGAGCCTGGAGAGTGAAGGCCAGCTAAGACAAACAATTAGATGGTGGAACTTGGGAGTGAAGACCAGCTAAGACAACCAATTAGATGGTGGAACTTGGGGAATGAAGACCAGCTAAGAGATCGAATTAGATGGAGGAACTTGGAGAGTGAAGACCAGCTAAGACAACCAATTAGATGGTGGAACTTGGAGAGTGAAGACCAGCTAAGACAACCAATTAGATGGTGGAACTTGGAGAGTGAAGACCAGCTAAGAGAACGAATTAGATGGAGGAACTTGGAGAGTGAAGACCAGCTAAGACAACCAATTAGATGGTGGAACTTGGGAGTGAAGACCAGCTAAGACAACCAATTAGATGGTGGAATTGGGGAATGAAGACCAGCTAAGACAACCAATTAGATGGTGGAACTTGCGGAGTGAAGACCAGCTAAGAAAACCAATTAGATGGTGGAACTTGGGGACTGAAGACCAGCTAAGACAACCAATTAGATGGTGGAACTTGGGGACTGAAGACCAGCTAAGACAACCAATTAGATGGTGGAACTTGGGGAGTGACGACCAGCTAAGACAACCAAATAGATCGTGGAACTTGGGGACTGAAGTCCAGTTAAGACAACCAATTAGATGGTGGAGCCTGGAGAGTGAAGACCAGCTAAGACAGCCAATTAGATGGTGGAACTTGGGGAGTGAAGACCAGCTAAGACAACCAATTAGATGGTGGAACTTGGGGAGTGAAGACCAGCTAAGACAACCAATTAGATGGTGGAATTGGGGAATGAAGACCAGCTAAGACAACCAATTAGATGGTGGAACTTGGGGAGTGAAGACCAGCTAAGACAACAAATTAGATGGTGGAGCCTGGAGAGTGAAGACCAGCTAAGACAACCAATTAGATGGTGGAACTTGGGGAGTGAAGACCAGCTAAGACAACCAATTAGATGGTGGAACTTGGGGAGTGAAGACCAGCTAAGACAACCAATTAGATGGTGGAACTTGGAGAGTGAAGACCAGCTAAGACAACTAATTAGATGGTGGAACTTGGGGAGTGAAGACCAGCTAAGACAACCAATTAGATGGTGGAACTTGGGGAGTGAAGACCAGCTAAGACAACCAATTAGATGGTTGAACTTGGGGAGTGAAGACCAGCTAAGACAACCAATTAGATGGTGGAACTTGGGGACTGAAGACCAGCTAAGACAACCAATTAGATGGTGGAACTTGGGGAGTGAAGACCAGCTAAGACAACCAATTAGATGGTGGAACTTGGTGACTGAAGACCAGCTAAGACAACCAATTAGATGGTGGAACTTGGGGAGTGAAGACCAGCTAAGACAACCAATTAGATGGTGAAACTTGGGGACTGAAGTCCAGTTAAGACAACCAATTAGATGGTGGAGCCTGGAGAGTGAAGGCCAGCTAAGACAAACAATTAGATGGTGGAACTTGGGAGTGAAGACCAGCTAAGACAACCAATTAGATGGTGGAACTTGGGGAATGAAGACCAGCTAAGAGATCGAATTAGATGGAGGAACTTGGAGAGTGAAGACCAGCTAAGACAACCAATTAGATGGTGGAACTTGGAGAGTGAAGACCAGCTAAGACAACCAATTAGATGGTGGAACTTGGAGAGTGAAGACCAGCTAAGAGAACGAATTAGATGGAGGAACTTGGAGAGTGAAGACCAGCTAAGACAACCAATTAGATGGTGGAACTTGGGAGTGAAGACCAGCTAAGACAACCAATTAGATGGTGGAATTGGGGAATGAAGACCAGCTAAGACAACCAATTAGATGGTGGAACTTGCGGAGTGAAGACCAGCTAAGAAAACCAATTAGATGGTGGAACTTGGGGACTGAAGACCAGCTAAGACAACCAATTAGATGGTGGAACTTGGGGACTGAAGACCAGCTAAGACAACCAATTAGATGGTGGAACTTGGGGAGTGACGACCAGCTAAGACAACCAAATAGATCGTGGAACTTGGGGACTGAAGTCCAGTTAAGACAACCAATTAGATGGTGGAGCCTGGAGAGTGAAGACCAGCTAAGACAACCAATTAGATGGTGGAACTTGGGGAGTGAAGACCAGCTAAGACAACCAATTAGATGGTGGAACTTGGGGAGTGAAGACCAGCTAAGACAACAAATTAGATGGTGGAGCCTGGAGAGTGAAGACCAGCTAAGACAACCAATTAGATGGTGGAACTTGGGGAGTGAAGACCAGCTAAGACAACCAATTAGATGGTGGAACTTGGGGAGTGAAGACCAGCTAAGACAACAAATTAGATGGTGGAGCCTGGAGAGTGAAGACCAGCTAAGACAACCAATTAGATGGTGGAACTTGGGGAGTGAAGACCAGCTAAGACAACCAATTAGATGGTGGAACTTGGAGAGTGAAGACCAGCTAAGACAACTAATTAGATGGTGGAACTTGGGGAGTGAAGACCAGCTAAGACAACCAATTAGATGGTGGAACTTGGGGAGTGAAGACCAGCTAAGACAACCAATTAGATGGTTGAACTTGGGGAGTGAAGACCAGCTAAGACAACCAATTAGATGGTGGAACTTGGGGACTGAAGACCAGCTAAGACAACCAATTAGATGGTGGAACTTGGGGAGTGAAGACCAGCTAAGACAACCAATTAGATGGTGGAACTTGGGGAGTGAAGACCAGCTAAGACAACCAATTAGATGGTGGAACTTGGAGAGTGAAGACCAGCTAAGACAACTAATTAGATGGTGGAACTTGGGGAGTGAAGACCAGCTAAGACAACCAATTAGATGGTGGAACTTGGGGAGTGAAGACCAGCTAAGACAACCAATTAGATGGTTGAACTTGGGGAGTGAAGACCAGCTAAGACAACCAATTAGATGGTGGAACTTGGGGACTGAAGACCAGCTAAGACAACCAATTAGATGGTGGAACTTGGGGAGTGAAGACCAGCTAAGACAACCAATTAGATGGTGGAACTTGGGGAGTGAAGACCAGCTAAGACAACCAATTAGATGGTGGAACTTGGGGACTGAAGACCAGCTAAGACAACCAATTAGATGGTGGAACTTGGGGAGTGAAGACCAGCTAAGACAACCAATTAGATGGTGGAACTTGGGGAGTGAAGACCAGCTAAGACAACCAATTAGATGGTGGAACTTGGGGACTGAAGACCAGCTAAGACAACCAATTAGATGGTGGAACTTGGGGAGTGAAGACCAGCTAAGACAACCAATTAGAATGTGGAACTTGGGGAGTGAAGACCAGCTAAGAGAACCAATTAGATGGTGGAACTTGGGGAGTGAAGACCAGCTAAGACAACCAATTAGATGGTGGAACTTGGGGAGTGAAGAGCAGCTAAGACAACCAATTAGATGGTGGAACTTGGAGAGTGAAGACCAGCTAAGACAACCAATTAGATGGTGGAACTTGGGGAGTGAAGACCAGCTAAGACAACCAATTAGAATGTGGAACTTGGGGAGTGAAGACCAGCTAAGAGAACCAATTAGATGGTGGAACTTGGGGAGTGAAGACCAGCTAAGAGAACCAGTTAGATGGTGGAACTTGGGGACTGAAGTACAGTTAAGACAACCAATTAGATGGTGGAACTTGGGGAGTGAAGACCAGCTAAGCCAACCAATTACATGGTGGAACTTGGAGAGTAAAGACCAGCTAAGACAACCAATTAGATGGTGGAACTTGGGGAGTGAAGACCAGCTAAGACAACCAATTAGATGGTGGAACTTGGAGAGTGAAGACCAGCTAAGTCAACCAATTAGATGGTGGAACTTGGGGAGTGAAGACCTGCTGAGACAACCAGTTAGATGGTGGAACTTGGGGACTGAAGTCCAGTTAAGACAACCAATTAGATGGTGGAACTTGGGGACTGAAGACCAGCTAAGACAACCAATTAGATGGTGGAACTTGGGGACTGAAGACCAGGTAAGACAACCAATTAGATGGTGGAACTTGGGGAGTGAAGACCAGCTGAGACAACCAATTAGATGGTGGAACTTGGAGAGTGAAGACCAGATAAGACAACCAATTAGATGGTGGAACTTGGGGACTGAAGACCAGCTAAGACAACCAATTAGATGGTGGAACTTGGGGAGTGAAGACCAGCTAAGACAACCAATTAGATGGTGAAACTTGGGGACTGAAGTCCAGTTAAGACAACCAATTAGATGGTGGAGCCTGGAGAGTGAAGGCCAGCTAAGACAAACAATTAGATGGTGGAACTTGGGAGTGAAGACCAGCTAAGACAACCAATTAGATGGTGGAACTTGGGGAATGAAGACCAGCTAAGAGATCGAATTAGATGGAGGAACTTGGAGAGTGAAGACCAGCTAAGACAACCAATTAGATGGTGGAACTTGGAGAGTGAAGACCAGCTAAGACAACCAATTAGATGGTGGAACTTGGAGAGTGAAGACCAGCTAAGAGAACGAATTAGATGGAGGAACTTGGAGAGTGAAGACCAGCTAAGACAACCAATTAGATGGTGGAACTTGGGAGTGAAGACCAGCTAAGACAACCAATTAGATGGTGGAATTGGGGAATGAAGACCAGCTAAGACAACCAATTAGATGGTGGAACTTGCGGAGTGAAGACCAGCTAAGAAAACCAATTAGATGGTGGAACTTGGGGACTGAAGACCAGCTAAGACAACCAATTAGATGGTGGAACTTGGGGACTGAAGACCAGCTAAGACAACCAATTAGATGGTGGAACTTGGGGAGTGACGACCAGCTAAGACAACCAAATAGATCGTGGAACTTGGGGACTGAAGTCCAGTTAAGACAACCAATTAGATGGTGGAGCCTGGAGAGTGAAGACCAGCTAAGACAGCCAATTAGATGGTGGAACTTGGGGAGTGAAGACCAGCTAAGACAACCAATTAGATGGTGGAACTTGGGGAGTGAAGACCAGCTAAGACAACCAATTAGATGGTGGAATTGGGGAATGAAGACCAGCTAAGACAACCAATTAGATGGTGGAACTTGGGGAGTGAAGACCAGCTAAGACAATCAATTAGATGGTGGAACTTGGGGACTGAAGACCAGCTAAGACAATCAATTAGATGGTGGAACTTGGGGAATGAAGACCAGCTAAGACAACCAATTAGATGGTGGAACTTGGGGACTGAAGACCAGCTAAGACAACCAATTAGATGGTGGAACTTGGGGAGTGACGACCAGCTAAGACAACCAAATAGAATGTGGAACCTGGGGACTGAAGTCCAGTTAAGACAACCAATTAGATGGTGGAGCCTGGAGAGTGAAGACCAGATAAGACAACCAATTAGATGGTGGAACTTGGAGAGTGAAGACCAGATAAGACAGCCAATTAGATGGTGGAACTTGGGGTGTGGAGACCAGCTAAGACAACCAATTAGATGGTGGAATTGGGGAATGAAGACCAGCTAAGACAACCAATTAGATGGTGGAACTTGGGGAGTGAAGACCAGCTAAGACAACAAATTAGATGGTGGAACTTACAGGGTGAAGACCAGCTAAGACAACCAATTAGATGATGGAACTTGGGGAGAGAAGACCAGCTAAGACAACCAATTAGATGGTGGAACTTGGAGAGAGAAGACCAGCTAAGAAAATTAATTACATGGTGGAACTTGGATAGTGAAGACCAGCTAAGAGAACCAATTAGATGGTGGAACGTGTGGACTGAAGACCAGCTAAGACAACCAATAAGATGGTGGAACTTGGGAGTGAAGACCAGCTAAGACAACCAATTAGATTGTGGAATTGGGGAATGAAGACCAGCTAAGACAACCAATTAGATGGTGGAACTTGGGGAGTGAAGACCAGCTAAGAAAACCAATTAGATGGTGGAACTTGGGGACTGAAGACCAACTAAGACAACCAATTAGATGGTGGAACTTGGGGACTGAAGACCAGCTAAGACAACCAATTAGATGGTGGAACTTGGGGAGTGAAGACCAGCTAAGACAACCAATTAGATGGTGGAACTTGGGGAGTGAAGACCAGCTAAGACAACCAGTTAGATGGTGGAACTTGGGGACTGAAGTCCAGTTAAGACAACCAATTAGATGGTGGAACTTGGGGACTGAAGACCAGCTAAGACAACCAATTAGATGGTGGAACTTGGGGACTGAAGACCAGCTAAGACAACCAATTAGATGGTGGAACTTGGGGAGTGAAGACCAGCTGAGACAACCAGTTAGATGGTGGAACTTGGGGACTGAAGTCCAGTTAAGACAACCAATTAGATGGTGGAACTTGGGGACTGAAGACCAGTTAAGACAACCAATTAGATGGTGGAGCCTGGAGAGTGAAGGCCAGCTAAGACAAACAATTAGATGGTGGAACTTGGGGTGTGGAGACCAGCTAAGACAACCAAGTAGATGGTGGAACTTGGGAGTGAAGACCAGCTAAGACAACCAATTAGATGGTGGAACTTGGGGAATGAAGACCAGCTAAGAGAACGAATTAGATGGAGGAACTTGGAGAGTGAAGACCAGCTAAGACAACCAATTAGATGGTGGAACTTGGAGAGTGAAGACCAGCTAAGACAACCAATTAGATGGTGGAACTTGGAGAGTGAAGACCAGCTAAGAGAACGAATTAGATGGAGGAACTTGGAGAGTGAAGACCAGCTAAGACAACCAATTAGATGGTGGAACTTGGGAGTGAAGACCAGCTAAGAGAACCAATTAGATGGTGGAACGTGTGGACTGAAGACCAGCTAAGACAACCAATAAGATGGTGGAACTTGGGAGTGAAGACCAGCTAAGACAACCAATTAGATGGTGGAATTGGGGAATGAAGACCAGCTAAGACAACCAATTAGATGGTGGAACTTGGGGAGTGAAGACCAGCTAAGAAAACCAATTAGATGGTGGAACTTGGGGACTGAAGACCAACTAAGACAACCAATTAGATGGTGGAACTTGGGGACTGAAGACCAGCTAAGACAACCAATTAGATGGTGGAACTTGGGGAGTGAAGACCAGCTAAGACAACCAATTAGATGGTGGAACTTGGGGAGTGAAGACCAGCTAAGACAACCAGTTAGATGGTGGAACTTGGGGACTGAAGTCCAGTTAAGACAACCAATTAGATGGTGGAACTTGGGGACTGAAGACCAGCTAAGACAACCAATTAGATGGTGGAACTTGGGGACTGAAGACCAGCTAAGACAACCAATTAGATGGTGGAACTTGGGGAGTGAAGACCAGCTGAGACAACCAGTTAGATGGTGGAACTTGGGGACTGAAGTCCAGTTAAGACAACCAATTAGATGGTGGAACTTGGGGACTGAAGACCAGCTAAGACAACCAATTAGATGGTGGAACTTGGGGACTGAAGACCAGGTAAGACAACCAATTAGATGGTGGAACTTGGGGAGTGAAGACCAGCTGAGACAACCAATTAGATGGTGGAACTTGGAGAGTGAAGACAAGATAAGACAACCAATTAGATGGTGGAACTTGGGGACTGAAGACCAGCTAAGACAACCAATTAGATGGTGGAACTTGGGGAGTGAAGACCAGCTAAGACAACCAATTAGATGGTGAAACTTGGGGACTGAAGTCCAGTTAAGACAACCAATTAGATGGTGGAGCCTGGAGAGTGAAGGCCAGCTAAGACAAACAATTAGATGGTGGAACTTGGGAGTGAAGACCAGCTAAGACAACCAATTAGATGGTGGAACTTGGGGAATGAAGACCAGCTAAGAGATCGAATTAGATGGAGGAACTTGGAGAGTGAAGACCAGCTAAGACAACCAATTAGATGGTGGAACTTGGAGAGTGAAGACCAGCTAAGACAACCAATTAGATGGTGGAACTTGGAGAGTGAAGACCAGCTAAGAGAAAGAATTAGATGGAGGAACTTGGAGAGTGAAGACCAGCTAAGACAACCAATTAGATGGTGGAACTTGGGAGTGAAGACCAGCTAAGACAACCAATTAGATGGTGGAATTGGGGAATGAAGACCAGCTAAGACAACCAATTAGATGGTGGAACTTGCGGAGTGAAGACCAGCTAAGAAAACCAATTAGATGGTGGAATTTGGGGACTGAAGACCAGCTAAGACAACCAATTAGATGGTGGAACTTGGGGACTGAAGACCAGCTAAGACAACCAATTAGATGGTGGAACTTGGGGAGTGACGACCAGCTAAGACAACCAAATAGATCGTGGAACTTGGGGACTGAAGTCCAGTTAAGACAACCAATTAGATGGTGGAGCCTGGAGAGTGAAGACCAGCTAAGACAGCCAATTAGATGGTGGAACTTGGGGAGTGAAGACCAGCTAAGACAACCAATTAGATGGTGGAACTTGGGGAGTGAAGACCAGCTAAGACAACCAATTAGATGGTGGAATTGGGGAATGAAGACCAGCTAAGACAACCAATTAGATGGTGGAACTTGGGGAGTGAAGACCAGCTAAGACAACAAATTAGATGGTGGAGCCTGGAGAGTGAAGACCAGCTAAGACAACCAATTAGATGGTGGAACTTGGGGAGTGAAGACCAGCTAAGACAACCAATTAGATGGTGGAACTTGGGGAGTGAAGACCAGCTAAGACAACCAATTAGATGGTGGAACTTGGAGAGTGAAGACCAGCTAAGACAACTAATTAGATGGTGGAACTTGGGGAGTGAAGACCAGCTAAGACAACCAATTAGATGGTGGAACTTGGGGACTGAAGACCAGCTAAGACAACCAATTAGATGGTGGAACTTGGGGAGTGAAGACCAGCTAAGACAACCAATTAGATGGTGGAACTTGGGGACTGAAGACCAGCTAAGACAACCAATTAGATGGTGGAACTTGGGGAGTGAAGACCAGCTAAGACAACCAATTAGATGGTGAAACTTGGGGACTGAAGTCCAGTTAAGACAACCAATTAGATGGTGGAGCCTGGAGAGTGAAGGCCAGCTAAGACAAACAATTAGATGGTGGAACTTGGGAGTGAAGACCAGCTAAGACAACCAATTAGATGGTGGAACTTGGGGAATGAAGACCAGCTAAGAGATCGAATTAGATGGAGGAACTTGGAGAGTGAAGACCAGCTAAGACAACCAATTAGATGGTGGAACTTGGAGAGTGAAGACCAGCTAAGACAACCAATTAGATGGTGGAACTTGGAGAGTGAAGACCAGCTAAGAGAACGAATTAGATGGAGGAACTTGGAGAGTGAAGACCAGCTAAGACAACCAATTAGATGGTGGAACTTGGGAGTGAAGACCAGCTAAGACAACCAATTAGATGGTGGAATTGGGGAATGAAGACCAGCTAAGACAACCAATTAGATGGTGGAACTTGCGGAGTGAAGACCAGCTAAGAAAACCAATTAGATGGTGGAACTTGGGGACTGAAGACCAGCTAAGACAACCAATTAGATGGTGGAACTTGGGGACTGAAGACCAGCTAAGACAACCAATTAGATGGTGGAACTTGGGGAGTGACGACCAGCTAAGACAACCAAATAGATCGTGGAACTTGGGGACTGAAGTCCAGTTAAGACAACCAATTAGATGGTGGAGCCTGGAGAGTGAAGACCAGCTAAGACAGCCAATTAGATGGTGGAACTTGGGGAGTGAAGACCAGCTAAGACAACCAATTAGATGGTGGAACTTGGGGAGTGAAGACCAGCTAAGACAACCAATTAGATGGTGGAATTGGGGAATGAAGACCAGCTAAGACAACCAATTAGATGGTGGAACTTGGGGAGTGAAGACCAGCTAAGACAACAAATTAGATGGTGGAGCCTGGAGAGTGAAGACCAGCTAAGACAACCAATTAGATGGTGGAACTTGGGGAGTGAAGACCAGCTAAGACAACCAATTAGATGGTGGAACTTGGGGAGTGAAGACCAGCTAAGACAACCAATTAGATGGTGGAACTTGGAGAGTGAAGACCAGCTAAGACAACTAATTAGATGGTGGAACTTGGGGAGTGAAGACCAGCTAAGACAACCAATTAGATGGTGGAACTTGGGGAGTGAAGACCAGCTAAGACAACCAATTAGATGGTTGAACTTGGGGAGTGAAGACCAGCTAAGACAACCAATTAGATGGTGGAACTTGGGGACTGAAGACCAGCTAAGACAACCAATTAGATGGTGGAACTTGGGGAGTGAAGACCAGCTAAGACAACCAATTAGATGGTGGAACTTGGGGAGTGAAGACCAGCTAAGACAACCAATTAGATGGTGGAACTTGGGGACTGAAGACCAGCTAAGACAACCAATTAGATGGTGGAACTTGGGGAGTGAAGACCAGCTAAGACAACCAATTAGATGGTGGAACTTGGGGAGTGAAGACCAGCTAAGACAACCAATTAGATGGTGGAACTTGGGGACTGAAGACCAGCTAAGACAACCAATTAGATGGTGGAACTTGGGGAGTGAAGACCAGCTAAGACAACCAATTAGAATGTGGAACTTGGGGAGTGAAGACCAGCTAAGAGAACCAATTAGATGGTGGAACTTGGGGAGTGAAGACCAGCTAAGACAACCAATTAGATGGTGGAACTTGGGGAGTGAAGAGCAGCTAAGACAACCAATTAGATGGTGGAACTTGGAGAGTGAAGACCAGCTAAGACAACCAATTAGATGGTGGAACTTGGGGAGTGAAGACCAGCTAAGACAACCAATTAGAATGTGGAACTTGGGGAGTGAAGACCAGCTAAGAGAACCAATTAGATGGTGGAACTTGGGGAGTGAAGACCAGCTAAGAGAACCAGTTAGATGGTGGAACTTGGGGACTGAAGTACAGTTAAGACAACCAATTAGATGGTGGAACTTGGGGAGTGAAGACCAGCTAAGACAACCAATTAGATGGTGGAACTTGGGGAGTGAAGACCAGCTAAGACAACCAATTAGAATGTGGAACTTGGGGAGTGAAGACCAGCTAAGAGAACCAATTAGATGGTGGAACTTGGGAGTGAAGACCAGCTAAGACAACCAATTAGATGGTGGAACTTGGGGAGTGAAGACCAGCTAAGACAACCAATTAGAATGTGGAACTTGGGGAGTGAAGACCAGCTAAGAGAACCAATTAGATGGTGGAACTTGGGGACTGAAGACCAGCTAAGACAACCAATTAGATGGTGGAACTTGGGGAGTGAAGACCAGCTAAGACAACCAATTAGATGGTGGAACTTGGGGAGTGAAGACCAGCTAAGACAACCAATTAGAATGTGGAACTTGGGGAGTGAAGACCAGCTAAGAGAACCAATTAGATGGTGGAACTTGGGAGTGAAGACCAGCTAAGACAACCAATTAGATGATGGAATTGGGGAATGAAGACCAGCTAAGACAACCAATTAGAATGTGGAACTTGGGGAGTGAAGACCAGCTAAGAGAACCAATTAGATGGTGGAACTTGGGGAGTGAAGACCAGCTGAGACAACCAATTAGATGGTGGAACTTGGGGACTGAAGACCAGCTAAGACAACCAATTAGATGGTGGAACTTGGGAGTGAAGACCAGCTAAGACAACCAATTAGATGATGGAATTGGGGAATGAAGACCAGCTAAGACAACCAATTAGAATGTGGAACTTGGGGAGTGAAGACCAGCTAAGAGAACCAATTAGATGGTGGAACTTGGGGAGTGAAGACCAGCTGAGACAACCAATTAGATGGTGGAACTTGGGGACTGAAGACCAGCTAAGACAACCAATTAGATGGTGGAACTTGGGGAGTGAAGACCAGCTGAGACAACCAATTAGATGGTGGAACTTGGAGAGTGAAGACCAGATAAGACAACCAATTAGATGGTGGAACTTGGAGAGTGAAGACCAGATAAGACAACCAATTAGATGGTGGAACTTGGGGACTGAAGACCAGCTAAGACAACGAATTAGATGGTGGAACTTGGAGAGTGAAGACCAGATAAGACAACCAATTAGATGGTGGAACTTGGGGACTGAAGACCAGCTAAGACAACCAATTAGATGGTGGAACTTGGGGAGTGAAGACCAGCTAAGACAACCAATTAGATGGTGGAACTTGGGGAGTGAAGACCAGCTGAGACAACCAGTTAGATGGTGGAACTTGGGGACTGAAGTCCAGTTAAGACAACCAATTAGATGGTGGAACTTGGGGACTGAAGACCAGTTAAGACAACCAATTAGATGGTGGAGCCTGGAGAGTGAAGGCCTGCTAAGACAAACAATTAGATGGTGGAACTTGGGGTGTGGAGACCAGCTAAGACAACCAATTAGATGGTGGAACTTGGGAGTGAAGACCAGCTAAGACAACCAATTAGATGGTGGAACTTGGGGAATGAAGACCAGCTAAGAGAACGAATTAGATGGAGGAACTTGGAGAGTGAAGACCAGCTAAGACAACCAATTAGATGGTGGAACTTGGAGAGTGAAGATCAGCTAAGACAACCAATTAGATGGTGGAACTTGGAGAGTGAAGACCAGCTAAGAGAACGAATTAGATGGAGGAACTTGGAGAGTGAAGACCAGCTAAGACAACCAATTAGATGGTGGAACTTGGGAGTGAAGACCAGCTAAGAGAACCAATTAGATGGTGGAACGTGTGGACTGAAGACCAGCTAAGACAACCAATAAGATGGTGGAACTTGGGAGTGAAGACCAGCTAAGACAACCAATTAGATGGTGGAATTGGGGAATGAAGACCAGCTAAGACAACCAATTAGATGGTGGAACTTGGGGAGTGAAGACCAGCTAAGAAAACCAATTAGATGGTGGAACTTGGGGACTGAAGACCAACTAAGACAACCAATTAGATGGTGGAACTTGGGGACTGAAGACCAGCTAAGACAACCAATTAGATGGTGGAACTTGGGGAGTGAAGACCAGCTAAGACAACCAATTAGATGGTGGAACTTGGGGAGTGAAGACCAGCTAAGACAACCAGTTAGATGGTGGAACTTGGGGACTGAAGTCCAGTTAAGACAACCAATTAGATGGTGGAACTTGGGGACTGAAGACCAGCTAAGACAACCAATTAGATGGTGGAACTTGGGGACTGAAGTCCAGTTAAGACAACCAATTAGATGGTGGAGCCTGGAGAGTGAAGGCCAGCTAAGACAAACAATTAGATGGTGGAACTTGGGAGTGAAGACCAGCTAAGACAACCAATTAGATGGTGGAACTTGGGGAGTGAAGACCAGCTAAGACAACCAGTTAGATGGTGGAACTTGGGGACTGAAGTCCAGTTAAGACAACCAATTAGATGGTGGACCTTGGGGAGTGAAGACCAGCTGAGACAACCAGTTAGATGGTGGAACTTGGGGACTGAAGTCCAGTTAAGACAACCAATTAGATGGTGGAACTTGGGGACTGAAGACCAGCTAAGACAACCAATTAGATGGTGGAACTTGGGGAGTGAAGACCAGGTAAGACAACCAATTAGATGGTGGAACTTGGGGAGTGAAGACCAGCTGAGACAACCAATTAGATGGTGGAACTTGGAGAGTGAAGACCAGATAAGACAACCAATTAGATGGTGGAACTTGGGGACTGAAGACCAGCTAAGACAACCAATTAGATGGTGGAACTTGGGGAGTGAAGACCAGCTAAGACAACCAATTAGATGGTGAAACTTGGGGACTGAAATCCAGTTAAGACAACCAATTAGATGGTGGAGCCTGGAGAGTGAAGGCCAGCTAAGACAAACAATTAGATGGTGGAACTTGGGAGTGAAGACCAGCTAAGACAACCAATTAGATGGTGGAACTTGGGGAATGAAGACCAGCTAAGAGATCGAATTAGATGGAGGAACTTGGAGAGTGAAGACCAGCTAAGACAACCAATTAGATGGTGGAACTTGGAGAGTGAAGACCAGCTAAGACAACCAATTAGATGGTGGAACTTGGAGAGTGAAGACCAGCTAAGAGAACGAATTAGATGGAGGAACTTGGAGAGTGAAGACCAGCTAAGACAACCAATTAGATGGTGGAACTTGGGAGTGAAGACCAGCTAAGACAACCAATTAGATGGTGGAATTGGGGAATGAAGACCAGCTAAGACAACCAATTAGATGGTGGAACTTGCGGAGTGAAGACCAGCTAAGAAAACCAATTAGATGGTGGAACTTGGGGACTGAAGACCAGCTAAGACAACCAATTAGATGGTGGAACTTGGGGACTGAAGACCAGCTAAGACAACCAATTAGATGGTGGAACTTGGGGAGTGACGACCAGCTAAGACAACCAAATAGATCGTGGAACTTGGGGACTGAAGTCCAGTTAAGACAACCAATTAGATGGTGGAGCCTGGAGAGTGAAGACCAGCTAAGACAGCCAATTAGATGGTGGAACTTGGGGAGTGAAGACCAGCTAAGACAACCAATTAGATGGTGGAACTTGGGGAGTGAAGACCAGCTAAGACAACCAATTAGATGGTGGAATTGGGGAATGAAGACCAGCTAAGACAACCAATTAGATGGTGGAACTTGGGGAGTGAAGACCAGCTAAGACAACAAATTAGATGGTGGAGCCTGGAGAGTGAAGACCAGCTAAGACAACCAATTAGATGGTGGAACTTGGGGAGTGAAGACCAGCTAAGACAACCAATTAGATGGTGGAACTTGGGGAGTGAAGACCAGCTAAGACAACCAATTAGATGGTGGAACTTGGAGAGTGAAGACCAGCTAAGACAACTAATTAGATGGTGGAACTTGGGGAGTGAAGACCAGCTAAGACAACCAATTAGATGGTGGAACTTGGGGAGTGAAGACCAGCTAAGACAACCAATTAGATGGTTGAACTTGGGGAGTGAAGACCAGCTAAGACAACCAATTAGATGGTGGAACTTGGGGACTGAAGACCAGCTAAGACAACCAATTAGATGGTGGAACTTGGGGAGTGAAGACCAGCTAAGACAACCAATTAGATGGTGGAACTTGCGGAGTGAAGACCAGCTAAGACAACCAATTAGATGGTGGAACTTGGGGACTGAAGACCAGCTAAGACAACCAATTAGATGGTGGAACTTGGGGACTGAAGACCAGCTAAGACAACCAATTAGATGGTGGAACTTGGGGAGTGAAGACCAGCTAAGACAACCAATTAGAATGTGGAACTTGGGGAGTGAAGACCAGCTAAGAGAACCAATTAGATGGTGGAACTTGGGGAGTGAAGACCAGCTAAGACAACCAATTAGATGGTGGAACTTGGGGAGTGAAGACCAGCTAAGACAACCAATTAGATGGTGGAACTTGGAGAGTGAAGACCAGCTAAGACAACCAATTAGATGGTGGAACTTGGGGGGTGAAGACCAGCTAAGACAACCAATTAGAATGTGGAACTTGGGGAGTGAAGACCAGCTAAGAGAACCAATTAGATGGTGGAACTTGGGGACTGAAGTACAGTTAAGACAACCAATTAGATGGTGGAACTTGGGGAGTGAAGACCAGCTAAGCCAACCAATTACATGGTGGAACTTGGAGAGTGAAGACCAGCTAAGACAACCAATTAGATGGTGGAACTTGGGGAGTGAAGACCAGCTAAGACAACCAATTAGATGGTGGAACTTGGAGAGTGAAGACCAGCTAAGTCAACCAATTAGATGGTGGAACTTGGGGAGTGAAGACCAGCTAAGACAACCAATTAGATGGTGGAACTTGGGGAGTGAAGACCAGCTAAGACAACCAATTAGATGGTGGAACTTGGGGAGTGAAGACCAGCTAAGACAACCAATTAGATGGTGGAACTTGGGGACTGAAGACCAGCTAAGACAACCAATTAGATGGTGGAACTTGGGGAGTGAAGACCAGCTAAGACAACCAATTAGATGGTGGAACTTGGGGAGTGAAGACCAGCTAAGACAACCAATTATATGGTGGAACTTGGGGAGTGAAGACCAGCTAAGACAACCAATTAGAATGTGGAACTTGGGGAGTGAAGACCAGCTAAGAGAACCAATTAGATGGTGGAACTTGGGAGTGAAGACCAGCTAAGACAACCAATTAGATGGTGGAACTTGGGGAGTGAAGACCAGCTAAGACAACCAATTAGAATGTGGAACTTGGGGAGTGAAGACCAGCTAAGAGAACCAATTAGATGGTGGAACTTGGGGACTGAAGACCAGCTAAGACAACCAATTAGATGGTGGAACTTGGGGAGTGAAGACCAGCTAAGGCAACCAATTAGATGGTGGAACTTGGGGAGTGAAGACCAGCTAAGACAACCAATTAGAATGTGGAACTTGGGGAGTGAAGACCAGCTAAGAGAACCAATTAGATGGTGGAACTTGGGAGTGAAGACCAGCTAAGACAACCAATTAGATGATGGAATTGGGGAATGAAGACCAGCTAAGACAACCAATTAGAATGTGGAACTTGGGGAGTGAAGACCAGCTAAGAGAACCAATTAGATGGTGGAACTTGGGGAGTGAAGACCAGCTGAGACAACCAATTAGATGGTGGAACTTGGGGACTGAAGACCAGCTAAGACAACCAATTAGATGGTGGAACTTGGGAGTGAAGACCAGCTAAGACAACCAATTAGATGATGGAATTGGGGAATGAAGACCAGCTAAGACAACCAATTAGAATGTGGAACTTGGGGAGTGAAGACCAGCTAAGAGAACCAATTAGATGGTGGAACTTGGGGAGTGAAGACCAGCTGAGACAACCAATTAGATGGTGGAACTTGGGGACTGAAGACCAGCTAAGACAACCAATTAGATGGTGGAACTTGGGGAGTGAAGACCAGCTGAGACAACCAATTAGATGGTGGAACTTGGAGAGTGAAGACCAGATAAGACAACCAATTAGATGGTGGAACTTGGAGAGTGAAGACCAGATAAGACAACCAATTAGATGGTGGAACTTGGGGACTGAAGACCAGCTAAGACAACCAATTAGATGGTGGAACTTGGAGAGTGAAGACCAGATAAGACAACCAATTAGATGGTGGAACTTGGGGACTGAAGACCAGCTAAGACAACCAATTAGATGGTGGAACTTGGGGAGTGAAGACCAGCTAAGACAACCAATTAGATGGTGGAACTTGGGGACTGAAGTCCAGTTAAGACAACAAATTAGATGGTGAAGCCTGGAGAGTGAAGGCCAGCTAAGACAAACAATTAGATGGTGGAACTTGGGGTGTGGAGACCAGCTAAGACAACCAATTAGATGGTGGAACTTGGGAGTGAAGACCAGCTAAGACAACCAATTAGATGGTGGAATTGGGGAATGAAGACCAGCTAAGACAACCAATTAGATGGTGGAACTTGGGGAGTGAAGACCAGCTAAGACAACCAATTAGATGGTGGAACTTGGGGAGTGAAGTCCAGTTAAGACAACCAATTAGATGGTGGAACTTGGGGAGTGAAGACCAGCTAAGACAACCAATTAGAAGGTGGAACTTGGGGAGTGAAGACCAGCTAAGACAACCAATTAGATGGTGGAACTTGGGGAGTGAAGACCAGCTAAGACAACCAATTAGATGGTGGAACTTAGAGGGTGAAGACCAGCGAAGACAACCAATTAGATGGTGGAAATAGGAGAGTGAAGACCAGCTAAGACAGCCAATTAGAGGGTGAAGACCAGCTAAGACAACAAATTAGATGGTGGAACTTGGGGAGTGAAGACCTGCTAAGACACCCAATTAGATGGTGGAATTTGGGAAGAGAAGACCAGCTAAGACAACCAATTAGATGGTGGAACTTGGAGAGTGAAGACCAGCGAAGACAACCAATTAGATGGTGGAACTAGGAGAGTGAAGACCAGCTAAGACAACCAATTAGAGGGTGAAGACCAGCTAAGACAACCAATTAGATGGTGGAAATTGGGGAGTGAAGACCAGCTAAGACAACCAATTAGATGGTGGAATTTGGGAAGAGAAGACCAGCTAAGACAACCAATTAAATGGTGGAACTTGGAGAGTGAAGACCAGCTAAGAGAACGAATTAGATGGTGGAACTAGGAGAGTGAAGACCAGCTAAGACAGCCAATTAGAGGGTGAAGACCAGCTAAGAGAACGAATTAGAAGGTGGAACTTGGGGAGAGAAGACCAGCTAAGACAACCAATTAGATGGTGGAACTTGGGGAGTGAAGACCAGCTAAGACAACCAATTAGATGGTGGAACATGGAGAGAGAAGACCAGCTAAGAAAACCAATTAGATGGTGGAACTTGCAGAGTGAAGACCAGCTAAGAGAACCAATTAGATGGTGGAACATGTGGACTGAAGACCAGCTAAGACAACCAATAAGATGGTGGAACTTGGGGAGTGAAGACCAGCTGAGACAACCAATTAGATGGTGGAACTTGGGGACTGAAGACCAGCTAAGACAACCAATTAGATGGTGGAACTTGGGGAGTGAAGACCAGCTAAGACAACCAATTAGATGGTGGAACTTAGAGAGAGAAGACCAGATAAGACAACCAATTAGATGGTGGAACTTGGGGAGTGAAGACCAGCTAAGACAACCAATTAGAAGGTGGAACTTGGGGAGTGAAGACCAGCTAAGACAACCAATTAGATGGTGGAACTTGGGGAGTGAAGACCAGCTAAGACAACCAATTAGATGGTGGAACTTGGGGAGTGAAGACCAGCTAAGACACCCAATTAGATGGTGGAACTTAGAGGGTGAAGACCAGCGAAGACAACCAATTAGATGGTGGAAATAGGAGAGTGAAGACCAGCTAAGACAGCCAATTAGAGGGTGAAGACCAGCTAAGACAACAAATTAGATGGTGGAACTTGGGGAGTGAAGACCTGCTAAGACACCCAATTACATGGTGGAATTTGGGAAGAGAAGACCAGCTAAGACAACCAATTAGATGGTGGAACTTGGAGAGTGAAGACCAGCTAAGACAACCAATTAGATGGTGGAACTTGGAGAGTGAAGACCAGCTATGACAACCAATTAGATGGTGGAACTTGGGGAGTGAAGACCAGCTAAGACAACCAATTAGATGGTGGAATAGTGGAAAGAAGACCAGCTAAGACAACCAATTAGATGGTGGAACTTGGGGAGTGAAGACCAGCTAAGAAAACCAGTTATATGGTGGAACTTGGAGAGTGAAAACCAGCTAAGAGAACCAATTAGATGGTGGAACTAGGAGAGTGAAGACCAGCTAAGACAGCCAATTAGAGGGTGAAGACCAGCTAAGAGAACGAATTAGAAGGTGGAACTTGGGGAGAGAAGACCAGCTAAGACAACCAATTAGATGGTGGAACTTGGGGAGTGAAGACCAGCTAAGACAACCAATTAGATGGTGGAACTTGGAGAGAGAAGTCCAGCTAAGAGAACCAATTAGATGGTGGAACTTGGAGAGTGAAGACCAGCTAAGAGAACCAATTAGATGGTGGAACATGTGGACTGAAGACCAGATAAGACAACCAATTAGATGGTGGAACTTGGGGACTGAAGAACAGCTAAGACAACCAATTAGATGGTGGAACTTGGGGAGTGAAGACCAGCTAAGACAACCAATTAGATGTTGGAACTAGGAGAGTGAAGACCATCGAAGACAACCAATTAGATGGTGGAAATAGGAGAGTGAAGACCAGCTAAGACAGCCAATTAGAGGGTGAAGACCAGCTAAGACAACAAATTAGATGGTGGAACTTGGGGAGTGAAGACCTGCTAAGACACCCAATTAGATGGTGGAATTTGGGAAGAGAAGACCAGCTAAGACAACCAATTAGATGGTGGAACTTGGAGAGTGAAGACCAGCTAAGACAACCAATTAGATGGTGGAACTTGGAGAGTGAAGACCAGATAAGACAACCAATTAGATGGTGGAACTTGGGGAGTGAAGACCAGCTAAGACAACCAATTAGATGGTGGAATAGTGGAATGAAGACCAGCTAAGACAACCAATTAGATGGTGGAACTTGGGGAGTGAAGACCAGCTAAGAAAACCAGTTATATGGTGAAACTTGGAGAGTGAAGACCAGCTAAGAGAACGAATTAGATAGTGGAACTTGGAGAGTGAAGACCAGCTAAGACAACCAATTAGATGGTGGAACTTGGAGAGTGAAGACCAGCTAAGTCAACAAATTAGATGGTGGAACTTGGAGAGTGAAGACCGGCTAAGACAACCAATTAGATGGTGGAACTTAGAGGGTGAAGACCAGCTAAGACAACCAATTAGATGATGGAACTTGGGGAGAAAAGACCAGCTAAGACAACCAATTAGATGGTGGAACTTGGGGAGTGAAGACCAGCTAAGACAACCAATTAGATGGTGGAACTTGGGGAGTGAAGACCAGCTAAGACAACCAATTAGGTGGTGGAACTTGGGGAGTGAAGAACAGCTAAGACAACCAATTAGATGGTGGAACTTGGGGAGTGTAGACCTGCTAAGACAACCAATTAGATGGTGGAACTTAGAGGGTGAAGACCAGCGAAGACAACCAATTAGATGGTGGAACTTGGAGAGTGAAGACCAGCTAAGAGAACGAATTAGATGGTGGAACTAGGATAGTGAAGACCAGCTAAGACAGCCAATTAGATGGTGGAACTTGGAGAGTGAAGACCAGCTAAGACAACCAATTAGATGTTGGAACTAGGAGAGTGAAGACCAGCTAAGACAACCAATTAGATGGTGGAACTTGGAGAGTGAAGACCAGCTAAGAGAACGAATTAGATGGTGGAACTAGGAGAGTGAAGACCAGCTAAGACAGCCAATTAGAAGGTGAAGACCAGCTAAGAGAACGAATTAGATGGTGGAACTTGGGGAGAGAAGACCAGCTAAGACAACCAATTAGAAGGTGGAACTTGGGGAGAGAAGACCAGCTAAGACAACCAATTAGATGGTGGAACTTGGGGAGTGAAGACCAGCTAAGACAACCAATTAGATGGTGGAACTTGGAGAGAGAAGACCAGCTAAGAAAACCAATTAGATGGTGGAACTTGGAGAGTGAAGACCAGCTAAGAGAACCAATTAGATGGTGGAACATGTGGACTGAAGACCAGCTAAGACAACCAATAACATGGTGGAACTTGGGGAGTGATGACCAGCTAAGACAACCAATTAGATGGTGGAACTTGGGAGTGAAGACCAGCTAAGACAACCAATTAGATGGTGGAATTGGGGAATGAAGACCAGCTAAGACAACCAATTAGATGGTGGAACTTGGGGAGTGAAGACCAGCTAAGACAACCAATTAGATGGTGGAACTTGGGGAGTGAAGTCCAGTTAAGACAACCAATTAGATGGTGGAACTTGGGGAGTGAAGACCAGCTAAGACAACCAATTAGAAGGTGGAACTTGGGGAGTGAAGACCAGCTAAGACAACCAATTAGATGGTGGAACTTGGGGAGTGAAGACCAGCTAAGACAACCAATTAGATGGTGGAACTTAGAGGGTGAAGACCAGCGAAGACAACCAATTAGATGGTGGAAATAGGAGAGTGAAGACCAGCTAAGACAGCCAATTAGAGGGTGAAGACCAGCTAAGACAACAGATTAGATGGTGGAACTTGGGGAGTGAAGACCTGCTAAGACACCCAATTAGATGGTGGAATTTGGGAAGAGAAGACCAGCTAAGACAACCAATTAGATGGTGGAACTTGGAGAGTGAAGACCAGCGAAGACAACCAATTAGATGGTGGAACTAGGAGAGTGAAGACCAGCTAAGACAACCAATTAGAGGGTGAAGACCAGCTAAGACAACCAATTAGATGGTGGAAATTGGGGAGTGAAGACCAGCTAAGACAACCAATTAGATGGTGGAATTTGGGAAGAGAAGACCAGCTAAGACAACCAATTAAATGGTGGAACTTGGAGAGTGAAGACCAGCTAAGAGAACGAATTAGATGGTGGAACTAGGAGAGTGAAGACCAGCTAAGACAGCCAATTAGAGGGTGAAGACCAGCTAAGAGAACGAATTAGAAGGTGGAACTTGGGGAGAGAAGACCAGCTAAGACAACCAATTAGATGGTGGAACTTGGGGAGTGAAGACCAGCTAAGACAACCAATTAGATGGTGGAACATGGAGAGAGAAGACCAGCTAAGAAAACCAATTAGATGGTGGAACTTGCAGAGTGAAGACCAGCTAAGAGAACCAATTAGATGGTGGAACATGTGGACTGAAGACCAGCTAAGACAACCAATAAGATGGTGGAACTTGGGGAGTGAAGACCAGCTGAGACAACCAATTAGATGGTGGAACTTGGGGACTGAAGACCAGCTAAGACAACCAATTAGATGGTGGAACTTGGGGAGTGAAGACCAGCTAAGACAACCAATTAGATGGTGGAACTTAGAGAGAGAAGACCAGATAAGACAACCAATTAGATGGTGGAACTTGGGGAGTGAAGACCAGCTAAGACAACCAATTAGAAGGTGGAACTTGGGGAGTGAAGACCAGCTAAGACAACCAATTAGATGGTGGAACATGGGGAGTGAAGACCAGCTAAGACAACCAATTAGATGGTGGAACTTGGGGAGTGAAGACCAGCTAAGACAACCAATTAGATGGTGGAACTTGGGGAGTGAAGACCAGCTAAGAAAACCAGTTATATGGTGAAACTTGGAGAGTGAAGACCAGCTAAGAGAACGAATTAGATAGTGGAACTTGGAGAGTGAAGACCAGCTAAGACAACCAATTAGATGGTGGAACTTGGAGAGTGAAGACCAGCTAAGTCAACAAATTAGATGGTGGAACTTGGAGAGTGAAGACCGGCTAAGACAACCAATTAGATGGTGGAACTTAGAGGGTGAAGACCAGCTAAGACAACCAATTAGATGATGGAACTTGGGGAGAAAAGACCAGCTAAGACAACCAATTAGATGGTGGAACTTGGGGAGTGAAGACCAGCTAAGACAACCAATTAGATGGTGGAACTTGGGGAGTGAAGACCAGCTAAGACAACCAATTAGGTGGTGGAACTTGGGGAGTGAAGAACAGCTAAGACAACCAATTAGATGGTGGAACTTGGGGAGTGTAGACCTGCTAAGACAACCAATTAGATGGTGGAACTTAGAGGGTGAAGACCAGCGAAGACAACCAATTAGATGGTGGAACTTGGAGAGTGAAGACCAGCTAAGAGAACGAATTAGATGGTGGAACTAGGATAGTGAAGACCAGCTAAGACAGCCAATTAGATGGTGGAACTTGGAGAGTGAAGACCAGCTAAGACAACCAATTAGATGTTGGAACTAGGAGAGTGAAGACCAGCTAAGACAACCAATTAGATGGTGGAACTTGGAGAGTGAAGACCAGCTAAGAGAACGAATTAGATGGTGGAACTAGGAGAGTGAAGACCAGCTAAGACAGCCAATTAGAAGGTGAAGACCAGCTAAGAGAACGAATTAGATGGTGGAACTTGGGGAGAGAAGACCAGCTAAGACAACCAATTAGAAGGTGGAACTTGGGGAGAGAAGACCAGCTAAGACAACCAATTAGATGGTGGAACTTGGGGAGTGAAGACCAGCTAAGACAACCAATTAGATGGTGGAACTTGGAGAGAGAAGACCAGCTAAGAAAACCAATTAGATGGTGGAACTTGGAGAGTGAAGACCAGCTAAGAGAACCAATTAGATGGTGGAACATGTGGACTGAAGACCAGCTAAGACAACCAATAAGATGGTGGAACTTGGGGAGTGATGACCAGCTAAGACAACCAATTAGATGGTGGAACTTGGGAGTGAAGACCAGCTAAGACAACCAATTAGATGGTGGAATTGGGGAATGAAGACCAGCTAAGACAACCAATTAGATGGTGGAACTTGGGGAGTGAAGACCAGCTAAGACAACCAATTAGATGGTGGAACTTGGGGAGTGAAGTCCAGTTAAGACAACCAATTAGATGGTGGAACTTGGGGAGTGAAGACCAGCTAAGACAACCAATTAGAAGGTGGAACTTGGGGAGTGAAGACCAGCTAAGACAACCAATTAGATGGTGGAACTTGGGGAGTGAAGACCAGCTAAGACAACCAATTAGATGGTGGAACTTAGAGGGTGAAGACCAGCGAAGACAACCAATTAGATGGTGGAAATAGGAGAGTGAAGACCAGCTAAGACAGCCAATTAGAGGGTGAAGACCAGCTAAGACAACAGATTAGATGGTGGAACTTGGGGAGTGAAGACCTGCTAAGACACCCAATAAGATGGTGGAATTTGGGAAGAGAAGACCAGCTAAGACAACCAATTAGATGGTGGAACTTGGAGAGTGAAGACCAGCGAAGACAACCAATTAGATGGTGGAACTAGGAGAGTGAAGACCAGCTAAGACAACCAATTAGAGGGTGAAGACCAGCTAAGACAACCAATTAGATGGTGGAAATTGGGGAGTGAAGACCAGCTAAGACAACCAATTAGATGGTGGAATTTGGGAAGAGAAGACCAGCTAAGACAACCAATTAAATGGTGGAACTTGGAGAGTGAAGACCAGCTAAGAGAACGAATTAGATGGTGGAACTAGGAGAGTGAAGACCAGCTAAGACAGCCAATTAGAGGGTGAAGACCAGCTAAGAGAACGAATTAGAAGGTGGAACTTGGGGAGAGAAGACCAGCTAAGACAACCAATTAGATGGTGGAACTTGGGGAGTGAAGACCAGCTAAGACAACCAATTAGATGGTGGAACATGGAGAGAGAAGACCAGCTAAGAAAACCAATTAGATGGTGGAACTTGCAGAGTGAAGACCAGCTAAGAGAACCAATTAGATGGTGGAACATGTGGACTGAAGACCAGCTAAGACAACCAATAAGATGGTGGAACTTGGGGAGTGAAGACCAGCTGAGACAACCAATTAGATGGTGGAACTTGGGGACTGAAGACCAGCTAAGACAACCAATTAGATGGTGGAACTTGGGGAGTGAAGACCAGCTAAGACAACCAATTAGATGGTGGAACTTAGAGAGAGAAGACCAGATAAGACAACCAATTAGATGGTGGAACTTGGGGAGTGAAGACCAGCTAAGACAACCAATTAGAAGGTGGAACTTGGGGAGTGAAGACCAGCTAAGACAACCAATTAGATGGTGGAACTTAGAGGGTGAAGACCAGCGAAGACAACCAATTAGATGGTGGAAATAGGAGAGTGAAGACCAGCTAAGACAGCCAATTAGAGGGTGAAGACCAGCTAAGACAACAAATTAGATGGTGGAACTTGGGGAGTGAAGACCTGCTAAGACACCCAATTACATGGTGGAATTTGGGAAGAGAAGACCAGCTAAGACAACCAATTAGATGGTGGAACTTGGAGAGTGAAGACCAGCTAAGACAACCAATTAGATGGTGGAACTTGGAGAGTGAAGACCAGCTATGACAACCAATTAGATGGTGGAACTTGGGGAGTGAAGACCAGCTAAGACAACCAATTAGATGGTGGAATAGTGGAAAGAAGACCAGCTAAGACAACCAATTAGATGGTGGAACTTGGGGAGTGAAGACCAGCTAAGAAAACCAGTTATATGGTGGAACTTGGAGAGTGAAAACCAGCTAAGAGAACGAATTAGAAGGTGGAACTTGGGGAGAGAAGACCAGCTAAGACAACCAATTAGATGGTGGAACTTGGGGAGTGAAGACCAGCTAAGACAACCAATTAGATGGTGGAACTTGGAGAGAGAAGTCCAGCTAAGAGAACCAATTAGATGGTGGAACTTGGAGAGAGAAGACCAGCTAAGAAAACCAATTAGATGGTGGAACTTGGAGAGTGAAGACCAGCTAATAGAACCAATTAGATGGTGGAACATGTGGACTGAAGACCAGCTAAGACAACCAATAAGATGGTGGAACTTGGGGAGTGAAGACCAGCTAAGACAACCAATTAGATGGTGGAACTTGGGGAGTGAAGACCAGCTAAGACAACCAATTAGATGGTGGAACTTGGGGAGTGAAGACCAGCTAAGACAACCAATTAGATGGTGGAACTTAGAGGGTGAAGACCATCGAAGACAACCAATTAGATGGTGGAAATAGGAGAGTGAAGACCAGCTAAGACAGCCAATTAGAGGGTGAAGACCAGCTAAGACAACAAATTAGATGGTGGAACTTGGGGAGTGAAGACCTGCTAAGACACCCAATTAGATGGTGGAATTTGGGAAGAGAAGACCAGCTAAGACAACCAATTAGATGGTGGAACTTGGAGAGTGAAGACCAGCTAAGACAACCAATTAGATGGTGGAACTTGGAGAGTGAAGACCAGCTAAGACAACCAATTAGATGGTGGAACTTGGGGAGTGAAGACCAGCTAAGAAAACCAGTTATATGGTGAAACTTGGAGAGTGAAGACCAGCTAAGAGAACGAATTAGATAGTGGAACTTGGAGAGTGAAGACCAGCTAAGACAACCAATTAGATGGTGGAACTTGGAGAGTGAAGACCAGCTAAGTCAACAAATTAGATGGTGGAACTTGGAGAGTGAAGACCAGCTAAGACAACCAATTAGATGGTGGAACTTAGAGGGTGAAGACCAGCTAAGACAACCAATTAGATGATGGAACTTGGGGAGAAAAGACCAGCTAAGACAACCAATTAGATGGTGGAACTTGGGGAGTGAAGACCAGCTAAGACAACCAAGTAGATGGTGGAACTTGGGGAGTGAAGACCAGCTAAGACAACCAATTAGGTGGTGGAACTTGGGGAGTGAAGAACAGCTAAGACAACCAATTAGATGGTGGAACTTGGGGAGTGTAGACCTGCTAAGACAACCAATTAGATGGTGGAACTTAGAGGGTGAAGACCAGCGAAGACAACCAATTAGATGGTGGAACTTGGAGAGTGAAGACCAGCTAAGAGAACGAATTAGATGGTGGAACTAGGATAGTGAAGACCAGCTAAGACAGCCAATTAGATGGTGGAACTTGGAGAGTGAAGACCAGCTAAGACAACCAATTAGATGTTGGAACTAGGAGAGTGAAGACCAGCTAAGACAACCAATTAGATGGTGGAACTTGGAGAGTGAAGACCAGCTAAGAGAACGAATTAGATGGTGGAACTAGGAGAGTGAAGACCAGCTAAGACAGCCAATTAGAAGGTGAAGACCAGCTAAGAGAACGAATTAGATGGTGGAACTTGGGGAGAGAAGACCAGCTAAGACAACCAATTAGAAGGTGGAACTTGGGGAGAGAAGACCAGCTAAGAAAACCAATTAGATGGTGGAACTTGGAGAGTGAAGACCAGCTAAGAGAACCAATTAGATGGTGGAACATGTGGACTGAAGACCAGCTAAGACAACCAATAACATGGTGGAACTTGGGGAGTGATGACCAGCTAAGACAACCAATTAGATGGTGGAACTTGGGAGTGAAGACCAGCTAAGACAACCAATTAGATGGTGGAATTGGGGAATGAAGACCAGCTAAGACAACCAATTAGATGGTGGAACTTGGGGAGTGAAGACCAGCTAAGACAACCAATTAGATGGTGGAACTTGGGGAGTGAAGTCCAGTTAAGACAACCAATTAGATGGTGGAACTTGGGGAGTGAAGACCAGCTAAGACAACCAATTAGAAGGTGGAACTTGGGGAGTGAAGACCAGCTAAGACAACCAATTAGATGGTGGAACTTGGGGAGTGAAGACCAGCTAAGACAACCAATTAGATGGTGGAACTTAGAGGGTGAAGACCAGCGAAGACAACCAATTAGATGGTGGAAATAGGAGAGTGAAGACCAGCTAAGACAGCCAATTAGAGGGTGAAGACCAGCTAAGACAACAGATTAGATGGTGGAACTTGGGGAGTGAAGACCTGCTAAGACACCCAATTAGATGGTGGAATTTGGGAAGAGAAGACCAGCTAAGACAACCAATTAGATGGTGGAACTTGGAGAGTGAAGACCAGCGAAGACAACCAATTAGATGGTGGAACTAGGAGAGTGAAGACCAGCTAAGACAACCAATTAGAGGGTGAAGACCAGCTAAGACAACCAATTAAATGGTGGAAATTGGGGAGTGAAGACCAGCTAAGACAACCAATTAGATGGTGGAATTTGGGAAGAGAAGACCAGCTAAGACAACCAATTAAATGGTGGAACTTGGAGAGTGAAGACCAGCTAAGAGAACGAATTAGATGGTGGAACTAGGAGAGTGAAGACCAGCTAAGACAGCCAATTAGAGGGTGAAGACCAGCTAAGAGAACGAATTAGAAGGTGGAACTTGGGGAGAGAAGACCAGCTAAGACAACCAATTAGATGGTGGAACTTGGGGAGTGAAGACCAGCTAAGACAACCAATTAGATGGTGGAACATGGAGAGAGAAGACCAGCTAAGAAAACCAATTAGATGGTGGAACTTGCAGAGTGAAGACCAGCTAAGAGAACCAATTAGATGGTGGAACATGTGGACTGAAGACCAGCTAAGACAACCAATAAGATGGTGGAACTTGGGGAGTGAAGACCAGCTGAGACAACCAATTAGATGGTGGAACTTGGGGACTGAAGACCAGCTAAGACAACCAATTAGATGGTGGAACTTGGGGAGTGAAGACCAGCTAAGACAACCAATTAGATGGTGGAACTTAGAGAGAGAAGACCAGATAAGACAACCAATTAGATGGTGGAACTTGGGGAGTGAAGACCAGCTAAGACAACCAATTAGAAGGTGGAACTTGGGGAGTGAAGACCAGCTAAGACAACCAATTAGATGGTGGAACATGGGGAGTGAAGACCAGCTAAGACAACCAATTAGATGGTGGAACTTGGGGAGTGAAGACCAGCTAAGACAACCAATTAGATGGTGGAACTTAGAGGGTGAAGACCAGCGAAGACAACCAATTAGATGGTGGAAATAGGAGAGTGAAGACCAGCTAAGACAGCCAATTAGAGGGTGAAGACCAGCTAAGACAACAAATTAGATGGTGGAACTTGGGGAGTGAAGACCTGCTAAGACACCCAATTACATGGTGGAATTTGGGAAGAGAAGACCAGCTAAGACAACCAATTAGATGGTGGAACTTGGAGAGTGAAGACCAGCTAAGACAACCAATTAGATGGTGGAACTTGGAGAGTGAAGACCAGCTATGACAACCAATTAGATGGTGGAACTTGGGGAGTGAAGACCAGCTAAGACAACCAATTAGATGGTGGAATAGTGGAAAGAAGACCAGCTAAGACAACCAATTAGATGGTGGAACTTGGGGAGTGAAGACCAGCTAAGAAAACCAGTTATATGGTGGAACTTGGAGAGTGAAAACCAGCTAAGAGAACGAATTAGAAGGTGGAACTTGGGGAGAGAAGACCAGCTAAGACAACCAATTAGATGGTGGAACTTGGGGCGTGAAGACCAGCTAAGACAACCAATTAGATGGTGGAACTTGGAGAGAGAAGTCCAGCTAAGAGAACCAATTAGATGGTGGAACTTGGAGAGAGAAGACCAGCTAAGAAAACCAATTAGATGGTGGAACTTGGAGAGTGAAGACCAGCTAATAGAACCAATTAGATGGTGGAACATGTGGACTGAAGACCAGCTAAGACAACCAATAAGATGGTGGAACTTGGGGAGTGAAGACCAGCTAAGACAACCAATTAGATGGTGGAACTTGGGGAGTGAAGACCAGCTAAGACAACCAATTAGATGGTGGAACTTGGGGAGTGAAGACCAGCTAAGACAACCAATTAGATGGTGGAACTTAGAGGGTGAAGACCATCGAAGACAACCAATTAGATGGTGGAAATAGGAGAGTGAAGACCAGCTAAGACAGCCAATTAGAGGGTGAAGACCAGCTAAGACAACAAATTAGATGGTGGAACTTGGGGAGTGAAGACCTGCTAAGACACCCAATTAGATGGTGGAATTTGGGAAGAGAAGACCAGCTAAGACAACCAATTAGATGGTGGAACTTGGAGAGTGAAGACCAGCTAAGACAACCAATTAGATGGTGGAACTTGGAGAGTGAAGACCAGCTAAGACAACCAATTAGATGGTGGAACTTGGGGAGTGAAGACCAGCTAAGAAAACCAGTTATATGGTGAAACTTGGAGAGTGAAGACCAGCTAAGAGAACGAATTAGATAGTGGAACTTGGAGAGTGAAGACCAGCTAAGACAACCAATTAGATGGTGGAACTTGGAGAGTGAAGACCAGCTAAGTCAACAAATTAGATGGTGGAACTTGGAGAGTGAAGACCAGCTAAGACAACCAATTAGATGGTGGAACTTAGAGGGTGAAGACCAGCTAAGACAACCAATTAGATGATGGAACTTGGGGAGAAAAGACCAGCTAAGACAACCAATTAGATGGTGGAACTTGGGGAGTGAAGACCAGCTAAGACAACCAAGTAGATGGTGGAACTTGGGGAGTGAAGACCAGCTAAGACAACCAATTAGGTGGTGGAACTTGGGGAGTGAAGAACAGCTAAGACAACCAATTAGATGGTGGAACTTGGGGAGTGTAGACCTGCTAAGACAACCAATTAGATGGTGGAACTTAGAGGGTGAAGACCAGCGAAGACAACCAATTAGATGGTGGAACTTGGAGAGTGAAGACCAGCTAAGAGAACGAATTAGATGGTGGAACTAGGATAGTGAAGACCAGCTAAGACAGCCAATTAGATGGTGGAACTTGGAGAGTGAAGACCAGCTAAGACAACCAATTAGATGTTGGAACTAGGAGAGTGAAGACCAGCTAAGACAACCAATTAGATGGTGGAACTTGGAGAGTGAAGACCAGCTAAGAGAACGAATTAGATGGTGGAACTAGGAGAGTGAAGACCAGCTAAGACAGCCAATTAGAAGGTGAAGACCAGCTAAGAGAACGAATTAGATGGTGGAACTTGGGGAGAGAAGACCAGCTAAGACAACCAATTAGAAGGTGGAACTTGGGGAGAGAAGACCAGCTAAGACAACCAATTAGATGGTGGAACTTGGGGAGTGAAGACCAGCTAAGACAACCAATTAGATGGTGGAACTTGGAGAGAGAAGACCAGCTAAGAAAACCAATTAGATGGTGGAACTTGGAGAGTGAAGACCAGCTAAGAGAACCAATTAGATGGTGGAACATGTGGACTGAAGACCAGCTAAGACAACCAATAACATGGTGGAACTTGGGGAGTGATGACCAGCTGAGACAACCAATTAGATGGTGGAACTTGGAGAGTGAAGACCAGATAAGACAACCAATTAGATGGTGGAACTTGGGGACTGAAGACCAGCTAAGACAACCAATTAGATGGTGGAACTTGGGGAGTGAAGACCAGCTAAGACAACCAATTAGATGGTGGAATTTGGGAAGAGAAGACCAGCTAAGACAACCAATTAGATGGTGGAACTTGGAGAGTGAAGACCAGATAAGACAACCAATTAGATGGTGGAACTTGGGGACTGAAGACCAGCTAAGAAAACCAATTAGATGGTGGAACTTGGGGACTGAAGACCAGCTAAGACAACCAATTAGATGGTGGAACTTAGAGAGAGAAGACCAGAAAAGACAACCAATTAGATGGTGGAACTTGGAGAGTGAAGACCAGCTAAGACAACCAAATAGATGGTGGAACTTGGGGAGTGAAGACCAGCTAAGACAACCAATTAGATGGTGGAAATTGGGGAGTGAAGAACAGCTAAGACAACCAATTAGATGGTGGAACTTGGGGAATGTAGACCTGCTAAGACAACCAATTAGATGGTGGAACTTAGAGGGTGAAGACCAGCGAAGACAACCAATTAGATTGTGGAACTAGGAGAGTGAAGACCAGCTAAGACAACCAATTAGAGGGTGAAGACCAGCTAAGACAACCAATTAGATGGTGGAACTTGGGGAGTGAAGACCAGCTAAGACAACCAATTAGATGGTGGATTTTGCGAATAGAAGACCAGCTAAGACAACCAATTAGATGGTGGAACTTGGAGAGTGAAGACCAGCTAAGAGAACGAATTAGATGGTGGAACTAGGAGAGTGAAGACCAGCTAAGACAGCCAGTTAGAGGGTGAAGACCAGCTAAGAGAACGAATTAGAAGGTGGAACTTGGGGAGAGAAGACCAGCTAAGACAACCAATTAGAAGGTGGAACTTGGGGAGAGAAGACCAGCTAAGACAACCAATTAGATGGTGGAACTTAGGGAGTGAAGACCAGCTAAGACAACCAATTAGATGGTGGAACTTGGGGACTGAAGAACAGCTAAGACAACCAATTAGATGGTGGAACTTGGGGAGTGAAGATCAGCTAAGACAACCAATTAGATGTTGGAACTAGGAGAGTGAAGACCAGCTAAGACAACCAATTAGATGGTGGAACTTGGAGAGTGAAGACCAGCTAAGAGAACGAATTAGATGGTGGAACTAGGATAGTGAAGACCAGCTAAGACAGCCAATTAGAGGGTGAAGACCAGCTAAGACAACAAATTAGATGGTGGAACTTGGGGAGTGAAGACCTGCTAAGACACCCAATTAGATGGTGGAATTTGGGAAGAGAAGACCAGCTAAGACAACCAATTAGATGGTGGAACTTGGAGAGTGAAGACCAGCTAAGACAACCAATTAGATGGTGGAACTTGGAGAGTGAAGACCAGATAAGACAACCAATTAGATGGTGGAACTTGGGGAGTGAAGACCAGCTAAGACAACCAATTAGATGGTGGAATAGTGGAATGAAGACCAGCTAAGACAACCAATTAGATGGTGGAACTTGGGGAGTGAAGACCAGCTAAGAAAACCAGTTATATGGTGGAACTTGGAGAGTGAAGACCAGCTAAGAGAACGAATTAGATAGTGGAACTTGGAGAGTGAAGACCAGCTAAGACAACCAATTAGATGGTGGAACTTAGAGGGTGAAGACCAGCTAAGACAACCAATTAGATGATGGAACTTGGGGAGAAAAGACCACCTAAGACAACCAATTAGATGGTGGAACTTGGGGAGTGAAGACCAGCTAAGACAACCAATTAGATGGTGGAACTTGGGGAGTGAAGACCAGCTAAGACAACCAATTAGGTGGTGGAACTTGGGGAGTGAAGAACAGCTAAGACAACCAATTAGATGGTGGAATTTGGGGAGTGTAGACCTGCTAAGACAACCAATTAGATGGTGGAACTTAGAGGGTGAAGACCAGCGAAGACAACCAATTAGATGGTGGAACTAGGAGAGTGAAGACCAGCTAAGACAACCAATTAGAGGGTGAAGACCAGCTAAGACAACCAATTAGATGGTGGAACTTGGGGAGTGAAGACCAGCTAAGACAACCAATTAGATGGTGGATTTTGCGAAGAGAAGACCAGCTAAGACAACCAATTAGATGGTGGAACTTGGAGAGTGAAGACCAGCTAAGAGAACGAATTAGATGGTGGAACTAGGAGAGTGAAGACCAGCTAAGACAGCCAATTAGAAGGTGAAGACCAGCTAAGAGAACGAATTAGATGGTGGAACTTGGGGAGAGAAGACCAGCTAAGACAACCAATTAGAAGGTGGAACTTGGGGAGAGAAGACCAGCTAAGACAACCAATTAGATGGTGGAACTTGGGGAGTGAAGACCAGCTAAGACAACCAATTAGATGGTGGAACTTGGAGAGAGAAGACCAGCTAAGAAAACCAATTAGATGGTGGAACTTGGAGAGTGAAGACCAGCTAATAGAACCAATTAGATGGTGGAACATGTGGACTGAAGACCAGCTAAGACAACCAATAAGATGGTGGAACTTGGGGAGTGAAGACCAGCTAAGACAACCAATTAGATGGTGGAACTTGGGGAGTGAAGACCAGCTAAGACAACCAATTAGATGGTGGAACTTGGGGAGTGAAGACCAGCTAAGACAACCAATTAGATGGTGGAACTTAGAGGGTGAAGACCATCGAAGACAACCAATTAGATGGTGGAAATAGGAGAGTGAAGACCAGCTAAGACAGCCAATTAGAGGGTGAAGACCAGCTAAGACAACAAATTAGATGGTGGAACTTGGGGAGTGAAGACCTGCTAAGACACCCAATTAGATGGTGGAATTTGGGAAGAGA
Source organism: Eledone cirrhosa (assembly GCA_964016885.1). NCBI lineage: Eukaryota > Metazoa > Mollusca > Cephalopoda > Octopoda > Eledonidae > Eledone > Eledone cirrhosa. Next base: position 20,830,792 of record OZ024741.1, read on the forward strand.
AGACCAGCTAAGACAACCAATTAGATGGTGGAACTTGGAGAGTGAAGACCAGCTAAGACAACCAATTAGATGGTGGAACTTGGAGAGTGAAGACCAGATAAGACAACCAATTAGATGGTGGAACTTGGGGAGTGAAGACCAGCTAAGACAACCAATTAGATGGTGGAATAGTGGAATGAAGACCAGCTAAGACAACCAATTAGATGGTGGAACTTGGGGAGTGAAGACCAGCTAAGAAAACCAGTTATATGGTGAAACTTGGAGAGTGAAGACCAGCTAAGAGAACGAATTAGATAGTGGAACTTGGAGAGTGAAGACCAGCTAAGACAACCAATTAGATGGTGGAACTTGGAGAGTGAAGACCAGCTAAGTCAACAAATTAGATGGTGGAACTTGGAGAGTGAAGACCAGCTAAGACAACCAATTAGATGGTGGAACTTAGAGGGTGAAGACCAGCTAAGACAACCAATTAGATGATGGAACTTGGGGAGAAAAGACCAGCTAAGACAACCAATTAGATGGTGGAACTTAGAGGGTGAAGACCAGCGAAGACAACCAATTAGATGGTGGAACTAGGAGAGTGAAGACCAGCTAAGACAACCAATTAGAGGGTGAAGACCAGCTAAGACAACCAATTAGATGGTGGAACTTGGGGAGTGAAGACCAGCTAAGACAACCAATTAGATGGTGGATTTTGCGAAGAGAAGACCAGCTAAGACAACCAATTAGATGGTGGAACTTGGAGAGTGAAGACCAGCTAAGAGAACGAATTAGATGGTGGAACTAGGAGAGTGAAGACCAGCTAAGACAGCCAATTAGAAGGTGAAGACCAGCTAAGAGAACGAATTAGATGGTGGAACTTGGGGAGAGAAGACCAGCTAAGACAACCAATTAGAAGGTGGAACTTGGGGAGAGAAGACCAGCTAAGACAACCAATTAGATGGTGGAACTTGGGGAGTGAAGACCAGCTAAGACAACCAATTAGATGGTGGAACTTGGAGAGAGAAGACCAGCTAAGAAAACCAATTAGATGGTGGAACTTGGAGAGTGAAGACCAGCTAAGAGAACCAATTAGATGGTGGAACATGTGGACTGAAGACCAGCTAAGACAACCAATAACATGGTGGAACTTGGGGAGTGATGACCAGCTGAGACAACCAATTAGATGGTGGAACTTGGAGAGTGAAGACCAGATAAGACAACCAATTAGATGGTGGAACTTGGGGACTGAAGACCAGCTAAGACAACCAATTAGATGGTGGAACTTGGGGAGTGAAGACCAGCTAAGACAACCAATTAGATGGTGGAATTTGGGAAGAGAAGACCAGCTAAGACAACCAATTAAATGGTGGAACTTGGAGAGTGAAGACCAGATAAGACAACCAATTAGATGGTGGAACTTGGGGACTGAAGACCAGCTAAGAAAACCAATTAGATGGTGGAACTTGGGGACTGAAGACCAGCTAAGACAACCAATTAGATGGTGGAACTTAGAGAGAGAAGACCAGAAAAGACAACCAATTAGATGGTGGAACTTGGAGAGTGAAGACCAGCTAAGACAACCAAATAGATGGTGGAACTTGGGGAGTGAAGACCAGCTAAGACAACCAATTAGATGGTGGAACTTGGGGAGTGAAGAACAGCTAAGACAACCAATTAGATGGTGGAACTTGGGGAGTGTAGACCTGCTAAGACAACCAATTAGATGGTGGAACTTAGAGGGTGAAGACCAGCGAAGACAACCAATTAGATTGTGGAACTAGGAGAGTGAAGACCAGCTAAGACAACCAATTAGATGGTGGAACTTGGGGAGTGAAGACCAGCTAAGACAACCAATTAGATGGTGGATTTTGCGAATAGAAGACCAGCTAAGACAACCAATTAGATGGTGGAACTTGGAGAGTGAAGACCAGCTAAGAGAACGAATTAGATGGTGGAACTAGGAGAGTGAAGACCAGCTAAGACAGCCAGTTAGAGGGTGAAGACCAGCTAAGAGAACGAATTAGAAGGTGGAACTTGGGGAGAGAAGACCAGCTAAGACAACCAATTAGAAGGTGGAACTTGGGGAGAGAAGACCAGCTAAGACAACCAATTAGATGGTGGAACTTAGGGAGTGAAGACCAGCTAAGACAACCAATTAGATGGGGGAACTTGGGGACTGAAGAACAGCTAAGACAACCAATTAGATGGTGGAACTTGGGGAGTGAAGACCAGCTAAGACAACCAATTAGATGTTGGAACTAGGAGAGTGAAGACCAGCTAAGACAACCAATTAGATGGTGGAACTTGGAGAGTGAAGACCAGCTAAGAGAACGAATTAGATGGTGGAACTAGGATAGTGAAGACCAGCTAAGACAGCCAATTAGAGGGTGAAGACCAGCTAAGACAACAAATTAGATGGTGGAACTTGGGGAGTGAAGACCTGCTAAGACACCCAATTAGATGGTGGAATTTGGGAAGAGAAGACCAGCTAAGACAACCAATTAGATGGTGGAACTTGGAGAGTGAAGACCAGCTAAGACAACCAATTAGATGGTGGAACTTGGGGAGTGAAGACCAGCTAAGACAACCAATTAGATGGTGGAATAGTGGAATGAAGACCAGCTAAGACAACCAATTAGATGGTGGAACTTGGGGAGTGAAGACCAGCTAAGACAACCAATTAGATGGTGGAATAGTGGAATGAAGACCAGCTAAGACAACCAATTAGATGGTGGAACTTGGAGAGTGAAGACCAGCTAAGAGAACGAATTAGATAGTGGAACTTGGAGAGTGAAGACCAGCTAAGACAACCAATTAGATGGTGGAACTTGGAGAGTGAAGACCAGCTAAGACAACAAATTAGATGGTGGAACTTGGAGAGTGAAGACCAGCTAAGACAACCAATTAGATGGTGGAACTTAGAGGGTGAAGACCAGCTAAGACAACCAATTAGATGATGGAACTTGGGGAGAAAAGACCACCTAAGACAACCAATTAGATGGTGGAACTTGGGGAGTGAAGACCAGCTAAGACAACCAATTAGATGGTGGAACTTGGGGAGTGAAGACCAGCTAAGACAACCAATTAGGTGGTGGAACTTGGGGAGTGAAGAACAGCTAAGACAACCAATTAGATGGTGGAACTTGGGGAGTGTAGACCTGCTAAGACAACCAATTAGATGGTGGAACTTAGAGGGTGAAGACCAGCGAAGACAACCAATTAGATGGTGGAACTAGGAGAGTGAAGACCAGCTAAGACAACCAATTAGAGGGTGAAGACCAGCTAAGACAACCAATTAGATGGTGGAACTTGGGGAGTGAAGACCAGCTAAGACAACCAATTAGATGGTGGATTTTGCGAAGAGAAGACCAGCTAAGACAACCAATTAGATGGTGGAACTTGGAGAGTGAAGACCAGCTAAGAGAACGAATTAGATGGTGGAACTAGGAGAGTGAAGACCAGCTAAGACAGCCAATTAGAAGGTGAAGACCAGCTAAGAGAACGAATTAGATGGTGGAACTTGGGGAGAGAAGACCAGCTAAGACAACCAATTAGAAGGTGGAACTTGGGGAGAGAAGACCAGCTAAGACAACCAATTAGATGGTGGAACTTGGGGAGTGAAGACCAGCTAAGACAACCAATTAGATGGTGGAACTTGGAGAGAGAAGACCAGCTAAGAAAACCAATTAGATGGTGGAACTTGGAGAGTGAAGACCAGCTAATAGAACCAATTAGATGGTGGAACATGTGGACTGAAGACCAGCTAAGACAACCAATAAGATGGTGGAACTTGGGGAGTGAAGACCAGCTAAGACAACCAATTAGATGGTGGAACTTGGGGAGTGAAGACCAGCTAAGACAACCAATTAGATGGTGGAACTTGGGGAGTGAAGACCAGCTAAGACAACCAATTAGATGGTGGAACTTAGAGGGTGAAGACCATCGAAGACAACCAATTAGATGGTGGAAATAGGAGAGTGAAGACCAGCTAAGACAGCCAATTAGAGGGTGAAGACCAGCTAAGACAACAAATTAGATGGTGGAACTTGGGGAGTGAAGACCTGCTAAGACACCCAATTAGATGGTGGAATTTGGGAAGAGAAGACCAGCTAAGACAACCAATTAGATGGTGGAACTTGGAGAGTGAAGACCAGCTAAGACAACCAATTAGATGGTGGAACTTGGAGAGTGAAGACCAGATAAGACAACCAATTAGATGGTGGAACTTGGGGAGTGAAGACCAGCTAAGACAACCAATTAGATGGTGGAATAGTGGAATGAAGACCAGCTAAGACAACCAATTAGATGGTGGAACTTGGGGAGTGAAGACCAGCTAAGAAAACCAGTTATATGGTGAAACTTGGAGAGTGAAGACCAGCTAAGAGAACGAATTAGATAGTGGAACTTGGAGAGTGAAGACCAGCTAAGACAACCAATTAGATGGTGGAACTTGGAGAGTGAAGACCAGCTAAGTCAACAAATTAGATGGTGGAACTTGGAGAGTGAAGACCAGCTAAGACAACCAATTAGATGGTGGAACTTAGAGGGTGAAGACCAGCTAAGACAACCAATTAGATGATGGAACTTGGGGAGAAAAGACCAGCTAAGACAACCAATTAGATGGTGGAACTTAGAGGGTGAAGACCAGCGAAGACAACCAATTAGATGGTGGAACTAGGAGAGTGAAGACCAGCTAAGACAACCAATTAGAGGGTGAAGACCAGCTAAGACAACCAATTAGATGGTGGAACTTGGGGAGTGAAGACCAGCTAAGACAACCAATTAGATGGTGGATTTTGCGAAGAGAAGACCAGCTAAGACAACCAATTAGATGGTGGAACTTGGAGAGTGAAGACCAGCTAAGAGAACGAATTAGATGGTGGAACTAGGAGAGTGAAGACCAGCTAAGACAGCCAATTAGAAGGTGAAGACCAGCTAAGAGAACGAATTAGATGGTGGAACTTGGGGAGAGAAGACCAGCTAAGACAACCAATTAGAAGGTGGAACTTGGGGAGAGAAGACCAGCTAAGACAACCAATTAGATGGTGGAACTTGGGGAGTGAAGACCAGCTAAGACAACCAATTAGATGGTGGAACTTGGAGAGAGAAGACCAGCTAAGAAAACCAATTAGATGGTGGAACTTGGAGAGTGAAGACCAGCTAAGAGAACCAATTAGATGGTGGAACATGTGGACTGAAGACCAGCTAAGACAACCAATAACATGGTGGAACTTGGGGAGTGATGACCAGCTGAGACAACCAATTAGATGGTGGAACTTGGAGAGTGAAGACCAGATAAGACAACCAATTAGATGGTGGAACTTGGGGTCTGAAGACCAGCTAAGACAACCAATTAGATGGTGGAACTTGGGGAGTGAAGACCAGCTAAGACAACCAATTAGATGGTGGAATTTAGGAAGAGAAGACCAGCTAAGACAACCAATTAAATGGTGGAACTTGGAGAGTGAAGACCAGATAAGACAACCAATTAGATGGTGGAACTTGGGGACTGAAGACCAGCTAAGAAAACCAATTAGATGGTGGAACTTGGGGACTGAAGACCAGCTAAGACAACCAATTAGATGGTGGAACTTAGAGAGAGAAGACCAGAAAAGACAACCAATTAGATGGTGGAACTTGGAGAGTGAAGACCAGATAAGACAACCAAATAGATGGTGGAACTTGGGGAGTGAAGACCAGCTAAGACAACCAATTAGATGGTGGAACTTGGGGAGTGAAGAACAGCTAAGACAACCAATTAGATGGTGGAACTTGGGGAGTGTAGACCTGCTAAGACAACCAATTAGATGGTGGAACTTAGAGGGTGAAGACCAGCGAAGACAACCAATTAGATTGTGGAACTAGGAGAGTGAAGACCAGCTAAGACAACCAATTAGAGGGTGAAGACCAGCTAAGACAACCAATTAGATGGTGGAACTTGGGGAGTGAAGACCAGCTAAGACAACCAATTAGATGGTGGATTTTGCGAATAGAAGACCAGCTAAGACAACCAATTAGATGGTGGAACTTGGAGAGTGAAGACCAGCTAAGAGAACGAATTAGATGGTGGAACTAGGAGAGTGAAGACCAGCTAAGACAGCCAGTTAGAGGGTGAAGACCAGCTAAGAGAACGAATTAGAAGGTGGAACTTGGGGAGAGAAGACCAGCTAAGACAACCAATTAGAAGGTGGAACTTGGGGAGAGAAGACCAGCTAAGACAACCAATTAGATGGTGGAACTTAGGGAGTGAAGACCAGCTAAGACAACCAATTAGATGGTGGAACTTGGAGAGAGAAGACCAGCTAAGAAAACCAATTAGATGGTGGAACTTGGAGAGTGAAGACCAGCTAAGAGAACCAATTAGATGGTGGAACATGTGGACTGAAGACCAGCTAAGGCAACCAATAAGATGGTGGAACTTGGGAGTGAAGACCAGCTGAGACAACCAATTAGATGGTGGAACTTGGGGACTGAAGACCAGCTAAGACAACCAATTAGATGGTTGAACTTGGGGAGTGAAGACCAGCTAAGACAACCAATTAGATGGTGGAACTTAGAGAGAGAAGACCAGATAAGACAACCAATTAGATGGTGGAACTTGGGGAGTGAAGACCAGCTAAGACAACCAATTAGAAGGTGGAACTTGGGGAGTGAAGACCAGCTAAGACAACCAATTAGATGGTGGAACTTGGGGAGTGAAGACCAGCTAAGACAACCAATTAGATGGTGGAACTTGGGGAGTGAAGACCAGCTAAGACAACCAATTAGATGGTGGAACTTAGAGGGTGAAGACCAGCGAAGACAACCAATTAGATGGTGGAAATAGGAGAGTGAAGACCAGCTAAGACAGCCAATTAGAGGGTGAAGACCAGCTAAGACAACAAATTAGATGGTGGAACTTGGGGAGTGAAGACCTGCTAAGACACCCAATTAGATGGTGGGATTTGGGATGAGAAGACCAGCTAAGACAACAAATTAGATGGTGGAACTTGGAGAGTGAAGACCAGCTAAGACAACCAATTAGATGGTGGAACTTGGAGAGTGAAGACCAGCTAAGACAACCAATTAGAAGGTGGAACTTGGGGAGTGAAGACCAGCTAAGACAACCAATTAGATGGTGGAATAGTGGAATGAAGACCAGCTAAGACAACCAATTAGATGGTGGAACTTGGGGAGTGAAGACCAGCTAAGAAAACCAGTTATATGGTGGAACTTGGAGAGTGAAGACCAGCTAAGAGAACGAATTAGATGGTGGAACTAGGAGAGTGAAGACCAGCTAAGACAGCCAATTAGAGGGTGAAGACCAGCTAAGAGAACGAATTAGAAGGTGGAACTTGGGGAGAGAAGACCAGCTAAGACAACCAATTAGATGGTGGAACTTGGGGAGTGAAGACCAGCTAAGACAACCAATTAGATGGTGGAACTTGGAGAGAGAAGACCAGCTAAGAAAACCAATTAGATGGTGGAACTTGGAGAGTGAAGACCAGCTAAGAGAACCAATTAGATGGTGGAACATGTGGACTGAAGACCAGCTAAGACAACCAATAAGATGGTGGAACTTGGGGAGTGAAGACCAGCTGAGACAACCAATTAGATGGTGGAACTTGGAGAGTGAAGACCAGATAAGACAACCAATTAGATGGTGGAACTTGGGGACTGAAGACCAGCTAAGACAACCAATTAGATGGTGGAACTTGGGGAGTGAAGACCAGCTAAGACAACCAATTAGATGGTGGAACTAGGAGAGTGAAGACCAGCTAAGACAACCAATTAGAGGGTGAAGACCAGCTAAGACAGCCAATTAGATGGTGGAACTTGGGGAGTGAAGACCAGCTAAGACAACCAATTAGATGGTGGAATTTGGGAAGAGAAGACCAGCTAAGACAACCAATTAGATGGTGGAACTTGGAGAGTGAAGACCAGATAAGACAACCAATTAGATGGTGGAACTTGGGGACTGAAGACCAGCTAAGACAACCAATTAGATGGTGGAACTTGGGGACTGAAGACCAGCTAAGACAACCAATTAGATGGTGGAACTTAGAGAGAGAAGACCAGATAAGACAACCAATTAGATGGTGGAACTTGGAGAGTGAAGACCAGCTAAGACAACCAAATAGATGGTGGAACTTGGGGAGTGAAGACCAGCTAAGACAACCAATTAGATGGTGGAACTTGGGGAGTGAAGAACAGCTAAGACAACCAATTAGATGGTGGAACTTGGGGAGTGTAGACCAGCTAAGACAACCAATTAGATGGTGGAACTTAGAAGGTGAAGACCAGCGAAGACAACCAATTAGATGGTGGAACTAGGAGAGTGAAGACCAGCTAAGACAACCAATTAGATGGTGGAAATTGGGGAGCGAAGACCAGCTAAGACAACCAATTAGATGGTGGAATTTGGGAAGAGAAAACCAGCTAAGACAACCAATTAAATGGTGGAACTTGGAGAGTGAAGACCAGCTAAGAGAACGAATTAGATAGTGGAACTAGGAGAGTGAAGACCAGCTAAGACAGCCAATTAGAGGGTGAAGACCAGCTAAGAGAACGAATTAGAAGGTTGAACTTGGGGAGAGAAGACCAGCTAAGACAACCAATTAGATGGTGGAACTTGGGGAGTGAAGACCAGCTAAGACAACCAATTAGATGGTGGAACATGGAGAGAGAAGACCAGCTAAGAAAACCAATTCGATGGTGGAACTTGGAGAGTGAAGACCAGCTAAGAGAACCAATTAGATGGTGGAACATGTGGACTGAAGACCAGCTAAGACAACCAATAAGATGGTGGAACTTGGGGAGTGAAGACCAGCTGAGACAACCAATTTGATGGTGGAACTTGGGGACTGAAGACCAGCTAAGACAACCAATTAGATGGTGGAACTTGGGGAGTGAAGACCAGCTAAGACAACCAATTAGATGGTGGAACTTAGAGAGAGAAGACCAGATAAGACAACCAATTAGATGGTGGAACTTGGGGAGTGAAGACCAGCTAAGACAACCAATTAGAAGGTGGAACTTGGGGAGTGAAGACCAGCTAAGACAACCAATTAGATGGTGGAACTTGGGGAGTGAAGACCAGCTAAGACAACCAATTAGATGGTGGAACTTGGGGAGTGAAGACCAGCTAAGACAACCAATTAGATGGTGGAACTTAGAGGGTGAAGACCAGCGAAGACAACCAATTAGATGGTGGAAATAGGAGAGTGAAGACCAGCTAAGACAGCCAATTAGAGGGTGAAGACCAGCTAAGACAACAAATTAGATGGTGGAACTTGGGGAGTGAAGACCTGCTAAGACACCCAATTAGATGGTGGAATTTGGGAAGAGAAGACCAGCTAAGACAACCAATTACATGGTGGAACTTGGAGAGTGAAGACCAGCTAAGACAACCAATTAGATGGTGAAACTTGGAGAGTGAAGACCAGCTAAGACAACCAATTAGATGGTGGAACTTGGGGAGTGAAGACCAGCTAAGAAAACCAATTAGATGGTGGAATAGTGGAATGAGGACCAGCTAAGACAACCACTTAGATGGTGGAACTTGGGGAGTGAAGACCAGCTAAGAAAACCAGTTATATGGTGGAACTTGGAGAGTGAAGACCAGCTAAGAGAACGAATTAGATGGTGGAACTAGGAGAGTGAAGACCAGCTAAGACAGCCAATTAGAGGGTTAAGACCAGCTAAGAGAACGAATTAGAAGGTGGAACTTGGGGAGAGAAGACCAGCTAAGACAACCAATTAGATGGTGGAACTTGGAGAGAGAAGACCAGCTAAGAAAACCAATTCGATGGTGGAACTTGGAGAGTGAAGACCAGCTAAGAGAACCAATTAGATGGTGGAACATGTGGACTGAAGACCAGCTAAGACAACCAATAAGATGGTGGAACTTGGGGAGTGAAGACCAGCTGAGACAACCAATTAGATAGTGGAACTTGGAGAGTGAAGACCAGATAAGACAACCAATTAGATGGTGGAACTTGGGGACTGAAGACCAGCTAAGACAACCAATTAGATGGTGGAACCTGGGGACTGAAGACCAGCTAAGACAACCAATTAGATGGTGGAACTTAGAGAGAGAAGACCAGATAAGACAACCAATTAGATGGTGGAACTTGGAGAGTGAAGACCAGCTAAGACAACCAATTAGATGGTGGAACTTGGGGAGTGAAGACCAGCTAAGACAACCAATTAGATGGTGGAACTTGGGGAGTGAAGAACAGCTAAGACAACCAATTAGATGGTGGAACTTGGGGAGTGTAGACCAGCTAAGACAACCAATTAGATGGTGGAACTTAGAGGGTGAAGACCAGCGAAGACAACCAATTAGATGGTGGAACTTGGAGAGTGAAGACCAGATAAGACAACCAATTAGATGGTGGAACTTGGGGACTGAAGACCAGCTAAGACAACCAATTAGATGGTGGAACTTGGGGACTGAAGACCAGCTAAGACAACCAATTAGATGGTGGAACTTAGAGAGAGAAGACCAGATAAGACAACCAATTAGATGGTGGAACTTGGAGAGTGAAGACCAGCTAAGACAACCAAATAGATGGTGGAACTTGGGGAGTGAAGACCAGCTAAGACAACCAATTAGATGGTGGAACTTGGGGAGTGAAGAACAGCTAAGACAACCAATTAGATGGTGGAACTTGGGGAGTGTAGACCAGCTAAGACAACCAATTAGATGGTGGAACTTAGAAGGTGAAGACCAGCGAAGACAACCAATTAGATGGTGGAACTAGGAGAGTGAAGACCAGCTAAGACAACCAATTAGAGGGTGAAGACCAGCTAAGACAACCAATTAGATAGTGGAAATTGGGGAGTGAAGACCAGCTAAGACAACCAATTAGATGGTGGAATTTGGGAAGAGAAGACCAGCTAAGACAACCAATTAAATGGTGGAACTTGGAGAGTGAAGACCAGCTAAGAGAACGAATTAGATGGTGGAACTAGGAGAGTGAAGACCAGCTAAGACAGCCAATTAGAGGGTGAAGACCAGCTAAGAGAACGAATTAGAAGGTGGAACTTGGGGAGAGAAGACCAGCTAAGACAACCAATTAGATGGTGGAACTTGGGGAGTGAAGACCAGCTAAGACAACCAATTAGATGGTGGAACATGGAGAGAGAAGACCAGCTAAGAAAACCAATTCGATGGTGGAACTTGGAGAGTGAAGACCAGCTAAGAGAACCAATTAGATGGTGGAACATGTGGACTGAAGACCAGCTAAGACAACCAATAAGATGGTGGAACTTGGGGAGTGAAGACCAGCTGAGACAACCAATTAGATGGTGGAACTTGGAGAGTGAAGACCAGATAAGACAACCAATTAGATGGTGGAACTTGGGGACTGAAGACCAGCTAAGACAACCAATTAGATGGTGGAACTTGGGGACTGAAGACCAGCTAAGACAACTAATTAGATGGTGGAACTTAGAGAGAGAAGACCAGATAAGACAACCAATTAGATGGTGGAACTTGGAGAGTGAAGACCAGCTAAGACAACCAATTAGATGGTGGAACTTGGGGAGTGAAGACCAGCGAAGACAACCAATTAGATGGTGGAACTAGGAGAGTGAAGACCAGCTAAGACAACCAAATAGATGGTGGAACTTGGGGAGTGAAGACCAGCTAAGACAACCAATTAGATGGTGGAACTTGGGGAGTGAAGAACAGCTAAGACAACCAATTAGATGGTGGAACTTGGGGAGTGTAGACCTGCTAAGACAACCAATTAGATGGTGGAACTTAGAGGGTGAAGACCAGCGAAGACAACCAATTAGATGGTGGAACTAGGAGAGTGAAGACCAGCTAAGACAACCAATTAGAGGGTGAAGACCAGCTAAGACAACCAATTAGATGGTGGAACTTGGGGAGTGAAGACCAGCTAAGACAACCAATTAGATGGTGGATTTTGCGAAGAGAAGACCAGCTAAGACAACCAATTAGATGGTGGAACTTGGAGAGTGAAGACCAGCTAAGAGAACGAATTAGATGGTGGAACTAGGAGAGTGAAGACCAGCTAAGACAGCCAATTAGAGGGTGAAGACCAGCTAAGAGAACGAATTAGAAGGTGGAACTTGGGGAGAGAAGACCAGCTAAGACAACCAATTAGAAGGTGGAACTTGGGGAGAGAAGACCAGCTAAGACAACCAATTAGATGGTGGAACTTGGGGAGTGAAGACCAGCTAAGACAACCAATTAGATGGTGGAACTTGGAGAGAGAAGACCAGCTAAGAAAACCAATTAGATGGTGGAACTTGGAGAGTGAAGACCAGCTAAGAGAAGCAATTAGATGGTGGAACATGTGGACTGAAGACCAGCTAAGACAACCAATAAGATGGTGGAACTTGGGGAGTGAAGACCAGCTGAGACAACCAATTAGATGGTGGAACTTGGGGACTGAAGACCAGCTAAGACAACCAATTAGATGGTTGAACTTGGGGAGTGAAGACCAGCTAAGACAACCAATTAGATGGTGGAACTTAGAGAGAGAAGACCAGATAAGACAACCAATTAGATGGTGGAACTTGGGGAGTGAAGACCAGCTAAGACAACCAATTAGATGGTGGAACTTGGGGAGTGAAGACCAGCTAAGACAACCAATTAGATGGTGGAACTTAGAGGGTGAAGACCAGCGAAGACAACCAATTAGATGGTGGAAATAGGAGAGTGAAGACCAGCTAAGACAGCCAATTAGAGGGTGAAGACCAGCTAAGACAACAAATTAGATGGTGGAACTTGGGGAGTGAAGACCTGCTAAGACACCCAATTAGATGGTGGAATTTGGGATGAGAAGACCAGCTAAGACAACCAATTAGATGGTGGAACTTGGAGAGTGAAGACCAGCTAAGACAACCAATTAGATGGTGGAACTTGGAGAGTGAAGACCAGCTAAGACAACCAATTAGAAGGTGGAACTTGGGGAGTGAAGACCAGCTAAGACAACCAATTAGATGGTGGAATAGTGGAATGAAGACCAGCTAAGACAACCAATTAGATGGTGGAACTTGGGGAGTGAAGACCAGCTAAGAAAACCAGTTATATGGTGGAACTTGGAGAGTGAAGACCAGCTAAGAGAACGAATTAGATGGTGGAACTAGGAGAGTGAAGACCAGCTAAGACAGCCAATTAGAGGGTGAAGACCAGCTAAGAGAACGAATTAGAAGGTGGAACTTGGGGAGAGAAGACCAGCTAAGACAACCAATTAGATGGTGGAACTTGGGGAGTGAATACCAGCTAAGACAACCAATTAGATGGTGGAACTTGGAGAGAGAAGACCAGCTAAGAAAACCAATTAGATGGTGGAACTTGGAGTGTGAAGACCAGCTAAGAGAACCAATTAGATGGTGGAACATGTGGACTGAAGACCAGCTAAGACAACCAATTAGATGGTGGAACTTGGAGAGTGAAGACCAGATAAGACAACCAATTAGATGGTGGAACTTGGGGACTGAAGACCAGCTAAGACAACCAATTAGATGGTGGAACTTGGGGAGTGAAGACCAGCTAAGACAACCAATTAGATGGTGGAACTAGGAGAGTGAAGACCAGCTAAGACAACCAATTAGATGGTGGAATTTGGGAAGAGAAGAACAGCTAAGACAACCAATTAGATGGTGGAACTTGGAGAGTGAAGACCAGATAAGACAACCAATTAGATGGTGGAACTTAGAGAGAGAAGACCAGATAAGACAACCAATTAGATGGTGGAACTTGGGGAGTGAAGACCAGCTAAGACAACCAATTAGAAGGTGGAACTTGGGGAGTGAAGACCAGCTAAGACAACCAATTAGATGGTGGAACTTGGGGAGTGAAGACCAGCTAAGACAACCAATTAGATGGTGGAACTTGGGGAGTGAAGACCAGCTAAGACAACCAATTAGATGGTGGAACTTAGAGGGTGAAGACCAGCGAAGACAACCAATTAGATGGTGGAAATAGGAGAGTGAAGACCAGCTAAGACAGCCAATTAGAGGGTGAAGACCAGCTAAGACAACAAATTAGATGGTGGAACTTGGGGAGTGAAGACCTGCTAAGACACCCAATTAGATGGTGGAATTTGGGAAGAGAAGACCAGCTAAGACAACCAATTACATGGTGGAACTTGGAGAGTGAAGACCAGCTAAGACAACCTATTAGATGGTGGAACTTGGAGAGTGAAGACCAGCTAAGACAACCAATTAGATGGTGGAACTTGGGGAGTGAAGACCAGCTAAGACAACCAATTAGATGGTGGAATAGTGGAATGAAGACCAGCTAAGACAACCACTTAGATGGTGGAACTTGGGGAGTGAAGACCAGCTAAGAAAACCAGTTATATGGTGGAACTTGGAGAGTGAAGACCAGCTAAGAGAACGAATTAGATGGTGGAACTAGGAGAGTGAAGACCAGCTAAGACAGCCAATTAGAGGGTTAAGACCAGCTAAGAGAACGAATTAGAAGGTGGAACTTGGGGAGAGAAGACCAGCTAAGACAACCAATTAGATGGTGGAACTTGGGGAGTGAAGAGCAGCTAAGACAACCAATTAGATGGTGGAACTTGGAGAGAGAAGACCAGCTAAGAAAACCAATTAGATGGTGGAACTTGGAGAGTGAAGACCAGCTAAGAGAACCAATTAGATGGTGGAACATGTGGAGTGAAGACCAGCTAAGACAACCAATAAGATGGTGGAACTTGGGGAGTGAAGACCAGCTGAGACAACCAATTAGATGGTGGAACCTGGGGACTGAAGACCAGCTAAGACAACCAATTAGATGGTGGAACTTAGAGAGAGAAGACCAGATAAGACAACCAATTAGATGGTGGAACTTGGAGAGTGAAGACCAGCTAAGACAACCAATTAGATGGTGGAACTTGGGGAGTGAAGACCAGCTAAGACAACCAATTAGATGGTGGAACTTGGGGAGTGAAGAACAGCTAAGACAACCAATTAGATGCTGGAACTTGGGGAGTGTAGACCAGCTAAGACAACCAATTAGATGGTGGAACTTAGAGGGTGAAGACCAGCGAAGACAACCAATTAGATGGTGGAACTTGGAGAGTGAAGACCAGATAAGACAACCAATTAGATGGTGGAACTTGGGGACTGAAGACCAGCTAAGACAACCAATTAGATGGTGGAACTTGGGGACTGAAGACCAGCTAAGACAACCAATTAGATGGTGGAACTTAGAGAGAGAAGACCAGATAAGACAACCAATTAGATGGTGGAACTTGGAGAGTGAAGACCAGCTAAGACAACCAAATAGATGGTGGAACTTGGGGAGTGAAGACCAGTTAAGACAACCAATTAGATGGTGGAACTTGGGGAGTGAAGAACAGCTAAGACAACCAATTAGATGGTGGAACTTGGGGAGTGTAGACCAGCTAAGACAACCAATTAGATGGTGGAACTTAGAAGGTGAAGACCAGCGAAGACAACCAATTAGATGGTGGAACTAGGAGAGTGAAGACCAGCTAAGACAACCAATTAGAGGGTGAAGACCAGCTAAGACAACCAATTAGATGGTGGAAATTGGGGAGTGAAGACCAGCTAAGACAACCAATTAGATGGTGGAATTTGGGAAGAGAAGACCAGCTAAGACAACCAATTAAATGGTGGAACTTGGAGAGTGAAGACCAGCTAAGAGAACGAATTAGATGGTGGCACTAGGAGAGTGAAGACCAGCTAAGACAGCCAATTAGAGGGTGAAGACCAGCTAAGAGAACGAATTAGAAGGTGGAACTTGGGGAGAGAAGACCAGCTAAGACAACCAATTAGATGGTGGAACTTGGGGAGTGAAGACCAGCTAAGACAACCAATTAGATGGTGGAACATGGAGAGAGAAGACCAGCTAAGAAAACCAATTCGATGGTGGAACTTGGAGAGTGAAGACCAGCTAAGAGAACCAATTAGATGGTGGAACATGTGGACTGAAGACCAGCTAAGACAACCAATAAGATGGTGGAACTTGGGGAGTGAAGACCAGCTGAGACAACCAATTAGATGGTGGAACTTGGGGACTGAAGACCAGCTAAGACAACCAATTAGATGGTGGAACTTGGGGAGTGAAGACCAGCTAAGACAACCAATTAGATGGTGGAACTTAGAGAGAGAAGACCAGATAAGACAACCAATTAGATGGTGGAACTTGGGGAGTGAAGACCAGCTAAGACAACCAATTAGAAGGTGGAACTTGGGGAGTGAAGACCAGCTAAGACAACCAATTAGATGGTGGAACTTGGGGAGTGAAGACCAGCTAAGACAACCAATTAGATGGTGGAACTTGGGGAGTGAAGACCAGCTAAGACAACCAATTAGATGGTGGAACTTAGAGGGTGAAGACCAGCGAAGACAACCAATTAGATGGTGGAAATAGGAGAGTGAAGACCAGCTAAGACAGCCAATTAGAGGGTGAAGACCAGCTAAGACAACAAATTAGATGGTGGAACTTGGGGAGTGAAGACCTGCTAAGACACCCAATTAGATGGTGGAATTTGGGAAGAGAACACCAGCTAAGACAACCAATTAGATGGTGGAACTTGGAGAGTGAAGACCAGCTAAGACAACCAATTAGATGGTGGAACTTGGAGAGTGAAGACCAGCTAAGACAACCAATTAGATGGTGGAACTTGGGGAGTGAAGACCAGCTAAGACAACCAATTAGATGGTGGAATAGTGGAATGAAGACCAGCTAAGACAACCAATTAGATGGTGGAACTTGGGGAGTGAAGACCAGCTAAGAAAACCAGTTATATGGTGGAACTTGGAGAGTGAAGACCAGCTAAGAGAACGAATTAGATGGTGGAACTAGGAGAGTGAAGACCAGCTAAGACAGCCAATTAGAGGGTGAATACCAGCTAAGAGAACGAATTAGAAGGTGGAACTTGGGGAGAGAAGACCAGCTAAGACAACCAATTAGATGGTGGAACTTGGAGAGTGAAGAGCAGCTAAGACAACCAATTAGATGGTGGAACTTGGAGAGAGAAGACCAGCTAAGAAAACCAATTAGATGGTGGAACTTGGAGAGTGAAGACCAGCTAAGAGAACCAATTAGATGGTGGAACATGTGGACTGAAGACCAGCTAAGACAACCAATAAGATGGTGGAACTTGGGGAGTGAAGACCAGCTGAGACAACCAATTAGATGGTGGAACTTGGAGAGTGGAGACCAGATAAGACAACCAATTAGATGGTGGAACTTGGGGACTGAAGACCAGCTAAGACAACCAATTAGATGGTGGAACTTGGGGACTGAAGACCAGCTAAGACAACCAATTAGATGGTGGAACTTAGAGAGAGAAGACCAGATAAGACAACCAATTAGATGGTGGAACTTGGAGAGTGAAGACCAGCTAAGACAACCAATTAGATGGTGGAACTTGGGGAGTGAAGACCAGCTAAGACAACCAATTAGATGGTGGAACTTGGGGAGTGAAGACCAGCTAAGACAACCAATTAGATGGTGGAACTTGGGGAGTGTAGACCAGCTAAGACAACCAATTAGATGGTGGAACTTAGAGGGTGAAGACCAGCGAAGACAACCAATTAGATGGTGGAACTAGGAGAGTGAAGACCAGCTAAGACAACCAAATAGATGGTGGAACTTGGGGAGTGAAGACCAGCTAAGACAACCAATTAGATGGTGGAACTTGGGGAGTGAAGAACAGCTAAGACAACCAATTAGATGGTGGAACTTGGGGAGTGTAGACCTGCTAAGACAACCAATTAGATGGTGGAACTTAGAGGGTGAAGACCAGCGAAGACAACCAATTAGATGGTGGAACTAGGAGAGTGAAGACCAGCTAAGACAACCAATTAGAGGGTGAAGACCAGCTAAGACAACCAATTAGATGGTGGAATAGTGGAATGAAGACCAGCTAAGACAACCACTTAGATGGTGGAACTTGGGGAGTGAAGACCAGCTAAGAAAACCAGTTATATGGTGGAACTTGGAGAGTGAAGACCAGCTAAGAGAACGAATTAGATGGTGGAACTAGGAGAGTGAAGACCAGCTAAGACAGCCAATTAGAGGGTTAAGACCAGCTAAGAGAACGAATTAGAAGGTGGAACTTGGGGAGAGAAGACCAGCTAAGACAACCAATTAGATGGTGGAACTTGGGGAGTGAAGAGCAGCTAAGACAACCAATTAGATGGTGGAACTTGGAGAGAGAAGACCAGCTAAGAAAACCAATTAGATGGTGGAACTTGGAGAGTGAAGACCAGCTAAGAGAACCAATTAGATGGTGGAACATGTGGAGTGAAGACCAGCTAAGACAACCAATAAGATGGTGGAACTTGGGGAGTGAAGACCAGCTGAGACAACCAATTAGATGGTGGAACCTGGGGACTGAAGACCAGCTAAGACAACCAATTAGATGGTGGAACTTAGAGAGAGAAGACCAGATAAGACAACCAATTAGATGGTGGAACTTGGAGAGTGAAGACCAGCTAAGACAACCAATTAGATGGTGGAACTTGGGGAGTGAAGACCAGCTAAGACAACCAATTAGATGGTGGAACTTGGGGAGTGAAGAACAGCTAAGACAACCAATTAGATGCTGGAACTTGGGGAGTGTAGACCAGCTAAGACAACCAATTAGATGGTGGAACTTAGAGGGTGAAGACCAGCGAAGACAACCAATTAGATGGTGGAACTTGGAGAGTGAAGACCAGATAAGACAACCAATTAGATGGTGGAACTTGGGGACTGAAGACCAGCTAAGACAACCAATTAGATGGTGGAACTTGGGGACTGAAGACCAGCTAAGACAACCAATTAGATGGTGGAACTTAGAGAGAGAAGACCAGATAAGACAACCAATTAGATGGTGGAACTTGGAGAGTGAAGACCAGCTAAGACAACCAAATAGATGGTGGAACTTGGGGAGTGAAGACCAGTTAAGACAACCAATTAGATGGTGGAACTTGGGGAGTGAAGAACAGCTAAGACAACCAATTAGATGGTGGAACTTGGGGAGTGTAGACCAGCTAAGACAACCAATTAGATGGTGGAACTTAGAAGGTGAAGACCAGCGAAGACAACCAATTAGATGGTGGAACTAGGAGAGTGAAGACCAGCTAAGACAACCAATTAGAGGGTGAAGACCAGCTAAGACAACCAATTAGATGGTGGAAATTGGGGAGTGAAGACCAGCTAAGACAACCAATTAGATGGTGGAATTTGGGAAGAGAAGACCAGCTAAGACAACCAATTAAATGGTGGAACTTGGAGAGTGAAGACCAGCTAAGAGAACGAATTAGATGGTGGAACTAGGAGAGTGAAGACCAGCTAAGACAGCCAATTAGAGGGTGAAGACCAGCTAAGAGAACGAATTAGAAGGTGGAACTTGGGGAGAGAAGACCAGCTAAGACAACCAATTAGATGGTGGAACTTGGGGAGTGAAGACCAGCTAAGACAACCAATTAGATGGTGGAACATGGAGAGAGAAGACCAGCTAAGAAAACCAATTCGATGGTGGAACTTGGAGAGTGAAGACCAGCTAAGAGAACCAATTAGATGGTGGAACATGTGGACTGAAGACCAGCTAAGACAACCAA
This sequence comes from Eledone cirrhosa, assembly GCA_964016885.1. Classification (NCBI taxonomy): domain Eukaryota; kingdom Metazoa; phylum Mollusca; class Cephalopoda; order Octopoda; family Eledonidae; genus Eledone; species Eledone cirrhosa. The sequence continues at coordinate 20,850,319 of OZ024741.1, forward strand.
TAAGATGGTGGAACTTGGGGAGTGAAGACCAGCTGAGACAACCAATTAGATGGTGGAACTTGGGGACTGAAGACCAGCTAAGACAACCAATTAGATGGTGGAACTTGGGGAGTGAAGACCAGCTAAGACAACCAATTAGATGGTGGAACTTAGAGAGAGAAGACCAGATAAGACAACCAATTAGATGGTGGAACTTGGGGAGTGAAGACCAGCTAAGACAACCAATTAGAAGGTGGAACTTGGGGAGTGAAGACCAGCTAAGACAACCAATTAGATGGTGGAACTTGGGGAGTGAAGACCAGCTAAGACAACCAATTAGATGGTGGAACTTGGGGAGTGAAGACCAGCTAAGACAACCAATTAGATGGTGGAACTTAGAGGGTGAAGACCAGCGAAGACAACCAATTAGATGGTGGAAATAGGAGAGTGAAGACCAGCTAAGACAGCCAATTAGAGGGTGAAGACCAGCTAAGACAACAAATTAGATGGTGGAACTTGGGGAGTGAAGACCTGCTAAGACACCCAATTAGATGGTGGAATTTGGGAAGAGAACACCAGCTAAGACAACCAATTAGATGGTGGAACTTGGAGAGTGAAGACCAGCTAAGACAACCAATTAGATGGTGGAACTTGGAGAGTGAAGACCAGCTAAGACAACCAATTAGATGGTGGAACTTGGGGAGTGAAGACCAGCTAAGACAACCAATTAGATGGTGGAATAGTGGAATGAAGACCAGCTAAGACAACCAATTAGATGGTGGAACTTGGGGAGTGAAGACCAGCTAAGAAAACCAGTTATATGGTGGAACTTGGAGAGTGAAGACCAGCTAAGAGAACGAATTAGATGGTGGAACTAGGAGAGTGAAGACCAGCTAAGACAGCCAATTAGAGGGTGAATACCAGCTAAGAGAACGAATTAGAAGGTGGAACTTGGGGAGAGAAGACCAGCTAAGACAACCAATTAGATGGTGGAACTTGGAGAGTGAAGAGCAGCTAAGACAACCAATTAGATGGTGGAACTTGGAGAGAGAAGACCAGCTAAGAAAACCAATTAGATGGTGGAACTTGGAGAGTGAAGACCAGCTAAGAGAACCAATTAGATGGTGGAACATGTGGACTGAAGACCAGCTAAGACAACCAATAAGATGGTGGAACTTGGGGAGTGAAGACCAGCTGAGACAACCAATTAGATGGTGGAACTTGGAGAGTGGAGACCAGATAAGACAACCAATTAGATGGTGGAACTTGGGGACTGAAGACCAGCTAAGACAACCAATTAGATGGTGGAACTTGGGGACTGAAGACCAGCTAAGACAACCAATTAGATGGTGGAACTTAGAGAGAGAAGACCAGATAAGACAACCAATTAGATGGTGGAACTTGGAGAGTGAAGACCAGCTAAGACAACCAATTAGATGGTGGAACTTGGGGAGTGAAGACCAGCTAAGACAACCAATTAGATGGTGGAACTTGGGGAGTGAAGACCAGCTAAGACAACCAATTAGATGGTGGAACTTGGGGAGTGTAGACCAGCTAAGACAACCAATTAGATGGTGGAACTTAGAGGGTGAAGACCAGCGAAGACAACCAATTAGATGGTGGAACTAGGAGAGTGAAGACCAGCTAAGACAACCAAATAGATGGTGGAACTTGGGGAGTGAAGACCAGCTAAGACAACCAATTAGATGGTGGAACTTGGGGAGTGAAGAACAGCTAAGACAACCAATTAGATGGTGGAACTTGGGGAGTGTAGACCTGCTAAGACAACCAATTAGATGGTGGAACTTAGAGGGTGAAGACCAGCGAAGACAACCAATTAGATGGTGGAACTAGGAGAGTGAAGACCAGCTAAGACAACCAATTAGAGGGTGAAGACCAGCTAAGACAACCAATTAGATGGTGGAACTTGGGGAGTGAAGACCAGCTAAGACAACCAATTAAATGGTGGATTTTGCGAAGAGAAGACCAGCTAAGACAACCAATTAGATGGTGGAACTTGGAGAGTGAAGACCAGCTAAGAGAACGAATTAGATGGTGGAACTAGGAGAGTGAAGACCAGCTAAGACAGCCAATTAGAGGGTGAAGACCAGCTAAGAGAACGAATTAGAAGGTGGAACTTGGGGAGAGAAGACCAGCTAAGACAACCAATTAGAAGGTGGAACTTGGGGAGAGAAGACCAGCTAAGACAACCAATTAGATGGTGGAACTTGGGGAGTGAAGACCAGCTAAGACAACCAATTAGATGGTGGAACTTGGAGAGGGAAGACCAGCTAAGAAAACCAATTAGATGGTGGAACTTGGAGAGTGAAGACCAGCTAAGAGAAGCAATTAGATGGTGGAACATGTGGACTGAAGACCAGCTAAGACAACCAATAAGATGGTGGAACTTGGGGAGTGAAGACCAGCTGAGACAACCAATTAGATGGTGGAACTTGGGGACTGAAGACCAGCTAAGACAACCAATTAGATGGTTGAACTTGGGGAGTGAAGACCAGCTAAGACAACCAATTAGATGGTGGAACTTAGAGAGAGAAGACCAGATAAGACAACCAATTAGATGGTGGAACTTGGGGAGTGAAGACCAGCTAAGACAACCAATTAGATGGTGGAACTTGGGGAGTGAAGACCAGCTAAGACAACCAATTAGATGGTGGAACTTAGAGGGTGAAGACCAGCGAAGACAACCAATTAGATGGTGGAAATAGGAGAGTGAAGACCAGCTAAGACAGCCAATTAGAGGGTGAAGACCAGCTAAGACAACAAATTAGATGGTGGAACTTGGGGAGTGAAGACCTGCTAAGACACCCAATTAGATGGTGGAATTTGGGATGAGAAGACCAGCTAAGACAACCAATTAGATGGTGGAACTTGGAGAGTGAAGACCAGCTAAGACAACCAATTAGATGGTGGAACTTGGAGAGTGAAGACCAGCTAAGACAACCAATTAGAAGGTGGAACTTGGGGAGTGAAGACCAGCTAAGACAACCAATTAGATGGTGGAATAGTGGAATGAAGACCAGCTAAGACAACCAATTAGATGGTGGAACTTGGGGAGTGAAGACCAGCTAAGAAAACCAGTTATATGGTGGAACTTGGAGAGTGAAGACCAGCTAAGAGAACGAATTAGATGGTGGAACTAGGAGAGTGAAGACCAGCTAAGACAGCCAATTAGAGGGTGAAGACCAGCTAAGAGAACGAATTAGAAGGTGGAACTTGGGGAGAGAAGACCAGCTAAGACAACCAATTAGATGGTGGAACTTGGGGAGTGAATACCAGCTAAGACAACCAATTAGATGGTGGAACTTGGAGAGAGAAGACCAGCTAAGAAAACCAATTAGATGGTGGAACTTGGAGTGTGAAGACCAGCTAAGAGAACCAATTAGATGGTGGAACATGTGGACTGAAGACCAGCTAAGACAACCAATTAGATGGTGGAACTTGGAGAGTGAAGACCAGATAAGACAACCAATTAGATGGTGGAACTTGGGGACTGAAGACCAGCTAAGACAACCAATTAGATGGTGGAACTTGGGGAGTGAAGACCAGCTAAGACAACCAATTAGATGGTGGAACTAGGAGAGTGAAGACCAGCTAAGACAACCAATTAGATGGTGGAATTTGGGAAGAGAAGAACAGCTAAGACAACCAATTAGATGGTGGAACTTGGAGAGTGAAGACCAGATAAGACAACCAATTAGATGGTGGAACTTGGGGACTGAAGACCAGCTAAGACAACCAATTAGATGGTGGAACTTGGGGACTGAAGACCAGCTAAGACAACCAATTAGATGGTGGAACTTAGAGAGAGAAGACCAGATAAGACAACCAATTATATGGTGGAACTTGGAGAGTGAAGACCAGCTAAGACAACCAAATAGATGGTGGAACTTGGGGAGTGAAGACCAGCTAAGACATCCAATTAGATGGTGGAACTTCGGGAGTGAAGAACAGCTAAGACAACCAATTAGATGGTGGAACTTGGGGAGTGTAGACCAGCTAAGACAACCAATTAGATGGTGGAACTTAGAGGGTGAAGACCAGCGAAGACAACCAATTAGATGGTCGAAATAGGAGAGTGAAGACCAGCTAAGACAGCCAATTAGAGGGTGAAGACCAGCTAAGACAACAAATTAGATGGTGGAACTTGGGGAGTGAAGACCTGCTAAGACACCCAATTAGATGGTGGAACTTGGGGACTGAAGACCAGCTAAGACAACCAATTAGATGGTTGAACTTGGGGAGTGAAGACCAGCTAAGACAACCAATTAGATGGTGGAACTTAGAGAGAGAAGACCAGATAAGACAACCAATTAGATGGTGGAACTTGGGGAGTGAAGACCAGCTAAGACAACCAATCAGATGGTGGAACTTGGGGAGTGAAGACCAGCTAAGACAACCAATTAGATGGTGGAACTTAGAGAGAGAAGACCAGATAAGACAACCAATTAGATGGTGGAACTTGGGGAGTGAAGACCAGCTAAGACAACCAATTAGATGGTGGAACTTGGGGAGTGAAGACCAGCTAAGACAACCAATTAGATGGTGGAACTTAGAGGGTGAAGACCAGCGAAGACAACCAATTAGATGGTGGAAATAGGAGAGTGAAGACCAGCTAAGACAGCCAATTAGAGGGTGAAGACCAGCTAAGACAACAAATTAGATGGTGGAACTTGGGGAGTGAAGACCTGCTAAGACACCCAATTAGATGGTGGAATTTGGGATGAGAAGACCAGCTAAGACAACCAATTAGATGGTGGAACTTGGAGAGTGAAGACCAGCTAAGACAACCAATTAGATGGTGGAACTTGGAGAGTGAAGACCAGCTAAGACAACCAATTAGAAGGTGGAACTTGGGGAGTGAAGACCAGCTAAGACAACCAATTAGATGGTGGAATAGTGGAATGAAGACCAGCTAAGACAACCAATTACATGGTGGAACTTGGGGAGTGAAGACCAGCTAAGAAAACCAGTTATATGGTGGAACTTGGAGAGTGAAGACCAGCTAAGAGAACGAATTAGATGGTGGAACTAGGAGAGTGAAGACCAGCTAAGACAGCCAATTAGAGGGTGAAGACCAGCTAAGAGAACGAATTAGAAGGTGGAACTTGGGGAGAGAAGACCAGCTAAGACAACCAATTAGATGGTGGAACTTGGGGAGTGAATACCAGCTAAGACAACCAATTAGATGGTGGAACTTGGAGAGAGAAGACCAGCTAAGAAAACCAATTAGATGGTGGAACTTGGAGTGTGAAGACCAGCTAAGAGAACCAATTAGATGGTGGAACATGTGGACTGAAGACCAGCTAAGACAACCAATTAGATGGTGGAACTTGGAGAGTGAAGACCAGATAAGACAACCAATTAGATGGTGGAACTTGGGGACTGAAGACCAGCTAAGACAACCAATTAGATGGTGGAACTTGGGGAGTGAAGACCAGCTAAGACAACCAATTAGATGGTGGAACTAGGAGAGTGAAGACCAGCTAAGACAACCAATTAGATGGTGGAATTTGGGAAGAGAAGAACAGCTAAGACAACCAATTAGATGGTGGAACTTGGAGAGTGAAGACCAGATAAGACAACCAATTAGATGGTGGAACTTGGGGACTGAAGACCAGCTAAGACAACCAATTAGATGGTGGAACTTGGGGACTGAAGACCAGCTAAGACAACCAATTAGATGGTGGAACTTAGAGAGAGAAGACCAGATAAGACAACCAATTAGATGGTGGAACTTGGAGAGTGAAGACCAGCTAAGACAACCAAATAGATGGTGGAACTTGGGGAGTGAAGACCAGCTAAGACATCCAATTAGATGGTGGAACTTCGGGAGTGAAGAACAGCTAAGACAACCAATTAGATGGTGGAACTTGGGGAGTGTAGACCAGCTAAGACAACCAATTAGATGGTGGAACTTAGAGGGTGAAGACCAGCGAAGACAACCAATTAGATGGTCGAAATAGGAGAGTGAAGACCAGCTAAGACAGCCAATTAGAGGGTGAAGACCAGCTAAGACAACAAATTAGATGGTGGAACTTGGGGAGTGAAGACCTGCTAAGACACCCAATTAGATGGTGGAACTTGGGGACTGAAGACCAGCTAAGACAACCAATTAGATGGTTGAACTTGGGGAGTGAAGACCAGCTAAGACAACCAATTAGATGGTGGAACTTAGAGAGAGAAGACCAGATAAGACAACCAATTAGATGGTGGAACTTGGGGAGTGAAGACCAGCTAAGACAACCAATCAGATGGTGGAACTTGGGGAGTGAAGACCAGCTAAGACAACCAATTAGATGGTGGAACTTAGAGGGTGAAGACCAGCGAAGACAACCAATTAGATGGTGGAAATAGGAGAGTGAAGACCAGCTAAGACAGCCAATTAGAGGGTGAAGACCAGCTAAGACAACAAATTAGATGGTGGAACTTGGGGAGTGAAGACCTGCTAAGACACCCAATTAGATGGTGGAATTTGGGATGAGAAGACCAGCTAAGACAACCAATTAGATGGTGGAACTTGGAGAGTGAAGACCAGCTAAGACAACCAATTAGATGGTGGAACTTGGAGAGTGAAGACCAGCTAAGACAACCAATTAGATGGTGGAACTTGGAGAGTGAAGACCAGCTAAGACAACCAATTAGATGGTGGAACTTGGAGAGTGAAGACCAGCTAAGACAACCAATTAGATGGTGGAACTTGGGGAGTGAAGACCAGCTAAGACAACCAATTAGATGGTGGAATAGTGGAATGAAGACCAGCTAAGACAACCAATTAGATGGTGGAACTTGGGGAGTGAAGACCAGCTAAGAAAACCAGTTATATGGTGGAACTTGGAGAGTGAAGACCAGCTAAGAGAACGAATTAGATGGTGGAACTAGGAGAGTGAAGACCAGCTAAGACAGCCAATTAGAGGGTGAAGACCAGCTAAGAGAACGAATTAGAAGGTGGAACTTGGGGAGAGAAGACCAGCTAAGACAACCAATTAGATGGTGGAACTTGGGGAGTGAAGAGCAGCTAAGACAACCAATTAGATGGTGGAACATGGAGAGAGAAGACCAGCTAAGAAAACCAATTAGATGGTGGAACTTGGAGAGTGAAGACCAGCTAAGAGAACCAATTAGATGGTGGAACATGTGGACTGAAGACCAGCTAAGACAACCAATAAGATGGTGGAACTTGGGGAGTGAAGACCAGCTGAGACAACCAATTAGATGGTGGAACTTGGAGAGTGAAGACCAGATAAGACAACCAATTAGATGGTGGAACTTGGGGACTGAAGACCAGCTAAGACAACCAATTAGATGGTGGAACTTGGGGACTGAAGACCAGCTAAGACAACCAATTAGATGGTGGAACTTAGAGAGAGAAGACCAGATAAGACAACCAATTAGATGGTGGAACTTGGAGAGTGAAGACCAGCTAAGACAACCAATTAGATGGTGGAACTTGGGGAGTGAAGACCAGCTAAGACAACCAATTAGATGGTGGAACTTGGGGAGTGAAGACCAGCTAAGACAACCAATTAGATGCTGGAACTTGGGGAGTGTAGACCAGCTAAGACAACCAATTAGATGGTGGAACTTAGAGGGTGAAGACCAGCGAAGACAACCAATTAGATGGTGGAACTAGGAGAGTGAAGACCAGCTAAGACAACCAAATAGATGGTGGAACTTGGGGAGTGAAGACCAGCTAAGACAACCAATTAGATGGTGGAACTTGGGGAGTGAAGAACAGCTAAGACAACCAATTAGATGGTGGAACTTGGGGAGTGTAGACCTGCTAAGACAACCAATTAGATGGTGGAACTTAGAGGTTGAAGACCAGCGAAGACAACCAATTAGATGGTGGAACTAGGAGAGTGAAGACCAGCTAAGACAACCAATTAGAGGGTGAAGACCAGCTAAGACAACCAATTAGATGGTGGAACTTGGGGAGTGAAGACCAGCTAAGACAACCAATTAGATGGTGGATTTTGCGAAGAGAAGACCAGCTAAGACAACCAATTAGATGGTGGAACTTGGAGAGTGAAGACCAGCTAAGAGAACGAATTAGATGGTGGAACTAGGAGAGTGAAGACCAGCTAAGACAGCCAATTAGAGGGTGAAGACCAGCTAAGAGAACGAATTAGAAGGTGGAACTTGGGGAGAGAAGACCAGCTAAGACAACCAATTAGAAGGTGGAACTTGGGGAGAGAAGACCAGCTAAGACAAACAATTAGATGGTGGAACTTGGGGAGTGAAGACCAGCTAAGACAACCAATTAGATGGTGGAACTTGGAGAGAGAAGACCAGCTAAGAAAACCAATTAGATGGTGGAACTTGGAGAGTGAAGACCAGCTAAGAGAAGCAATTAGATGGTGGAACATGTGGACTGAAGACCAGCTAAGACAACCAATAAGATGGTGGAACTTGGGGAGTGAAGACCAGCTGAGACAACCAATTAGATGGTGGAACTTGGGGACTGAAGACCAGCTAAGACAACCAATTAGATGGTTGAACTTGGGGAGTGAAGACCAGCTAAGACAACCAATTAGATGGTGGAACTTAGAGAGAGAAGACCAGATAAGACAACCAATTAGATGGTGGAACTTGGGGAGTGAAGACCAGCTAAGACAACCAATTAGATGGTGGAACTTGGGGAGTGAAGACCAGCTAAGACAACCAATTAGATGGTGGAACTTAGAGGGTGAAGACCAGCGAAGACAACCAATTAGATGGTGGAAATAGGAGAGTGAAGACCAGCTAAGACAGCCAATTAGAGGGTGAAGACCAGCTAAGACAACAAATTAGATGGTGGAACTTGGGGAGTGAAGACCTGCTAAGACACCCAATTAGATGGTGGAATTTGGGATGAGAAGACCAGCTAAGACAACCAATTAGATGGTGGAACTTGGAGAGTGAAGACCAGCTAAGACAACCAATTAGATGGTGGAACTTGGAGAGTGAAGACCAGCTAAGACAACCAATTAGAAGGTGGAACTTGGGGAGTGAAGACCAGCTAAGACAACCAATTAGATGGTGGAATAGTGGAATGAAGACCAGCTAAGACAACCAATTAGATGGTGGAACTTGGGGAGTGAAGACCAGCTAAGAAAACCAGTTATATGGTGGAACTTGGAGAGTGAAGACCAGCTAAGAGAACGAATTAGATGGTGGAACTAGGAGAGTGAAGACCAGCTAAGACAGCCAATTAGAGGGTGAAGACCAGCTAAGAGAACGAATTAGAAGGTGGAACTTGGGGAGAGAAGACCAGCTAAGAAAACCAATTAGATGGTGGAACTTGGGGAGTGAATACCAGCTAAGACAACCAATTAGATGGTGGAACTTGGAGAGAGAAGACCAGCTAAGAAAACCAATTAGATGGTGGAACTTGGAGTGTGAAGACCAGCTAAGAGAACCAATTAGATGGTGGAACATGTGGACTGAAGACCAGCTAAGACAACCAATTAGATGGTGGAACTTGGAGAGTGAAGACCAGATAAGACAACCAATTAGATGGTGGAACTTGGGGACTGAAGACCAGCTAAGACAACCAATTAGATGGTGGAACTTGGGGAGTGAAGACCAGCTAAGACAACCAATTAGATGGTGGAACTAGGAGAGTGAAGACCAGCTAAGACAACCAATTAGATGGTGGAATTTGGGAAGAGAAGAACAGCTAAGACAACCAATTAGATGGTGGAACTTGGAGAGTGAAGACCAGATAAGACAACCAATTAGATGGTGGAACTTGGGGACTGAAGACCAGCTAAGACAACCAATTAGATGGTGGAACTTGGGGACTGAAGACCAGCTAAGACAACCAATTAGATGGTGGAACTTAGAGAGAGAAGACCAGATAAGACAACCAATTAGATGGTGGAACTTGGAGAGTGAAGACCAGCTAAGACAACCAAATAGATGGTGGAACTTGGGGAGTGAAGACCAGCTAAGACAGCCAATTAGAGGGTGAAGACCAGCTAAGACAACAAATTAGATGGTGGAACTTGGGGAGTGAAGACCTGCTAAGACACCCAATTAGATGGTGGAACTTGGGGACTGAAGACCAGCTAAGACAACCAATTAGATGGTTGAACTTGGGGAGTGAAGACCAGCTAAGACAACCAATTAGATGGTGGAACTTAGAGAGAGAAGACCAGATAAGACAACCAATTAGATGGTGGAACTTGGGGAGTGAAGACCAGCTAAGACAACCAATCAGATGGTGGAACTTGGGGAGTGAAGACCAGCTAAGACAACCAATTAGATGGTGGAACTTAGAGGGTGAAGACCAGCGAAGACAACCAATTAGATGGTGGAAATAGGAGAGTGAAGACCAGCTAAGACAGCCAATTAGAGGGTGAAGACCAGCTAAGACAACAAATTAGATGGTGGAACTTGGGGAGTGAAGACCTGCTAAGACACCCAATTAGATGGTGGAATTTGGGATGAGAAGACCAGCTAAGACAACCAATTAGATGGTGGAACTTGGAGAGTGAAGACCAGCTAAGACAACCAATTAGATGGTGGAACTTGGAGAGTGAAGACCAGCTAAGACAACCAATTAGAAGGTGGAACTTGGGGAGTGAAGACCAGCTAAGACAACCAATTAGATGGTGGAATAGTGGAATGAAGACCAGCTAAGACAACCAATTAGATGGTGGAACTTGGGGAGTGAAGACCAGCTAAGAAAACCAGTTATATGGTGGAACTTGGAGAGTGAAGACCAGCTAAGAGAACGAATTAGATGGTGGAACTAGGAGAGTGAAGACCAGCTAAGACAGCCAATTAGAGGGTGAAGACCAGCTAAGAGAACGAATTAGAAGGTGGAACTTGGGGAGAGAAGACCAGCTAAGACAACCAATTAGATGGTGGAACTTGGGGAGTGAATACCAGCTAAGACAACCAATTAGATGGTGGAACTTGGAGAGAGAAGACCAGCTAAGAAAACCAATTAGATGGTGGAACTTGGAGTGTGAAGACCAGCTAAGAGAACCAATTAGATGGTGGAACATGTGGACTGAAGACCAGCTAAGACAACCAATTAGATGGTGGAACTTGGAGAGTGAAGACCAGATAAGACAACCAATTAGATGGTGGAACTTGGGGACTGAAGACCAGCTAAGACAACCAATTAGATGGTGGAACTTGGGGAGTGAAGACCAGCAAAGACACCCAATTAGATGGTGGAACTAGGAGAGTGAAGACCAGCTAAGACAACCAATTAGATGGTGGAATTTGGGAAGAGAAGAACAGCTAAGACAACCAATTAGATGGTGGAACTTGGAGAGTGAAGACCAGATAAGACAACCAATTAGATGGTGGAACTTGGGGACTGAAGACCAGCTAAGACAACCAATTAGATGGTGGAACTTGGGGACTGAAGACCAGCTAAGACAACCAATTAGATGGTGGAACTTAGAGAGAGAAGACCAGATAAGACAACCAATTAGATGGTGGAACTTGGAGAGTGAAGACCAGCTAAGACAACCAAATAGATGGTGGAACTTGGGGAGTGAAGACCAGCTAAGACATCCAATTAGATGGTGGAACTTCGGGAGTGAAGAACAGCTAAGACAACCAATTAGATGGTGGAACTTGGGGAGTGTAGACCAGCTAAGACAACCAATTAGATGGTGGAACTTAGAAGGTGAAGACCAGCGAAGACAACCAATTAGATGGTGGAACTAGGAGAGTGAAGACCAGCTAAGACAACCAATTAGAGGGTGAAGACCAGCTAAGACAACCAATTAGATGGTGGAAATTGGGGAGTGAAGACCAGCTAAGACAACCAATTAGATGGTGGAATTTGGGAAGAGAAGACCAGCTAAGACAACCAATTAAATGGTGGAACTTGGAGAGTGAAGACCAGCTAAGAGAACGAATTAGATGGTGGAACTAGGAGAGTGAAGACCAGCTAAGACAGCCAATTCGAGGGTGAAGACCAGCTAAGAGAACGAATTAGAAGGTGGAACTTGGGGAGAGAAGACCAGCTAAGACAACCAATTAGATGGTGGAACTTGGGGAGTGAAAACCAGCTAAGACAACCAATTCGATGGTGGAACTTGGAGAGTGAAGACCAGCTAAGAGAACCAATTAGATGGTGGAACATGTGGACTGAAGACCAGCTAAGACAACCAATAAGATGGTGGAACTTGGGGAGTGAAGACCAGCTGAGACAACCAATTAGATGGTGGAACTTGGGGACTGAAGACCAGCTAAGACAACCAATTAGATGGTGGAACTTGGGGAGTGAAGACCAGCTAAGACAACCAATTAGATGGTGGAACTTAGAGAGAGAAGACCAGATAAGACAACCAATTAGATGGTGGAACTTGGGGAGTGAAGACCAGCTAAGACAACCAATTAGAAGGTGGAACTTGGGGAGTGAAGACCAGCTAAGACAACCAATTAGATGGTGGAACTTGGGGAGTGAAGACCAGCTAAGACAACCAATTAGATGGTGGAACTTGGGGAGTGAAGACCAGCTAAGACAACCAATTAGATGGTGGAACTTAGAGGGTGAAGACCAGCGAAGACAACCAATTAGATGGTGGAAATAGGAGAGTGAAGACCAGCTAAGACAGCCAATTAGAGGGTGAAGACCAGCTAAGACAACAAATTAGCTGGTGGAACTTGGGGAGTGAAGACCTGCTAAGACACCCAATTAGATGGTGGAATTTGGGAAGAGAAGACCAGCTAAGACAACCAATTAGATGGTGGAACTTGGAGAGTGAAGACCAGCTAAGACAACCAATTAGATGGTGGAACTTGGAGAGTGAAGACCAGCTAAGACAACCAATTAGATGGTGGAACTTGGGGAGTGAAGACCAGCTAAGACAACCAATTAGATGGTGGAATAGTGGAATGAAGACCAGCTAAGACAACCAATTAGATGGTGGAACTTGGGGAGTGAAGACCAGCTAAGAAAACCAGTTATATGGTGGAACTTGGAGAGTGAAGACCAGCTAAGAGAACGAATTAGATGGTGGAACTAGGAGAGAGAAGACCAGCTAAGACAGCCAATTAGAGGGTGAAGACCAGCTAAGAGAACGAATTAGAAGGTGGAACTTGGGGAGAGAAGACCAGCTAAGACAACCAATTAGATGGTGGAACTTGGGGAGTGAAGACCAGCTAAGACAACCAATTAGATGGTGGAACTTGGGGAGTGAAGAACAGCTAAGACAACCAATTAGATGGTGGAACTTGGGGAGTGTAGACCAGCTAAGACAACCAATTAGATGGTGGAACTTAGAGGGTGAAGACCAGCGAAGACAACCAATTAGATGGTGGAACTAGGAGAGTGAAGACCAGCTAAGACAACGAAATAGATGGTGGAACTTGGGGAGTGAAGACCAGCTAAGACAACCAATTAGATGGTGGAACTTGGGGAGTGAAGAACAGCTAAGACAACCAATTAGATGGTGGAACTTGGGGAGTGTAGACCTGCTAAGACAACCAATTAGATGGTGGAACTTAGAGGGTGAAGACCAGCGAAGACAACCAATTAGATGGTGGAACTAGGAGAGTGAAGACCAGCTAAGACAACCAATTAGAGGGTGAAGACCAGCTAAGACAACCAATTAGATCGTGGAACTTGGGGAGTGAAGACCAGCTAAGACAACCAATTAGATGGTGGATTTTGCGAAGAGAAGACCAGCTAAGACAACCAATTAGATGGTGGAACTTGGAGAGTGAAGACCAGCTAAGAGAACGAATTAGATGGTGGAACTAGGAGAGTGAAGACCAGCTAAGACAGCCAATTAGAGGGTGAAGACCAGCTAAGAGAACGAATTAGAAGGTGGAACTTGGGGAGAGAAGACCAGCTAAGACAACCAATTAGAAGGTGGAACTTGGGGAGAGAAGACCAGCTAAGACAACCAATTAGATGGTGGAACTTGGGGAGTGAAGACCAGCTAAGACAACCAATTAGATGGTGGAACTTGGAGAGAGAAGACCAGCTAAGAAAACCAATTAGATGGTGGAACTTGGAGAGTGAAGACCAGCTAAGAGAACCAATTAGATGGTGGAACATGTGGACTGAAGACCAGCTAAGACAACCAATAAGATAGCGGAACTTGGGGAGTGAAGACCAGCTGAGACAACCAATTAGATGGTGGAACTTGGGGACTGAAGACCAGCTAAGACAACCAATTAGATGGTTGAACTTGGGGAGTGAAGACCAGCTAAGACAACCAATTAGATGGTGGAACTTAGAGAGAGAAGACCAGATAAGACAACCAATTAGATGGTGGAACTTGGGGAGTGAAGACCAGCTAAGACAACCAATTAGATGGTGGAACTTGGGGAGTGAAGACCAGCTAAGACAACCAATTAGATGGTGGAACTTAGAGGGTGAAGACCAGCGAAGACAACCAATTAGATGGTGGAAATAGGAGAGTGAAGACCAGCTAAGACAGCCAATTAGAGGGTGAAGACCAGCTAAGACAACAAATTAGATGGTGGAACTTGGGGAGTGAAGACCTGCTAAGACACCCAATTAGATGGTGGAATTTGGGATGAGAAGACCAGCTAAGACAACCAATTAGATGGTGGAACTTGGAGAGTGAAGACCAGCTAAGACAACCAATTAGATGGTGGAACTTGGAGAGTGAAGACCAACTAAGACAACCAATTAGAAGGTGGAACTTGGGGAGTGAAGACCAGCTAAGAAAACCAGTTATATGGTGGAACTTGGAGAGTGAAGACCAGCTAAGAGAACGAATTAGATGGTGGAACTAGGAGAGTGAAGACCAGCTAAGACAGCCAATTAGAGGGTGAAGACCAGCTAAGAGAACGAATTAGAAGGTGGAACTTGGGGAGAGAAGACCAGCTAAGACAACCAATTAGATGGTGGAACTTGGGGAGTGAATACCAGCTAAGACAACCAATTAGATGGTGGAATAGTGGAATGAAGACCAGCTAAGACAACCAATTAGATGGTGGAACTTGGGGAGTGAAGACCAGCTAAGAAAACCAGTTATATGGTGGAACTTGGAGAGTGAAGACCAGCTAAGAGAACGAATTAGATGGTGGAACTAGGAGAGTGAAGACCAGCTAAGACAGCCAATTAGAGGGTGAAGACCAGCTAAGAGAACGAATTAGAAGGTGGAACTTGGGGAGAGAAGACCAGCTAAGACAACCAATTAGATGGTGGAACTTGGGGAGTGAATACCAGCTAAGACAACCAATTAGATGGTGGAACTTGGAGAGAGAAGACCAGCTAAGAAAACCAATTAGATGGTGGAACTTGGAGTGTGAAGACCAGCTAAGAGAACCAATTAAATGGTGGAACATGTGGACTGAAGACCAGCTAAGACAACCAATTAGATGGTGGAACTTGGAGAGTGAAGACCAGATAAGACAACCAATTAGATGGTGGAACTTGGGGACTGAAGACCAGCTAAGACAACCAATTAGATGGTGGAACTTGGGGAGTGAAGACCAGCTAAGACAACGAATTAGATGGTGGAACTAGGAGAGTGAAGACCAGCTAAGACAACCAATTAGATGGTGGAATTTGGGAAGAGAAGACCAGCTAAGACAACCAATTAGATGGTGGAACTTGGAGAGTGAAGACCAGATAAGACAACCAATTAGATGGTGGAACTTGGGGACTGAAGACCAGCTAAGACAACCAATTAGATGGTGGAACTTGGGGACTGAAGACCAGCTAAGACAACCAATTAGATGGTGGAACTTAGAGAGAGAAGACCAGATAAGACAACCAATTAGATGGTGGAACTTGGAGAGTGAAGACCAGCTAAGACAACCAAATAGATGGTGGAACTTGGGGAGTGAAGACCAGCTAAGACAACCAATTAGATGGTGGAACTTGGGGAGTGAAGAACAGCTAAGACAACCAATTAGATGGTGGAACTTGGGGAGTGTAGACCAGCTAAGACAACCAATTAGATGGTGGAACGTAGAAGGTGAAGACCAGCGAAGACAACCAATTAGATGGTGGAACTAGGAGAGTGAAGACCAGCTAAGACAACCAATTAGAGGGTGAAGACCAGCTAAGACAACCAATTAGATGGTGGAAATTGGGGAGTGAAGACCAGCTAAGACAACCAATTAGATGGTGGAATTTGGGAAGAGAAGACCAGCTAAGACAACCAATTAAATGGTGGAACTTGGAGAGTGAAGACCAGCTAAGAGAACGAATTAGATGGTGGAACTAGGAGAGTGAAGACCAGCTAAGACAGCCAATTCGAGGGTGAAGACCAGCTAAGAGAACGAATTAGGAGGTGGAACTTGGGGAGAGAAGACCAGCTAAGACAACCAATTAGATGGTGGAACTTGGGGAGTGAAAACCAGCTAAGACAACCAATTAGATGGTGGAACATGGAGAGAGAAGACCAGCTAAGAAAACCAATTCGATGGTGGAACTTGGAGAGTGAAGACCAGCTAAGAGAACCAATTAGATGGTGGAACATGTGGACTGAAGACCAGCTAAGACAACCAATAAGATGGTGGAACTTGGGGAGTGAAGACCAGCTGAGACAACCAATTAGATGGTGGAACTTGGGGACTGAAGACCAGCTAAGACAACCAATTAGATGGTGGAACTTGGGGAGTGAAGACCAGCTAAGACAACCAATTAGATGGTGGAACTTAGAGAGAGAAGACCAGATAAGACAACCAATTAGATGGTGGAACTTGGGGAGTGAAGACCAGCTAAGACAACCAATTAGAAGGTGGAACTTGGGGAGTGAAGACCAGCTAAGACAACCAATTAGATGGTGGAACTTGGGGAGTGAAGACCAGCTAAGACAACCAATTAGATGGTGGAACTTGGGGAGTGAAGACCAGCTAAGACAACCAATTAGATGGTGGAACTTAGAGGGTGAAGACCAGCGAAGACAACCAATTAGATGGTGGAAATAGGAGAGTGAAGACCAGCTAAGACAGCCAATTAGAGGGTGAAGACCAGCTAAGACAACAAATTAGATGGTGGAACTTGGGGAGTGAAGACCTGCTAAGACACCCAATTAGATGGTGGAATTTGGGAAGAGAAGACCAGCTAAGACAACCAATTAGATGGTGGAACTTGGAGAATGAAGACCAGCTAAGACAACCAATTAGATGGTGGAACTTGGAGAGTGAAGACCAGCTAAGACAACCAATTAGATGGTGGAACTTGGGGAGTGAAGACCAGCTAAGACAACCAATTAGATGGTGGAATAGTGGAATGAAGACCAGCTAAGACAACCAATTAGATGGTGGAACTTGGGGAGTGAAGACCAGCTAAGAAAACCAGTTATATGGTGGAACTTGGAGAGTGAAGACCAGCTAAGAGAACGAATTAGATGGTGGAACTAGGAGAGTGAAGACCAGCTAAGACAGCCAATTAGAGGGTGAAGACCAGCTAAGAGAACGAATTAGAAGGTGGAACTTGGGGAGAGAAGACCAGCTAAGACAACCAATTAGATGGTGGAACTTGGGGAGTGAAGACCAGCTAAGACAACCAATTAGATGGTGGAACTTGGAGAGAGAAGACCAGCTAAGAAAACCAATTAGATGGTGGAACTTGGATAGTGAAGACCAGCTAAGAGAACCAATTAGATGGTGGAACGTGTGGACTGAAGACCAGCTAAGACAACCAATAAGATGGTGGAACTTGGGGAGTGAAGACCAGCTGAGACAACCAATTAGATGGTGGAACTTGGAGAGTGAAGACCAGATAAGACAACCAATTAGATGGTGGAACTTGGGGACTGAAGACCAGCTAAGACAACCAATTAGATGGTGGAACTTGGGGACTGAAGACCAGCTAAGACAACCAATTAGATGGTGGAACTTAGAGAGAGAAGACCAGATAAGACAACCAATTAGATGGTGGAACTTGGAGAGTGAAGACCAGCTAAGACAACCAATTAGATGGTGGAACTTGGGGAGTGAAGACCAGCTAAGACAACCAATTAGATGGTGGAACTTGGGGAGTGAAGAACAGCTAAGACAACCAATTAGATGGTGGAACTTGGGGCGTGTAGACCAGCTAAGACAACCAATTAGATGGTGGAACTTAGAGGGTGAAGACCAGCGAAGACAACCAATTAGATGGTGGAACTAGGAGAGTGAAGACCAGCTAAGACAACCAATTAGAGGGTGAAGACCAGCTAAGACAACCAATTAGAGTGTGGAACTTGGGGAGTGAAGACCAGCTAAGACAACCAATTAGATGGTGGAATTTGGGAAGAGAAGACCAGCTAAGAGAACGAATTAATGGTGGAACTAGGAGAGTGAAGACCAGCTAAGACAGCCAATTAGAGGGTGAAGACCAGCTAAGAGAACGAATTAGAAGGTGGAACTTGGGGAGAGAAGGCCAGCTAAGACAACCAATTAGATGGTGGAACTTGGGGAGTGAAGACCAGCTAAGAAAACCAATTAGATGGTGGAACATGTGGACTGAAGACGAGCTAAGACAACCAATAAGATGGTGGAACTTGGGGAGTGAAGACCAGCTGAGACAACCAATTAGATGGTGGAACTTGGGGACTGAAGACCAGCTAAGACAACCAATTAGATGGTGGAACTTGGGGAGTGAAGACCAGCTAAGACAACCAATTAGATGGTGGAACTTGGGGAGTGAAGACCAGCTAAGACAACCAATTAGATGGTGGAACTTGGGGAGTGAAGACCAGCTAAGACAACCAATTAGATGGTGGAACTTAGAGGGTGAAGACCATCGAAGACAACCAATTAGATGGTGGAAATAGGAGAGTGAAGACCAGCTAAGACAGCCAATTAGAGGGTGAAGACCAGCTAAGACAACAAGTTAGATGGTGGAACTTGGGGAGTGAAGACCTGCTAAGACACCCAATTAGATGATGGAATTTGGGAAGAGAAGACCAGCTAAGACAACCAATTAGATGGTGGAACTTGGAGAGAGAAGACCAGCTAAGAAAACCAATTAGATGGTGGAACTTGGAGTGTGAAGACCAGCTAAGAGAACCAATTAAATGGTGGAACATGTGGACTGAAGACCAGCTAAGACAACCAATTAGATGGTGGAACTTGGGGACTGAAGACCAGCTAAGACAACCAATTAGATGGTGGAACTTAGAGAGAGAAGACCAGATAAGACAACCAATTAGATGGTGGAACTAGGAGAGTGAAGACCAGCTAAGACAACCAATTAGATGGTGGAATTTGGGAAGAGAAGACCAGCTAAGACAACCAATTAGATGGTGGAACTTGGAGAGTGAAGACCAGATAAGACAACCAATTAGATGGTGGAACTTGGGGACTGAAGACCAGCTAAGACAACCAATTAGATGGTGGAACTTGGGGACTGAAGACCAGCTAAGACAACCAATTAGATGGTGGAACTTAGAGAGAGAAGACCAGATAAGACAACCAATTAGATGGTGGAACTTGGAGAGTGAAGACCAGCTAAGACAACCAAATAGATGGTGGAACTTGGGGAGTGAAGACCAGCTAAGACAACCAATTAGATGGTGGAACTTGGGGAGTGAAGAACAGCTAAGACAACCAATTAGATGGTGGAACTTGGGGAGTGTAGACCAGCTAAGACAACCAATTAGATGGTGGAACGTAGAAGGTGAAGACCAGCGAAGACAACCAATTAGATGGTGGAACTAGGAGAGTGAAGACCAGCTAAGACAACCAATTAGAGGGTGAAGACCAGCTAAGACAACCAATTAGATGGTGGAAATTGGGGAGTGAAGACCAGCTAAGACAACCAATTAGATGGTGGAATTTGGGAAGAGAAGACCAGCTAAGACAACCAATTAAATGGTGGAACTTGGAGAGTGAAGACCAGCTAAGAGAACGAATTAGATGGTGGAACTAGGAGAGTGAAGACCAGCTAAGACAGCCAATTCGAGGGTGAAGACCAGCTAAGAGAACGAATTAGGAGGTGGAACTTGGGGAGAGAAGACCAGCTAAGACAACCAATTAGATGGTGGAACTTGGGGAGTGAAGACCAGCTGAGACAACCAATTAGATGGTGGAACTTGGGGACTGAAGACCAGCTAAGACAACCAATTAGATGGTGGAACATGTGGACTGAAGACCAGCTAAGACAACCAATAAGATGGTGGAACTTGGGGAGTGAAGACCAGCTGAGACAACCAATTAGATGGTGGAACTTGGGGACTGAAGACCAGCTAAGACAACCAATTAGATGGTGGAACTTGGGGAGTGAAGACCAGCTAAGACAACCAATTAGATGGTGGAACTTAGAGAGAGAAGACCACATAAGACAACCAATTAGATGGTGGAACTTGGGGAGTGAAGACCAGCTAAGACAACCAATTAGAAGGTGGAACTTGGGGAGTGAAGACCAGCTAAGACAACCAATTAGATGGTGGAACTTGGGGAGTGAAGACCAGCTAAGACAACCAATTAGATGGTGGAACTTGGGGAGTGAAGACCAGCTAAGACAACCAATTAGATGGTGGAACTTAGAGGGTGAAGACCAGCGAAGACAACCAATTAGATGGTGGAAATAGGAGAGTGAAGACCAGCTAAGACAGCCAATTAGAGGGTGAAGACCAGCTAAGACAACAAATTAGATGGTGGAACTTGGGGAGTGAAGACCTGCTAAGACACCCAATTAGATGGTGGAATTTGGGAAGAGAAGACCAGCTAAGACAACCAATTAGATGGTGGAACTTGGAGAATGAAGACCAGCTAAGACAACCAATTAGATGGTGGAACTTGGAGAGTGAAGACCAGCTAAGACAACCAATTAGATGGTGGAACTTGGGGAGTGAAGACCAGCTAAGACAACCAATTAGATGGTGGAATAGTGGAATGAAGACCAGCTAAGACAACCAATTAGATGGTGGAACTTGGGGAGTGAAGACCAGCTAAGAAAACCAGTTATATGGTGGAACTTGGAGAGTGAAGACCAGCTAAGAGAACGAATTAGATGGTGGAACTAGGAGAGTGAAGACCAGCTAAGACAGCCAATTAGAGGGTGAAGACCAGCTAAGAGAACGAATTAGAAGGTGGAACTTGGGGAGAGAAGACCAGCTAAGACAACCAATTAGATGGTGGAACTTGGGGAGTGAAGACCAGCTAAGACAACCAATTAGATGGTGGAACTTGGAGAGAGAAGACCAGCTAAGAAAACCAATTAGATGGTGGAACTTGGATAGTGAAGACCAGCTAAGAGAACCAATTAGATGGTGGAACGTGTGGACTGAAGACCAGCTAAGACAACCAATAAGATGGTGGAACTTGGGGAGTGAAGACCAGCTGAGACAACCAATTAGATGGTGGAACTTGGAGAGTGAAGACCAGATAAGACAACCAATTAGATGGTGGAACTTGGGGACTGAAGACCAGCTAAGACAACCAATTAGATGGTGGAACTTGGGGACTGAAGACCAGCTAAGACAACCAATTAGATGGTGGAACTTAGAGAGAGAAGACCAGATAAGACAACCAATTAGATGGTGGAACTTGGAGAGTGAAGACCAGCTAAGACAACCAATTAGATGGTGGAACTTGGGGAGTGAAGACCAGCTAAGACAACCAATTAGATGGTGGAACTTGGGGAGTGAAGAACAGCTAAGACAACCAATTAGATGGTGGAACTTGGGGCGTGTAGACCAGCTAAGACAACCAATTAGATGGTGGAACTTAGAGGGTGAAGACCAGCGAAGACAACCAATTAGATGGTGGAACTAGGAGAGTGAAGACCAGCTAAGACAACCAATTAGAGGGTGAAGACCAGTTAAGACAACCAATTAGAGTGTGGAACTTGGGGAGTGAAGACCAGCTAAGACAACCAATTAGATGGTGGAATTTGGGAAGAGAAGACCAGCTAAGAGAACGAATTAATGGTGGAACTAGGAGAGTGAAGACCAGCTAAGACAGCCAATTAGAGGGTGAAGACCAGCTAAGAGAACGAATTAGAAGGTGGAACTTGGGGAGAGAAGGCCAGCTAAGACAACCAATTAGATGGTGGAACTTGGGGAGTGAAGACCAGCTAAGAAAACCAATTAGATGGTGGAACATGTGGACTGAAGACGAGCTAAGACAACCAATAAGATGGTGGAACTTGGGGAGTGAAGACCAGCTGAGACAACCAATTAGATGGTGGAACTTGGGGACTGAAGACCAGCTAAGACAACCAATTAGATGGTGGAACTTGGGGAGTGAAGACCAGCTAAGACAACCAATTAGATGGTGGAACTTGGGGAGTGAAGACCAGCTAAGACAACCAATTAGATGGTGGAACTTGGGGAGTGAAGACCAGCTAAGACAACCAATTAGATGGTGGAACTTAGAGGGTGAAGACCATCGAAGACAACCAATTAGATGGTGGAAATAGGAGAGTGAAGACCAGCTAAGACAGCCAATTAGAGGGTGAAGACCAGCTAAGACAACAAGTTAGATGGTGGAACTTGGGGAGTGAAGACCTGCTAAGACACCCAATTAGATGATGGAATTTGGGAAGAGAAGACCAGCTAAGACAACCAATTAGATGGTGGAACTTGGAGAGAGAAGACCAGCTAAGAAAACCAATTAGATGGTGGAACTTGGAGTGTGAAGACCAGCTAAGAGAACCAATTAAATGGTGGAACATGTGGACTGAAGACCAGCTAAGACAACCAATTAGATGGTGGAACTTGGAGAGTGAAGACCAGATAAGACAACCAATTAGATGGTGGAACTTGGGGACTGAAGACCAGCTAAGACAACCAATTAGATGGTGGAACTTGGGGAGTGAAGACCAGCTAAGACAACCAATTAGATGGTGGAACTAGGAGAGTGAAGACCAGCTAAGACAACCAATTAGATGGTGGAATTTGGGAAGAGAAGACCAGCTAAGACAACCAATTAGATGGTGGAACTTGGAGAGTGAAGACCAGATAAGACAACCAATTAGATGGTGGAACTTGGGGACTGAAGACCAGCTAAGACAACCAATTAGATGGTGGAACTTGGGGACTGAAGACCAGCTAAGACAACCAATTAGATGGTGGAACTTAGAGAGAGAAGACCAGATAAGACAACCAATTAGATGGTGGAACTTGGAGAGTGAAGACCAGCTAAGACAACCAAATAGATGGTGGAACTTGGGGAGTGAAGACCAGCTAAGACAACCAATTAGATGGTGGAACTTGGGGAGTGAAGAACAGCTAAGACAACCAATTAGATGGTGGAACTTGGGGAGTGTAGACCAGCTAAGACAACCAATTAGATGGTGGAACGTAGAAGGTGAAGACCAGCGAAGACAACCAATTAGATGGTGGAACTAGGAGAGTGAAGACCAGCTAAGACAACCAATTAGAGGGTGAAGACCAGCTAAGACAACCAATTAGATGGTGGAAATTGGGGAGTGAAGACCAGCTAAGACAACCAATTAGATGGTGGAATTTGGGAAGAGAAGACCAGCTAAGACAACCAATTAAATGGTGGAACTTGGAGAGTGAAGACCAGCTAAGAGAACGAATTAGATGGTGGAACTAGGAGAGTGAAGACCAGCTAAGACAGCCAATTCGAGGGTGAAGACCAGCTAAGAGAACGAATTAGGAGGTGGAACTTGGGGAGAGAAGACCAGCTAAGACAACCAATTAGATGGTGGATCTTGGGGAGTGAAGACCAGCTAAGACAACCAATTAGATGGTGGAACTTGGGGAGTGAAGAACAGCTAAGACAACCAATTAGATGGTGGAACTTGGGGAGTGTAGACCAGCTAAGACAACCAATTAGATGGTGGAACTTAGAGGGTGAAGACCAGCGAAGACAACCAATTAGATGGTGGAACTAGGAGAGTGAAGACCAGCTAAGACAACGAAATAGATGGTGGAACTTGGGGAGTGAAGACCAGCTAAGACAACCAATTAGATGGTGGAACTTGGGGAGTGAAGAACAGCTAAGACAACCAATTAGATGGTGGAACTTGGGGAGTGTAGACCTGCTAAGACAACCAATTAGATGGTGGAACTTAGAGGGTGAAGACCAGCGAAGACAACCAATTAGATGGTGGAACTAGGAGAGTGAAGACCAGCTAAGACAACCAATTAGAGGGTGAAGACCAGCTAAGACAACCAATTAGATCGTGGAACTTGGGGAGTGAAGACCAGCTAAGACAACCAATTAGATGGTGGATTTTGCGAAGAGAAGACCAGCTAAGACAACCAATTAGATGGTGGAACTTGGAGAGTGAAGACCAGCTAAGAGAACGAATTAGATGGTGGAACTAGGAGAGTGAAGACCAGCTAAGACAGCCAATTAGAGGGTGAAGACCAGCTAAGAGAACGAATTAGAAGGTGGAACTTGGGGAGAGAAGACCAGCTAAGACAACCAATTAGAAGGTGGAACTTGGGGAGAGAAGACCAGCTAAGACAACCAATTAGATGGTGGAACTTGGGGAGTGAAGACCAGCTAAGACAACCAATTAGATGGTGGAACTTGGAGAGAGAAGACCAGCTAAGAAAACCAATTAGATGGTGGAACTTGGAGAGTGAAGACCAGCTAAGAGAACCAATTAGATGGTGGAACATGTGGACTGAAGACCAGCTAAGACAACCAATAAGATAGCGGCACTTGGGGAGTGAAGACCAGCTGAGACAACCAATTAGATGGTGGAACTTGGGGACTGAAGACCAGCTAAGACAACCAATTAGATGGTTGAACTTGGGGAGTGAAGACCAGCTAAGACAACCAATTAGATGGTGGAACTTAGAGAGAGAAGACCAGATAAGACAACCAATTAGATGGTGGAACTTGGGGAGTGAAGACCAGCTAAGACAACCAATTAGATGGTGGAACTTGGGGAGTGAAGACCAGCTAAGACAACCAATTAGATGGTGGAACTTAGAGGGTGAAGACCAGCGAAGACAACCAATTAGATGGTGGAAATAGGAGAGTGAAGACCAGCTAAGACAGCCAATTAGAGGGTGAAGACCAGCTAAGACAACAAATTAGATGGTGGAACTTGGGGAGTGAAGACCTGCTAAGACACCCAATTAGATGGTGGAATTTGGGATGAGAAGACCAGCTAAGACAACCAATTAGATGGTGGAACTTGGAGAGTGAAGACCAGCTAAGACAACCAATTAGATGGTGGAACTTGGAGAGTGAAGACCAACTAAGACAACCAATTAGAAGGTGGAACTTGGGGAGTGAAGACCAGCTAAGAAAACCAGTTATATGGTGGAACTTGGAGAGTGAAGACCAGCTAAGAGAACGAATTAGATGGTGGAACTAGGAGAGTGAAGACCAGCTAAGACAGCCAATTAGAGGGTGAAGACCAGCTAAGAGAACGAATTAGAAGGTGGAACTTGGGGAGAGAAGACCAGCTAAGACAACCAATTAGATGGTGGAACTTGGGGAGTGAATACCAGCTAAGACAACCAATTAGATGGTGGAATAGTGGAATGAAGACCAGCTAAGACAACCAATTAGATGGTGGAACTTGGGGAGTGAAGACCAGCTAAGAAAACCAGTTATATGGTGGAACTTGGAGAGTGAAGACCAGCTAAGAGAACGAATTAGATGGTGGAACTAGGAGAGTGAAGACCAGCTAAGACAGCCAATTAGAGGGTGAAGACCAGCTAAGAGAACGAATTAGAAGGTGGAACTTGGGGAGAGAAGACCAGCTAAGACAACCAATTAGATGGTGGAACTTGGGGAGTGAATACCAGCTAAGACAACCAATTAGATGGTGGAACTTGGAGAGAGAAGACCAGCTAAGAAAACCAATTAGATGGTGGAACTTGGAGAGTGAAGACCAGATAAGACAACCAATTAGATGGTGGAACTTGGGGACTGAAGACCAGCTAAGACAACCAATTAGATGGTGGAACTTGGGGAGTGAAGACCAGCTAAGACAACCAATTAGATGGTGGAACTAGGAGAGTGAAGACCAGCTAAGACAACCAATTAGATGGTGGAATTTGGGAAGAGAAGACCAGCTAAGACAACCAATTAGATGGTGGAACTTGGAGAGTGAAGACCAGATAAGACAACCAATTAGATGGTGGAACTTGGGGACTGAAGACCAGCTAAGACAACCAATTAGATGGTGGAACTTGGGGACTGAAGACCAGCTAAGACAACCAATTAGATGGTGGAACTTAGAGAGAGAAGACCAGATAAGACAACCAATTAGATGGTGGAACTTGGAGAGTGAAGACCAGCTAAGACAACCAAATAGATGGTGGAACTTGGGGAGTGAAGACCAGCTAAGACAACCAATTAGATGGTGGAACTTGGGGAGTGAAGAACAGCTAAGACAACCAATTAGATGGTGGAACTTGGGGAGTGTAGACCAGCTAAGACAACCAATTAGATGGTGGAACGTAGAAGGTGAAGACCAGCGAAGACAACCAATTAGATGGTGGAACTAGGAGAGTGAAGACCAGCTAAGACAACCAATTAGAGGGTGAAGACCAGCTAAGACAACCAATTAGATGGTGGAAATTGGGGAGTGAAGACCAGCTAAGACAACCAATTAGATGGTGGAATTTGGGAAGAGAAGACCAGCTAAGACAACCAATTAAATGGTGGAACTTGGAGAGTGAAGACCAGCTAAGAGAACGAATTAGATGGTGGAACTAGGAGAGTGAAGACCAGCTAAGACAGCCAATTCGAGGGTGAAGACCAGCTAAGAGAACGAATTAGGAGGTGGAACTTGGGGAGAGAAGACCAGCTAAGACAACCAATTAGATGGTGGAACTTGGGGAGTGAAAACCAGCTAAGACAACCAATTAGATGGTGGAACATGGAGAGAGAAGACCAGCTAAGAAAACCAATTCGATGGTGGAACTTGGAGAGTGAAGACCAGCTAAGAGAACCAATTAGATGGTGGAACATGTGGACTGAAGACCAGCTAAGACAACCAATAAGATGGTGGAACTTGGGGAGTGAAGACCAGCTGAGACAACCGATTAGATGGTGGAACTTGGGGACTGAAGACCAGCTAAGACAACCAATTAGATGGTGGAACTTGGGGAGTGAAGACCAGCTAAGACAACCAATTAGATGGTGGAACTTAGAGAGAGAAGACCAGATAAGACAACCAATTAGATGGTGGAACTTGGGGAGTGAAGACCAGCTAAGACAACCAATTAGAAGGTGGAACTTGGGGAGTGAAGACCAGCTAAGACAACCAATTAGATGGTGGAACTTGGGGAGTGAAGACCAGCTAAGACAACCAATTAGATGGTGGAACTTGGGGAGTGAAGACCAGCTAAGACAACCAATTAGATGGTGGAACTTAGAGGGTGAAGACCAGCGAAGACAACCAATTAGATGGTGGAAATAGGAGAGTGAAGACCAGCTAAGACAGCCAATTAGAGGGTGAAGACCAGCTAAGACAACAAATTAGATGGTGGAACTTGGGGAGTGAAGACCTGCTAAGACACCCAATTAGATGGTGGAATTTGGGAAGAGAAGACCAGCTAAGACAACCAATTAGATGGTGGAACTTGGAGAATGAAGACCAGCTAAGACAACCAATTAGATGGTGGAACTTGGAGAGTGAAGACCAGCTAAGACAACCAATTAGATGGTGGAACTTGGGGAGTGAAGACCAGCTAAGAAAACCAGTTATATGGTGGAACTTGGAGAGTGAAGACCAGCTAAGAGAACGAATTAGATGGTGGAACTAGGAGAGTGAAGACCAGCTAAGACAGCCAATTAGAGGGTGAAGACCAGCTAAGAGAACGAATTAGAAGGTGGAACTTGGGGAGAGAAGACCAGCTCAGACAACCAATTAGATGGTGGAACTTGGGGAGTGAAGACCAGCTAAGACAACCAATTAGATGGTGGAACTTGGAGAGAGAAGACCAGCTAAGAAAACCAATTAGATGGTGGAACTTGGATAGTGAAGACCAGCTAAGAGAACCAATTAGATGGTGGAACGTGTGGACTGAAGACCAGCTAAGACAACCAATAAGATGGTGGAACTTGGGGAGTGAAGACCAGCTGAGACAACCAATTAGATGGTGGAACTTGGAGAGTGAAGACCAGATAAGACAACCAATTAGATGGTGGAACTTGGGGACTGAAGACCAGCTAAGACAACCAATTAGATGGTGGAACTTGGGGACTGAAGACCAGCTAAGACAACCAATTAGATGGTGGAACTTAGAGAGAGAAGACCAGATAAGACAACCAATTAGATGGTGGAACTTGGAGAGTGAAGACCAGCTAAGACAACCAATTAGATGGTGGAACTTGGGGAGTGAAGACCAGCTAAGACAACCAATTAGATGGTGGAACTTGGGGAGTGAAGAACAGCTAAGACAACCAATTAGATGGTGGAACTTGGGGCGTGTAGACCAGCTAAGACAACCAATTAGATGGTGGAACTTAGAGGGTGAAGACCAGCGAAGACAACCAATTAGATGGTGGAACTAGGAGAGTGAAGACCAGCTAAGACAACCAATTAGAGGGTGAAGACCAGCTAAGACAACCAATTAGAGTGTGGAACTTGGGGAGTGAAGACCAGCTAAGACAACCAATTAGATGGTGGAATTTGGGAAGAGAAGACCAGCTAAGAGAACGAATTAATGGTGGAACTAGGAGAGTGAAGACCAGCTAAGACAGCCAATTAGAGGGTGAAGACCAGCTAAGAGAACGAATTAGAAGGTGGAACTTGGGGAGAGAAGGCCAGCTAAGACAACCAATTAGATGGTGGAACTTGGGGAGTGAAGACCAGCTAAGAAAACCAATTAGATGGTGGAACATGTGGACTGAAGACGAGCTAAGACAACCAATAAGATGGTGGAACTTGGGGAGTGAAGACCAGCTGAGACAACCAATTAGATGGTGGAACTTGGGGACTGAAGACCAGCTAAGACAACCAATTAGATGGTGGAACTTGGGGAGTGAAGACCAGCTAAGACAACCAATTAGATGGTGGAACTTGGGGAGTGAAGACCAGCTAAGACAACCAATTAGATGGTGGAACTTGGGGAGTGAAGACCAGCTAAGACAACCAATTAGATGGTGGAACTTAGAGGGTGAAGACCATCGAAGACAACCAATTAGATGGTGGAAATAGGAGAGTGAAGACCAGCTAAGACAGCCAATTAGAGGGTGAAGACCAGCTAAGACAACCAATTAGATGGTGGAAATTGGGGAGTGAAGACCAGCTAAGACAACCAATTAGATGGTGGAATTTGGGAAGAGAAGACCAGCTAAGACAACCAATTAAATGGTGGAACTTGGAGAGTGAAGACCAGCTAAGAGAACGAATTAGATGGTGGAACTAGGAGAGTGAAGACCAGCTAAGACAGCCAATTCGAGGGTGGAACTTGGGGACTGAAGACCAGCTAAGACAACCAATTAGATGGTGGAACTTAGAGAGAGAAGACCAGATAAGACAACCAATTAGATGGTGGAACTTGGAGAGTGAAGACCAGCTAAGACAACCAAATAGATGGTGGAACTTGGGGAGTGAAGACCAGCTAAGACAACCAATTAGATGGTGGAACTTGGGGAGTGAAGAACAGCTAAGACAACCAATTAGATGGTGGAACTTGGGGAGTGTAGTCCAGCTAAGACAACCAATTAGATGGTGGAACGTAGAAGGTGAAGACCAGCGAAGACAACCAATTAGATGGTGGAACTAGGAGAGTGAAGACCAGCTAAGACAACCAATTAGAGGGTGAAGACCAGCTAAGACAACCAATTAGATGGTGGAAATTGGGGAGTGAAGACCAGCTAAGACAACCAATTAGATGGTGGAATTTGGGAAGAGAAGACCAGCTAAGACAACCAATTAAATGGTGGAACTTGGAGAGTGAAGACCAGCTAAGAGAACGAATTAGATGGTGGAACTAGGAGAGTGAAGACCAGCTAAGACAGCCAATTCGAGGGTGAAGACCAGCTAAGAGAACGAATTAGGAGGTGGAACTTGGGGAGAGAAGACCAGCTAAGACAACCAATTAGATGGTGGAACTTGGGGAGTGAAAACCAGCTAAGACAACCAATTAGATGGTGGAACATGGAGAGAGAAGACCAGCTAAGAAAACCAATTCGATGGTGGAACTTGGAGAGTGAAGACCAGCTAAGAGAACCAATTAGATGGTGGAACATGTGGACTGAAGACCAGCTAAGACAACCAATAAGATGGTGGAACTTGGGGAGTGAAGACCAGCTGAGACAACCAATTAGATGGTGGAACTTGGGGACTGAAGACCAGCTAAGACAACCAATTAGATGGTGGAACTTGGGGAGTGAAGACCAGCTAAGACAACCAATTAGATGGTGGAACTTAGAGAGAGAAGACCAGATAAGACAACCAATTAGATGGTGGAACTTGGGGAGTGAAGACCAGCTAAGACAACCAATTAGAAGGTGGAACTTGGGGAGTGAAGACCAGCTAAGACAACCAATTAGATGGTGGAACTTGGGGAGTGAAGACCAGCTAAGACAACCAATTAGATGGTGGAACTTGGGGAGTGAAGACCAGCTAAGACAACCAATTAGATGGTGGAACTTAGAGGGTGAAGACCAGCGAAGACAACCAATTAGATGGTGGAAATAGGAGAGTGAAGACCAGCTAAGACAGCCAATTAGAGGGTGAAGACCAGCTAAGACAACAAATTAGATGGTGGAACTTGGGGAGTGAAGACCTGCTAAGACACCCAATAAGATGGTGGAATTTGGGAAGAGAAGACCAGCTAAGACAACCAATTAGATGGTGGAACTTGGAGAGTGAAGACCAGCTAAGACAACCAATTAGATGGTGGAACTTGGAGAGTGAAGACCAGCTAAGACAACCAATTAGATGGTGGAACTTGGGGAGTGAAGACCAGCTAAGACAACCAATTAGATGGTGGAATAGTGGAATGAAGACCAGCTAAGACAACCAATTAGATGGTGGAACTTGGGGAGTGAAGACCAGCTAAGAAAACCAGTTATATGGTGGAACTTGGAGAGTGAAGACCAGCTAAGAGAACGAATTAGATGGTGGAACTAGGAGAGTGAAGACCAGCTAAGACAGCCAATTAGAGGGTGAAGACCAGCTAAGAGAACGAATTAGAAGGTGGAACTTGGGGAGAGAAGACCAGCTAAGACAACCAATTAGATGGTGGAACTTGGGGAGTGAAGACCAGCTAAGACAACCAATTAGATGGTGGAACTTGGAGAGAGAAGACCAGCTAAGAAAACCAATTAGATGGTGGAACTTGGATAGTGAAGACCAGCTAAGAGAACCAATTAGATGGTGGAACGTGTGGACTGAAGACCAGCTAAGACAACCAATAAGATGGTGGAACTTGGGGAGTGAAGACCAGCTGAGACAACCAATTAGATGGTGGAACTTGGAGAGTGAAGACCAGATAAGACAACCAATTAGATGGTGGAACTTGGGGACTGAAGACCAGCTAAGACAACCAATTAGATGGTGGAACTTGGGGACTGAAGACCAGCTAAGACAACCAATTAGATGGTGGAACTTAGAGAGAGAAGACCAGATAAGACAACCAATTAGATGGTGGAACTTGGAGAGTGAAGACCAGCTAAGACAACCAATTAGATGGTGGAACTTGGGGAGTGAAGACCAGCTAAGACAACCAATTAGATGGTGGAACTTGGGGAGTGAAGAACAGCTAAGACAACCAATTAGATGGTGGAACTTGGGGCATGTAGACCAGCTAAGACAACCAATTAGATGGTGGAACTTAGAGGGTGAAGACCAGGGAAGACAACCAATTAGATGGTGGAACTAGGAGAGTGAAGACCAGCTAAGACAACCAATTAGAGGGTGAAGACCAGCTAAGACAACCAATTAGAGTGTGGAACTTGGGGAGTGAAGACCAGCTAAGACAACCAATTAGATGGTGGAATTTGGGAAGAGAAGACCAGCTAAGAGAACGAATTAATGGTGGAACTAGGAGAGTGAAGACCAGCTAAGACAGCCAATTAGAGGGTGAAGACCAGCTAAGAGAACGAATTAGAAGGTGGAACTTGGGGAGAGAAGGCCAGCTAAGACAACCAATTAGATGGTGGAACTTGGGGAGTGAAGACCAGCTAAGAAAACCAATTAGATGGTGGAACATGTGGACTGAAGACGAGCTAAGACAACCAATAAGATGGTGGAACTTGGGGAGTGAAGACCAGCTGAGACAACCAATTAGATGGTGGAACTTGGGGACTGAAGACCAGCTAAGACAACCAATTAGATGGTGGAACTTGGGGAGTGAAGACCAGCTAAGACAACCAATTAGATGGTGGAACTTGGGGAGTGAAGACCAGCTAAGACAACCAATTAGATGGTGGAACTTGGGGAGTGAAGACCAGCTAAGACAACCAATTAGATGGTGGAACTTAGAGGGTGAAGACCATCGAAGACAACCAATTAGATGGTGGAAATAGGAGAGTGAAGACCAGCTAAGACAGCCAATTAGAGGGTGAAGACCAGCTAAGACAACAAGTTAGATGGTGGAACTTGGGGAGTGAAGACCTGCTAAGACACCCAATTAGATGATGGAATTTGGGAAGAGAAGACCAGCTAAGACAACCAATTAGATGGTGGAACTTGGAGAGTGAAGACCAGCTAAGACAACCAATTAGATGGTGGAACTTGGAGAGTGAAGACCAGCTAAGACAACCAATTAGATGGTGGAACTTGGGGAGTGAAGACCAGCTAAGACAGCCAATTAGATGGTGGAATAGTGGAATGAAGACCAGCTAAGACAACCAATTAGATGGTGGAACTTGGGGAGTGAAGACCAGCTAAGAAAACCAGTTATATGGTGGAACTTGGAGAGTGAAGACCAGCTAAGAGAACGAATTAGATAGTGGAACTTGGAGAGTGAAGACCAGCTAAGACAACCAATTAGATGGTGGAACTTGGAGAGTGAAGACCAGCTAAGACAACAAATTAGATGGTGGAACTTGGAGAGTGAAGACCAGCTAAGACAACCAATTAGATGGTGGAACTTAGAGGGTGAAGACCAGCTAAGACAACCAATTAGATGATGGAACTTGGGGAGAAAAGACCAGCTAAGACAACCAATTAGATGGTGGAACTTGGGGAGTGAAGACCAGCTAAGACAAACAATTAGATGGTGGAACTTGGGGAGTGAAGAACAGCTAAGACAACCAATTAGATGGTGGAACTTGGGGAGTGTAGACCAGCTAAGACAACCAATTAGATGGTGGAACTTAGTGGGTGAAGACCAGCGAAGACAACCAATTAGATGGTGGAACTAGGAGAGTGAAGACCAGCTAAGACAACCAATTAGAGGGTGAAGACCAGCTAAGACAACCAATTAGATGGTGGAACTTGGGGAGTGAAGACCAGCTAAGACAACCAATTAGATGGTGGAATTTGGGAAGAGAAGACCAGCTAAGAGAACGAATTAATGGTGGAACTAGGAGAGTGAAGACCAGCTAAGACAGCCAATTAGAGGGTGAAGACCAGCTAAGAGAACGAATTAGAAGGTGGAACTTGGGGAGAGAAGGCCAGCTAAGACAACCAATTAGATGGTCGAACTTGGGGAGTGAAGACCAGCTAAGACAACCAATTAGATGGTGGAACTTTGAGAGAGAAGACGAGCTAAGAAAACCAATTAGATGGTGGAACTTGGAGAGTGAAGACCAGCTAAGAAAACCAATTAGATGGTGGAACATGTGGACTGAAGACGAGCTAAGACAACCAATAAGATGGTGGAACTTGGGGAGTGAAGACCAGCTGAGACAACCAATTAGATGGTGGAACTTGGGGACTGAAGACCAGCTAAGACAACCAATTAGATGGTGGAACTTGGGGAGTGAAGACCAGCTAAGACAACCAATTAGATAGTGGAACTTAGAGAGAGAAGACCAGATAAGACAACCAATTAGATGGTGGAACTTAGAGGGTGAAGACCAGCGAAGACAACCAATTAGATGGTGGAACTAGGAGAGTGAAGACCAGCTAAGACAACCAATTAGAGGGTGAAGACCAGCTAAGACAACCAATTAGAGTGTGGAACTTGGGGAGTGAAGACCAGCTAAGACAACCAATTAGATGGTGGAATTTGGGAAGAGAAGACCAGCTAAGAGAACGAATTAATGGTGGAACTAGGAGAGTGAAGACCAGCTAAGACAGCCAATTAGAGGGTGAAGACCAGCTAAGAGAACGAATTAGAAGGTGGAACTTGGGGAGAGAAGGCCAGCTAAGACAACCAATTAGATGGTGGAACTTGGGGAGTGAAGACCAGCTAAGAAAACCAATTAGATGGTGGAACATGTGGACTGAAGACGAGCTAAGACAACCAATAAGATGGTGGAACTTGGGGAGTGAAGACCAGCTGAGACAACCAATTAGATGGTGGAACTTGGGGACTGAAGACCAGCTAAGACAACCAATTAGATGGTGGAACTTGGGGAGTGAAGACCAGCTAAGACAACCAATTAGATGGTGGAACTTGGGGAGTGAAGACCAGCTAAGACAACCAATTAGATGGTGGAACTTGGGGAGTGAAGACCAGCTAAGACAACCAATTAGATGGTGGAACTTAGAGGGTGAAGACCATCGAAGACAACCAATTAGATGGTGGAAATAGGAGAGTGAAGACCAGCTAAGACAGCCAATTAGAGGGTGAAGACCAGCTAAGACAACCAATTAGATGGTGGAAATTGGGGAGTGAAGACCAGCTAAGACAACCAATTAGATGGTGGAATTTGGGAAGAGAAGACCAGCTAAGACAACCAATTAAATGGTGGAACTTGGAGAGTGAAGACCAGCTAAGAGAACGAATTAGATGGTGGAACTAGGAGAGTGAAGACCAGCTAAGACAGCCAATTCGAGGGTGGAACTTGGGGACTGAAGACCAGCTAAGACAACCAATTAGATGGTGGAACTTAGAGAGAGAAGACCAGATAAGACAACCAATTAGATGGTGGAACTTGGAGAGTGAAGACCAGCTAAGACAACCAAATAGATGGTGGAACTTGGGGAGTGAAGACCAGCTAAGACAACCAATTAGATGGTGGAACTTGGGGAGTGAAGAACAGCTAAGACAACCAATTAGATGGTGGAACTTGGGGAGTGTAGACCAGCTAAGACAACCAATTAGATGGTGGAACGTAGAAGGTGAAGACCAGCGAAGACAACCAATTAGATGGTGGAACTAGGAGAGTGAAGACCAGCTAAGACAACCAATTAGAGGGTGAAGACCAGCTAAGACAACCAATTAGATGGTGGAAATTGGGGAGTGAAGACCAGCTAAGACAACCAATTAGATGGTGGAATTTGGGAAGAGAAGACCAGCTAAGACAACCAATTAAATGGTGGAACTTGGAGAGTGAAGACCAGCTAAGAGAACGAATTAGATGGTGGAACTAGGAGAGTGAAGACCAGCTAAGACAGCCAATTCGAGGGTGAAGACCAGCTAAGAGAACGAATTAGGAGGTGGAACTTGGGGAGAGAAGACCAGCTAAGACAACCAATTAGATGGTGGAACTTGGGGAGTGAAAACCAGCTAAGACAACCAATTAGATGGTGGAACATGGAGAGAGAAGACCAGCTAAGAAAACCAATTCGATGGTGGAACTTGGAGAGTGAAGACCAGCTAAGAGAACCAATTAGATGGTGGAACATGTGGACTGAAGACCAGCTAAGACAACCAATAAGATGGTGGAACTTGGGGAGTGAAGACCAGCTGAGACAACCAATTAGATGGTGGAACTTGGGGACTGAAGACCAGCTAAGACAACCAATTAGATGGTGGAACTTGGGGAGTGAAGACCAGCTAAGACAACCAATTAGATGGTGGAACTTAGAGAGAGAAGACCAGATAAGACAACCAATTAGATGGTGGAACTTGGGGAGTGAAGACCAGCTAAGACAACCAATTAGAAGGTGGAACTTGGGGAGTGAAGACCAGCTAAGACAACCAATTAGATGGTGGAACTTGGGGAGTGAAGACCAGCTAAGACAACCAATTAGATGGTGGAACTTGGGGAGTGAAGACCAGCTAAGACAACCAATTAGATGGTGGAACTTAGAGGGTGAAGACCAGCGAAGACAACCAATTAGATGGTGGAAATAGGAGAGTGAAGACCAGCTAAGACAGCCAATTAGAGGGTGAAGACCAGCTAAGACAACAAATTAGATGGTGGAACTTGGGGAGTGAAGACCTGCTAAGACACCCAATAAGATGGTGGAATTTGGGAAGAGAAGACCAGCTAAGACAACCAATTAGATGGTGGAACTTGGAGAGTGAAGACCAGCTAAGACAACCAATTAGATGGTGGAACTTGGAGAGTGAAGACCAGCTAAGACAACCAATTAGATGGTGGAACTTGGGGAGTGAAGACCAGCTAAGACAACCAATTAGATGGTGGAATAGTGGAATGAAGACCAGCTAAGACAACCAATTAGATGGTGGAACTTGGGGAGTGAAGACCAGCTAAGAAAACCAGTTATATGGTGGAACTTGGAGAGTGAAGACCAGCTAAGAGAACGAATTAGATGGTGGAACTAGGAGAGTGAAGACCAGCTAAGACAGCCAATTAGAGGGTGAAGACCAGCTAAGAGAACGAATTAGAAGGTGGAACTTGGGGAGAGAAGACCAGCTAAGACAACCAATTAGATGGTGGAACTTGGGGAGTGAAGACCAGCTAAGACAACCAATTAGATGGTGGAACTTGGAGAGAGAAGACCAGCTAAGAAAACCAATTAGATGGTGGAACTTGGATAGTGAAGACCAGCTAAGAGAACCAATTAGATGGTGGAACGTGTGGACTGAAGACCAGCTAAGACAACCAATAAGATGGTGGAACTTGGGGAGTGAAGACCAGCTGAGACAACCAATTAGATGGTGGAACTTGGAGAGTGAAGACCAGATAAGACAACCAATTAGATGGTGGAACTTGGGGACTGAAGACCAGCTAAGACAACCAATTAGATGGTGGAACTTGGGGACTGAAGACCAGCTAAGACAACCAATTAGATGGTGGAACTTAGAGAGAGAAGACCAGATAAGACAACCAATTAGATGGTGGAACTTGGAGAGTGAAGACCAGCTAAGACAACCAATTAGATGGTGGAACTTGGGGAGTGAAGACCAGCTAAGACAACCAATTAGATGGTGGAACTTGGGGAGTGAAGAACAGCTAAGACAACCAATTAGATGGTGGAACTTGGGGCATGTAGACCAGCTAAGACAACCAATTAGATGGTGGAACTTAGAGGGTGAAGACCAGGGAAGACAACCAATTAGATGGTGGAACTAGGAGAGTGAAGACCAGCTAAGACAACCAATTAGAGGGTGAAGACCAGCTAAGACAACCAATTAGAGTGTGGAACTTGGGGAGTGAAGACCAGCTAAGACAACCAATTAGATGGTGGAATTTGGGAAGAGAAGACCAGCTAAGAGAACGAATTAATGGTGGAACTAGGAGAGTGAAGACCAGCTAAGACAGCCAATTAGAGGGTGAAGACCAGCTAAGAGAACGAATTAGAAGGTGGAACTTGGGGAGAGAAGGCCAGCTAAGACAACCAATTAGATGGTGGAACTTGGGGAGTGAAGACCAGCTAAGAAAACCAATTAGATGGTGGAACATGTGGACTGAAGACGAGCTAAGACAACCAATAAGATGGTGGAACTTGGGGAGTGAAGACCAGCTGAGACAACCAATTAGATGGTGGAACTTGGGGACTGAAGACCAGCTAAGACAACCAATTAGATGGTGGAACTTGGGGAGTGAAGACCAGCTAAGACAACCAATTAGATGGTGGAACTTGGGGAGTGAAGACCAGCTAAGACAACCAATTAGATGGTGGAACTTGGGGAGTGAAGACCAGCTAAGACAACCAATTAGATGGTGGAACTTAGAGGGTGAAGACCATCGAAGACAACCAATTAGATGGTGGAAATAGGAGAGTGAAGACCAGCTAAGACAGCCAATTAGAGGGTGAAGACCAGCTAAGACAACAAGTTAGATGGTGGAACTTGGGGAGTGAAGACCTGCTAAGACACCCAATTAGATGATGGAATTTGGGAAGAGAAGACCAGCTAAGACAACCAATTAGATGGTGGAACTTGGAGAGTGAAGACCAGCTAAGACAACCAATTAGATGGTGGAACTTGGAGAGTGAAGACCAGCTAAGACAACCAATTAGATGGTGGAACTTGGGGAGTGAAGACCAGCTAAGACAGCCAATTAGATGGTGGAATAGTGGAATGAAGACCAGCTAAGACAACCAATTAGATGGTGGAACTTGGGGAGTGAAGACCAGCTAAGAAAACCAGTTATATGGTGGAACTTGGAGAGTGAAGACCAGCTAAGAGAACGAATTAGATAGTGGAACTTGGAGAGTGAAGACCAGCTAAGACAACCAATTAGATGGTGGAACTTGGAGAGTGAAGACCAGCTAAGACAACAAATTAGATGGTGGAACTTGGAGAGTGAAGACCAGCTAAGACAACCAATTAGATGGTGGAACTTAGAGGGTGAAGACCAGCTAAGACAACCAATTAGATGATGGAACTTGGGGAGAAAAGACCAGCTAAGACAACCAATTAGATGGTGGAACTTGGGGAGTGAAGACCAGCTAAGACAAACAATTAGATGGTGGAACTTGGGGAGTGAAGAACAGCTAAGACAACCAATTAGATGGTGGAACTTGGGGAGTGTAGACCAGCTAAGACAACCAATTAGATGGTGGAACTTAGTGGGTGAAGACCAGCGAAGACAACCAATTAGATGGTGGAACTAGGAGAGTGAAGACCAGCTAAGACAACCAATTAGAGGGTGAAGACCAGCTAAGACAACCAATTAGATGGTGGAACTTGGGGAGTGAAGACCAGCTAAGACAACCAATTAGATGGTGGAATTTGGGAAGAGAAGACCAGCTAAGAGAACGAATTAATGGTGGAACTAGGAGAGTGAAGACCAGCTAAGACAGCCAATTAGAGGGTGAAGACCAGCTAAGAGAACGAATTAGAAGGTGGAACTTGGGGAGAGAAGGCCAGCTAAGACAACCAATTAGATGGTCGAACTTGGGGAGTGAAGACCAGCTAAGACAACCAATTAGATGGTGGAACTTTGAGAGAGAAGACGAGCTAAGAAAACCAATTAGATGGTGGAACTTGGAGAGTGAAGACCAGCTAAGAAAACCAATTAGATGGTGGAACATGTGGACTGAAGACGAGCTAAGACAACCAATAAGATGGTGGAACTTGGGGAGTGAAGACCAGCTGAGACAACCAATTAGATGGTGGAACTTGGGGACTGAAGACCAGCTAAGACAACCAATTAGATGGTGGAACTTGGGGAGTGAAGACCAGCTAAGACAACCAATTAGATAGTGGAACTTAGAGAGAGAAGACCAGATAAGACAACCAATTAGATGGTGGAACTTGGGGAGTGAAGACCAGCTAAGACAACCAATTAGATGGTGGAACTTGGGGAGTGAAGACCAGCTAAGACAACCAATTAGATGGTGGAACTTGGGGAGTGAAGACCAGCTAATACAACCAATTAGATGGTGGAACCTAGAGGGTGAAGACCATCGAAGACAACCAATTAGATGGTGGAAATAGGAGAGTGAAGACCAGCTAAGACAGCCAATTAGAGGGTGAAGACCAGCTAAGACAACAAATTAGATGGTGGAACTTGGGGAGTGAAGACCTGCTAAGACACCCAATTAGATGGTGGAATTTGGGAAGAGAAGACCAGCTAAGACAACCAATTAGATGGTGGAACTTGGAGAGTGAAGACCAGCTAAGACAACCAATTAGATGGTGGAACTTGGAGAGTGAAGACCAGCTAAGACAACCAATTAGATGGTGGAACTTGGGGAGTGAAGACCAGCTAAGACAACCAATTAGATGGTGGAATAGTGGAATGAAGACCAGCTAAGACAACCAATTAGATGGTGGAACTTGGGGAGTGAAGACCAGCTAAGAAAACCAGTTATATGGTGGAACTTGGAGAGTGAAGACCAGCTAAGAGAACGAATTAGATAGTGGAACTTGGAGAGTGAAGACCAGCTAAGACAACCAATTAGATGGTGGAACTTGGAGAGTGAAGACCAGCTAAGACAACCAATTAGATGGTGGAACTTAGAGGGTGAAGACCAGCTAAGACAACCAATTAGATGATGGAACTTGGGGAGAATAGACCAGCTAAGACAACCAATTAGATGGTGGAACTTGGGGAGTGAAGACCAGCTAAGACAACCAATTAGATGGTGGAACTTGGAGAGTGAAGACCAGCTAAGACAACCAATTAGATGGTGGAACTTGGGGAGTGAAGAACAGCTAAGACAACCAATTAGATGGTGGAACTTGGGGAGTGTAGACCAGCTAAGACAACCAATTAGATGGTGGAACTTAGAGGGTGAAGACCAGCGAAGACAACCAATTAGATGGTGGAACTAGGAGAGTGAAGACCAGCTAAGACAACCAATTAGAGGGTGAAGACCAGCTAAGACAACCAATTAGATGGTGGAACTTGGGGAGTGAAGACCAGCTAAGACAACCAATTAGATGGTGGAATTTGGGAAGAGAAGACCAGCTAAGAGAACGAATTAATGGTGGAACTAGGAGAGTGAAGACCAGCTAAGACAGCCAATTAGAGGGTGAAGACCAGCTAAGAGAACGAATTAGAAGGTGGAACTTGGGGAGAGAAGACCAGCTAAGACAACCAATTAGATGGTGGAACTTGGGGAGTGAAGACCAGCTAAGACAACCAATTAGATGGTGGAACTTTGAGAGAGAAAACGAACTAAGAAAACCAATTAGATGGTGGAACTTGGAGAGTGAAGACCAGCTAAGAAAACCAATTAGATGGTGGAACATGTGGACTGAAGACGAGCTAAGACAACCAATAAGATGGTGGAACTTGGGGAGTGAAGACCAGCTGAGACAACCAATTAGATGGTGGAACTTGGGGACTGAAGACCAGCTATGACAACGAATTAGATGGTGGAACTTGGGGAGTGAAGACCAGCTAAGACAACCAATTAGATGGTGGAACTTAGAGAGAGAAGACCAGATAAGACAACCAATTAGATGGTGGAACTTGGGGAGTGTAGACCAGCTAAGACAACCAATTAGATGGTGGAACTTGGGGAGTGAAGACCAGCTAAGACAACCAATTAGATGGTGGAACTTGGGGAGTGAAGACCAGCTAAGACAACCAATTAGATGGTGGAACTTGGGGAGTGAAGACCAGCTAAGACAACCAATTAGATGGTGGAACTTAGAGGGTGAAGACCATCGAAGACAACCAATTAGATGGTGGAAATAGGAGAGTGAAGACCAGCTAAGACAGCCAATTAGAGGGTGAAGACCAGCTAAGACAACAAATTAGATGGTGGAACTTGGGGAGTGAAGACCTGCTAAGACACCCAATTAGATGGTGGAATTTGGGAAGAGAAGACCAGCTAAGACAACCAATTAGATGGTGGAACTTGGAGAGTGAAGACCAGCTAAGACAACCAATTAGATGGTGGAACTTGGAGAGTGAAGACCAGCTAAGACAACCAATTAGATGGTGGAACTTGGGGAGTGAAGACCAGCTAAGACAACCAATTAGATGGTGGAATAGTGGAATGAAGACCAGCTAAGACAACCAATTAGATGGTGGAACTTGGGGAGTGAAGACCAGCTAAGAAAACCAGTTATATGGTGGAACTTGGAGAGTGAAGACCAGCTAAGAGAACGAATTAGATAGTGGAACTTGGAGAGTGAAGACCAGCTAAGACAACCAATTAGATGGTGGAACTTGGAGAGTGAAGACCAGCTAAGACAACAAATTAGATGGTGGAACTTGGAGAGTGAAGACCAGCTAAGACAACCAATTAGATGGTGGAACTTAGAGGGTGAAGACCAGCTAAGACAACCAATTAGATGATGGAACTTGGGGAGAAAAGACCAGCTAAGACAACCAATTAGATGGTGGAACTTGGGGAGTGAAGACCAGCTAAGACAACCAATTAGATGGTGGAACTTAGAGGGTGAAGACCAGCGAAGACAACCAATTAGATGGTGGAACTAGGAGAGTGAAGACCAGCTAAGAGAACGAATTAGATGGTGGAACTAGGAGAGTGAAGACCA
The DNA here is from genome assembly GCA_964016885.1 of Eledone cirrhosa. Lineage (NCBI taxonomy): Eukaryota > Metazoa > Mollusca > Cephalopoda > Octopoda > Eledonidae > Eledone > Eledone cirrhosa. Next base: position 20,892,300 of record OZ024741.1, read on the forward strand.
GCTAAGACAGCCAATTAGAGGGTGAAGACCAGCTAAGAGAACGAATTAGAAGGTGGAACTTGGGGAGAGAAGACCAGCTAAGACAACCAATTAGAAGGTGGAACTTGGGGAGAGAAGACCAGCTAAGACAACCAATTAGATGGTGGAACTTGGAGAGTGAAGACCAGCTAAGACAACCAATTAGATGGTGGAACTTGGAGAGAGAAGACCAGCTAAGAAAACCAATTAGATGGTGGAACTTGGAGAGTGAAGACCAGCTAAGAGAACCAATTAGATGGTGGAACATGTGGACTGAAGACCAGCTAAGACAACCAATTAGATGGTGGAACTTGGGGAGTGAAGACCAGCTAAGAAAACCAGTTATATGGTGGAACTTGGAGAGTGAAGACCAGCTAAGAGAACGAATTAGATAGTGGAACTTGGAGAGTGAAGACCAGCTAAGACAACCAATTAGATGGTGGAACTTAGAGGGTGAAGACCAGCTAAGACAACCAATTAGATGATGGAACTTGGGGAGAAAAGACCAGCTAAGACAACCAATTAGATGGTGGAACTTGGGGAGTGAAGACCAGCTAAGACAACCAATTAGATGGTGGAACTTGGAGAGTGAAGACCAGCTAAGACAACCAATTAGATGGTGGAACTTGGAGAGTGAAGACCAGCTAAGACAACCAATTAGATGGTGGAACTTGGGGAGTGAAGACCAGCTAAGACAACCAATTAGATGGTGGAATAGTGGAATGAAGACCAGCTAAGACAACCAATTAGATGGTGGAACTTGGGGAGTGAAGACCAGCTAAGAAAACCAGTTATATGGTGGAACTTGGAGAGTGAAGACCAGCTAAGAGAACGAATTAGATAGTGGAACTTGGAGAGTGAAGACCAGCTAAGACAACCAATTAGATGGTGGAACTTGGAGAGTGAAGACCAGCTAAGACAACCAATTAGATGGTGGAACTTAGAGGGTGAAGACCAGCTAAGACAACCAATTAGATGATGGAACTTGGGGAGAATAGACCAGCTAAGACAACCAATTAGATGGTGGAACTTGGGGAGTGAAGACCAGCTAAGACAACCAATTAGATGGTGGAACTTGGAGAGTGAAGACCAGCTAAGACAACCAATTAGATGGTGGAACTTGGGGAGTGAAGAACAGCTAAGACAACCAATTAGATGGTGGAACTTGGGGAGTGTAGACCAGCTAAGACAACCAATTAGATGGTGGAACTTAGAGGGTGAAGACCAGCGAAGACAACCAATTAGATGGTGGAACTAGGAGAGTGAAGACCAGCTAAGACAACCAATTAGAGGGTGAAGACCAGCTAAGACAACCAATTAGATGGTGGAACTTGGGGAGTGAAGACCAGCTAAGACAACCAATTAGATGGTGGAATTTGGGAAGAGAAGACCAGCTAAGAGAACGAATTAATGGTGGAACTAGGAGAGTGAAGACCAGCTAAGACAGCCAATTAGAGGGTGAAGACCAGCTAAGAGAACGAATTAGAAGGTGGAACTTGGGGAGAGAAGACCAGCTAAGACAACCAATTAGATGGTGGAACTTGGGGAGTGAAGACCAGCTAAGACAACCAATTAGATGGTGGAACTTTGAGAGAGAAAACGAACTAAGAAAACCAATTAGATGGTGGAACTTGGAGAGTGAAGACCAGCTAAGAAAACCAATTAGATGGTGGAACATGTGGACTGAAGACGAGCTAAGACAACCAATAAGATGGTGGAACTTGGGGAGTGAAGACCAGCTGAGACAACCAATTAGATGGTGGAACTTGGGGACTGAAGACCAGCTATGACAACGAATTAGATGGTGGAACTTGGGGAGTGAAGACCAGCTAAGACAACCAATTAGATGGTGGAACTTAGAGAGAGAAGACCAGATAAGACAACCAATTAGATGGTGGAACTTGGGGAGTGAGACCAGCTAAGACAACCAATAAGATGGTGGAACTTGGGGACTGAAGACCAGCTATGACAACGAATTAGATGGTGGAACTTGGGGAGTGAGACCAGCTAAGACAACCAATAAGATGGTGGAACTTGGGGAGTGAAGACCAGCTAAGACAACCAATTAGATGGTGGAACTTGGGGAGTGAAGACCAGCTAAGACAACCAATTAGATGGTGGAACTTGGGGAGTGAAGACCAGCTAAGACAACCAATTAGATGGTGGAACTTAGAGGGTGAAGACCAGCGAAGACAACCAATTAGATGGTGGAAATAGGAGAGTGAAGACCAGCTAAGACAACCAATTAGATGGTGGAACTTGGGGAGTGAAGACCAGCTAAGACAACCAATTAGATGGTGGAACTTAGAGGGTGAAGACCAGCTAAGACAACCAATTAGATGATGGAACTTGGGGAGAAAAGACCAGCTAAGACAACCAATTAGATGGTGGAACTTGGGGAGTGAAGACCTGCTAAGACACCCAATTAGATGGTGGAATTTGGGAAGAGAAGACCAGCTAAGACAACCAATTAGATGGTGGAACTTGGAGAGTGAAGACCAGCTAAGACAACCAATTAGATGGTGGAACTTAGAGGGTGAAGACCAGCTAAGACAACCAATTAGATGATGGAACTTGGGGAGAAAAGACCAGCTAAGACAACCAATTAGATGGTGGAACTTGGGGAGTGAAGACCAGCTAAGACAACCAATTAGATGGTGGAACTTAGAGGGTGAAGACCAGCGAAGACAACCAATTAGATGGTGGAACTAGGAGAGTGAAGACCAGCTAAGAGAACGAATTAGATGGTGGAACTAGGAGAGTGAAGACCAGCTAAGACAGCCAATTAGAGGGTGAAGACCAGCTAAGAGAACGAATTAGAAGGTGGAACTTGGGGAGAGAAGACCAGCTAAGACAACCAATTAGAAGGTGGAACTTGGGGAGAGAAGACCAGCTAAGACAACCAATTAGATGGTGGAACTTGGAGAGTGAAGACCAGCTAAGACAACCAATTAGATGGTGGAACTTGGAGAGAGAAGACCAGCTAAGAAAACCAATTAGATGGTGGAACTTGGAGAGTGAAGACCAGCTAAGAGAACCAATTAGATGGTGGAACATGTGGACTGAAGACCAGCTAAGACAACCAATTAGATGGTGGAACTTGGGGAGTGAAGACCAGCTAAGAAAACCAGTTATATGGTGGAACTTGGAGAGTGAAGACCAGCTAAGAGAACGAATTAGATAGTGGAACTTGGAGAGTGAAGACCAGCTAAGACAACCAATTAGATGGTGGAACTTAGAGGGTGAAGACCAGCTAAGACAACCAATTAGATGATGGAACTTGGGGAGAAAAGACCAGCTAAGACAACCAATTAGATGGTGGAACTTGGGGAGTGAAGACCAGCTAAGACAACCAATTAGATGGTGGAACTTGGAGAGTGAAGACCAGCTAAGACAACCAATTAGATGGTGGAACTTGGAGAGTGAAGACCAGCTAAGACAACCAATTAGATGGTGGAACTTGGGGAGTGAAGACCAGCTAAGACAACCAATTAGATGGTGGAATAGTGGAATGAAGACCAGCTAAGACAACCAATTAGATGGTGGAACTTGGGGAGTGAAGACCAGCTAAGAAAACCAGTTATATGGTGGAACTTGGAGAGTGAAGACCAGCTAAGAGAACGAATTAGATAGTGGAACTTGGAGAGTGAAGACCAGCTAAGACAACCAATTAGATGGTGGAACTTGGAGAGTGAAGACCAGCTAAGACAACCAATTAGATGGTGGAACTTAGAGGGTGAAGACCAGCTAAGACAACCAATTAGATGATGGAACTTGGGGAGAATAGACCAGCTAAGACAACCAATTAGATGGTGGAACTTGGGGAGTGAAGACCAGCTAAGACAACCAATTAGATGGTGGAACTTGGAGAGTGAAGACCAGCTAAGACAACCAATTAGATGGTGGAACTTGGGGAGTGAAGAACAGCTAAGACAACCAATTAGATGGTGGAACTTGGGGAGTGTAGACCAGCTAAGACAACCAATTAGATGGTGGAACTTAGAGGGTGAAGACCAGCGAAGACAACCAATTAGATGGTGGAACTAGGAGAGTGAAGACCAGCTAAGACAACCAATTAGAGGGTGAAGACCAGCTAAGACAACCAATTAGATGGTGGAACTTGGGGAGTGAAGACCAGCTAAGACAACCAATTAGATGGTGGAATTTGGGAAGAGAAGACCAGCTAAGAGAACGAATTAATGGTGGAACTAGGAGAGTGAAGACCAGCTAAGACAGCCAATTAGAGGGTGAAGACCAGCTAAGAGAACGAATTAGAAGGTGGAACTTGGGGAGAGAAGACCAGCTAAGACAACCAATTAGATGGTGGAACTTGGGGAGTGAAGACCAGCTAAGACAACCAATTAGATGGTGGAACTTTGAGAGAGAAAACGAACTAAGAAAACCAATTAGATGGTGGAACTTGGAGAGTGAAGACCAGCTAAGAAAACCAATTAGATGGTGGAACATGTGGACTGAAGACGAGCTAAGACAACCAATAAGATGGTGGAACTTGGGGAGTGAAGACCAGCTGAGACAACCAATTAGATGGTGGAACTTGGGGACTGAAGACCAGCTATGACAACGAATTAGATGGTGGAACTTGGGGAGTGAAGACCAGCTAAGACAACCAATTAGATGGTGGAACTTGGGGAGTGAAGACCAGCTAAGACAACCAATTAGATGGTGGAACTTAGAGGGTGAAGACCATCGAAGACAACCAATTAGATGGTGGAAATAGGAGAGTGAAGACCAGCTAAGACAGCCAATTAGAGGGTGAAGACCAGCTAAGACAACAAATTAGATGGTGGAACTTGGGGAGTGAAGACCTGCTAAGACACCCAATTAGATGGTGGAATTTGGGAAGAGAAGACCAGCTAAGACAACCAATTAGATGGTGGAACTTGGAGAGTGAAGACCAGCTAAGACAACCAATTAGATGGTGGAACTTGGAGAGTGAAGACCAGCTAAGACAACCAATTAGATGGTGGAACTTGGGGAGTGAAGACCAGCTAAGACAACCAATTAGATGGTGGAATAGTGGAATGAAGACCAGCTAAGACAACCAATTAGATGGTGGAACTTGGGGAGTGAAGACCAGCTAAGAAAACCAGTTATATGGTGGAACTTGGAGAGTGAAGACCAGCTAAGAGAACGAATTAGATAGTGGAACTTGGAGAGTGAAGACCAGCTAAGACAACCAATTAGATGGTGGAACTTGGAGAGTGAAGACCAGCTAAGACAACAAATTAGATGGTGGAACTTGGAGAGTGAAGACCAGCTAAGACAACCAATTAGATGGTGGAACTTAGAGGGTGAAGACCAGCTAAGACAACCAATTAGATGATGGAACTTGGGGAGAAAAGACCAGCTAAGACAACCAATTAGATGGTGGAACTTGGGGAGTGAAGACCAGCTAAGACAACCAATTAGATGGTGGAACTTAGAGGGTGAAGACCAGCGAAGACAACCAATTAGATGGTGGAACTAGGAGAGTGAAGACCAGCTAAGAGAACGAATTAGATGGTGGAACTAGGAGAGTGAAGACCAGCTAAGACAGCCAATTAGAGTGTGAAGACCAGCTAAGAGAACGAATTAGAAGGTGGAACTTGGGGAGAGAAGACCAGCTAAGACAACCAATTAGAAGGTGGAACTTGGGGAGAGAAGACCAGCTAAGACAACCAATTAGATGGTGGAACTTGGAGAGTGAAGACCAGCTAAGACAACCAATTAGATGGTGGAACTTGGAGAGAGAAGACCAGCTAAGAAAACCAATTAGATGGTGGAACTTGGAGAGTGAAGACCAGCTAAGAGAACCAATTAGATGGTGGAACATGTGGACTGAAGACCAGCTAAGACAACCAATAAGATGGTGGAACTTGGGGAGTGAAGACCAGCTGAGACAACCAATTAGATGGTGGAACTTGGGGACTGAAGACCAGCTAAGACAACCAATTAGATGGTGGAACTTGGGGAGTGAAGACCAGCTAAGACAACCAATTAGATGGTGGAACTTAGAGAGAGAAGACCAGATAAGACAACCAATTAGATGATGGAACTTGGGGAGAAAAGACCAGCTAAGACAACCAATTAGATGGTGGAACTTGGGGAGTGAAGACCAGCTAAGACAACAAATTAGATGGTGGAACTTGGAGAGTGAAGACCAGCTAAGACAACCAATTAGATGGTGGAACTTAGAGGGTGAAGACCAGCTAAGACAACCAATTAGATGATGGAACTTGGGGAGAAAAGACCAGCTAAGACAACCAATTAGATGGTGGAACTTGGGGAGTGAAGACCAGCTAAGACAAACAATTAGATGGTGGAACTTGGGGAGTGAAGAACAGCTAAGACAACCAATTAGATGGTGGAACTTGGGGAGTGTAGACCAGCTAAGACAACCAATTAGATGGTGGAACTTAGTGGGTGAAGACCAGCGAAGACAACCAATTAGATGGTGGAACTAGGAGAGTGAAGACCAGCTAAGACAACCAATTAGAGGGTGAAGACCAGCTAAGACAACCAATTAGATGGTGGAACTTGGGGAGTGAAGACCAGCTAAGACAACCAATTAGATGGTGGAATTTGGGAAGAGAAGACCAGCTAAGAGAACGAATTAATGGTGGAACTAGGAGAGTGAAGACCAGCTAAGACAGCCAATTAGAGGGTGAAGACCAGCTAAGAGAACGAATTAGAAGGTGGAACTTGGGGAGAGAAGGCCAGCTAAGACAACCAATTAGATGGTCGAACTTGGGGAGTGAAGACCAGCTAAGACAACCAATTAGATGGTGGAACTTTGAGAGAGAAGACGAGCTAAGAAAACCAATTAGATGGTGGAACTTGGAGAGTGAAGACCAGCTAAGAAAACCAATTAGATGGTGGAACATGTGGACTGAAGACGAGCTAAGACAACCAATAAGATGGTGGAACTTGGGGAGTGAAGACCAGCTGAGACAACCAATTAGATGGTGGAACTTGGGGACTGAAGACCAGCTAAGACAACCAATTAGATGGTGGAACTTGGGGAGTGAAGACCAGCTAAGACAACCAATTAGATAGTGGAACTTAGAGAGAGAAGACCAGATAAGACAACCAATTAGATGGTGGAACTTGGGGAGTGAAGACCAGCTAAGACAACCAATTAGATGGTGGAACTTGGGGAGTGAAGACCAGCTAAGACAACCAATTAGATGCTGGAACTTGGGGAGTGAAGACCAGCTAATACAACCAATTAGATGGTGGAACCTAGAGGGTGAAGACCATCGAAGACAACCAATTAGATGGTGGAAATAGGAGAGTGAAGACCAGCTAAGACAGCCAATTAGAGGGTGAAGACCAGCTAAGACAACAAATTAGATGGTGGAACTTGGGGAGTGAAGACCTGCTAAGACACCCAATTAGATGGTGGAATTTGGGAAGAGAAGACCAGCTAAGACAACCAATTAGATGGTGGAACTTGGAGAGTGAAGACCAGCTAAGACAACCAATTAGATGGTGGAACTTGGAGAGTGAAGACCAGCTAAGACAACCAATTAGATGGTGGAACTTGGGGAGTGAAGACCAGCTAAGACAACCAATTAGATGGTGGAACTTGGAGAGTGAAGACCAGCTAAGACAACCAAATAGATGGTGGAACTTGGGGAGTGAAGACCAGCTAAGACAACCAATTAGATGGTGGAACTTAGAGGATGAAGACCAGCGAAGACAACCAATTAGATGGTGGAACTAGGAGAGTGAAGACCAGCTAAGAGAACGAATTAGATGGTGGAACTAGGAGAGTGAAGACCAGCTAAGACAGCCAATTAGAGGGTGAAGACCAGCTAAGAGAACGAATTAGAAGGTGGAACTTGGGGAGAGAAGACCAGCTAAGACAACCAATTAGAAGGTGGAACTTGGGGAGAGAAGACCAGCTAAGACAACCAATTAGATGGTGGAACTTGGAGAGTGAAGACCAGCTAAGACAACCAATTAGATGGTGGAACTTGGAGAGAGAAGACCAGCTAAGAAAACCAATTAGATGGTGGAACTTGGAGAGTGAAGACCAGCTAAGAGAACCAATTAGATGGTGGAACATGTGGACTGAAGACCAGCTAAGACAACCAATAAGATGGTGGAACTTGGGGAGTGAAGACCAGCTGAGACAACCAATTAGATGGTGGAACTTGGGGACTGAAGACCAGCTAAGACAACCAATTAGATGGTGGAACTTGGGGAGTGAAGACCAGCTAAGACAACCAATTAGATGGTGGAACTTAGAGAGAGAAGACCAGATAAGACAACCAATTAGATGGTGGAACTTGGGGAGTGAAGACCAGCTAAGACAACCAATTAGAAGGTGGAACTTGGGGAGTGAAGACCAGCTAAGACAACCAATTAGATGGTGGAACTTGGGGACTGAAGACCAGCTAAGACAACCAATTAGATGGTGGAACTTGGGGAGTGAAGACCAGCTAAGACAACCAATTAGATGGTGGAACTTAGAGGGTGAAGACCAGCGAAGACAACCAATTAGATGGTGGAAATAGGAGAGTGAAGACCAGCTAAGACAGCCAATTAGAGGGTGAAGACCAGCTAAGACAACAAATTAGATGGTGGAACTTGGGGAGTGAAGACCTGCTAAGACACCCAATTAGATGGTGGAATTTGGGATGAGAAGACCAGCTAAGACAACCAATTAGATGGTGGAACTTGGAGAGTGAAGACCAGCTAAGACAACCAATTAGATGGTGGAACTTGGAGAGTGAAGACCAGCTAAGACAACCAATTAGAAGGTGGAACTTGGGGAGTGAAGACCAGCTAAGACAACCAATTAGATGGTGGAATTATGGAATGAAGACCAGCTAAGACAACCAATTAGATGGTGGAACTTGGGGAGTGAAGACCAGCTAAGAAAACCAGTTATATGGTGGAACTTGGAGAGTGAAGACCAGCTAAGAGAACGAATTAGATGGTGGAACTAGGAGAGTGAAGACCAGCTAAGACAGCCAATTAGAGGGTGAAGACCAGCTAAGAGAACGAATTAGAAGGTGGAACTTGGGGAGAGAAGACCAGCTAAGACAACCAATTAGATGGTGGAACTTGGGGAGTGAAGACCAGCTAAGACAACCAATTAGATGGTGGAACTTGGAGAGAGAAGACCAGCTAAGAAAACCAATTAGATGGTGGAACTTGGAGAGTGAAGACCAGCTAAGAGAACCAATTAGATGGTGGAACATGTGGACTGAAGACCAGCTAAGACAACCAATAAGATGGTGGAACTTGGGGAGTGAAGACCAGCTGAGACAACCAATTAGATGGTGCAACTTGGAGAGTGAAGACCAGATAAGACAACCAATTAGATGGTGGAACTTGGGGACTGAAGACCAGCTAAGACAACCAATTAGATGGTGGAACTTGGGGAGTGAAGACCAGCTAAGACAACCAATTAGATGGTGGAACTAGGAGAGTGAAGACCAGCTAAGACAACCAATTAGAGGGTGAAGACCAGCTAAGACAGCCAATTAGATGGTGGAACTTGGGGAGTGAAGACCAGCTAAGACAACCAATTAGATGGTGGAATTTGGGAAGAGAAGACCAGCTAAGACAACCAATTAGATGGTGGAACTTGGAGAGTGAAGACCAGATAAGACAACCAATTAGATGGTGGAACTTGGGGACTGAAGACCAGCTAAGACAACCAATTAGATGGTGGAACTTGGGGACTGAAGACCAGCTAAGACAACCAATTAGATGGTGGAACTTAGAGAGAGAAGACCAGATAAGACAACCAATTAGATGGTGGAACTTGGAGAGTGAAGACCAGCTAAGACAACCAAATAGATGGTGGAACTTGGGGAGTGAAGACCAGCTAAGACAACCAATTAGATGGTGGAACTTGGGAAGTGAAGAACAGCTAAGACAACCAATTAGATGGTGGAACTTGGGGAGTGTAGACCAGCTAAGACAACCAATTAGATGGTGGAACTTAGAGGGTGAAGACCAGCGAAGACAACCAATTAGATGGTGGAACTAGGAGAGTGAAGACCAGCTAAGACAACCAATTAGAGGCTGAAGACCAGCTAAGACAACCAATTAGATGGTGGAAATTGGGGAGTGAAGACCAGCTAAGACAACCAATTAGATGGTGGAATTTGGGAAGAGAAGACCAGCTAAGACAACCAATTAAATGGTGGAACTTGGAGAGTGAAGACCAGCTAAGAGAACGAATTAGATGGTGGAACTAGGAGAGTGAAGACCAGCTAAGACAGCCAATTAGAGGGTGAAGACCAGCTAAGAGAACGAATTAGAAGGTGGAACTTGGGGAGAGAAGACCAGCTAAGACAACCAATTAGATGGTGGAACTTGGGGAGTGAAGACCAGCTAAGACAACCAATTAGATGGTGGAACATGGAGAGAGAAGACCAGCTAAGAAAACCAATTAGATGGTGGAACTTGGAGAGTGAAGACCAGCTAAGAGAACCAATTAGATGGTGGAACATGTGGACTGAAGACCAGCTAAGACAACCAATAAGATGGTGGAACTTGGGGAGTGAAGACCAGCTGAGACAACCAATTATATGGTGGAACTTGGGGACTGAAGACCAGCTAAGACAACCAATTAGATGGTGGAACTTAGAGAGAGAAGACCAGATAAGACAACCAATTAGATGGTGGAACTTGGGGAGTGAAGACCAGCTAAGACAACCAATTAGAAGGTGGAACTTGGGAAGTGAAGACCAGCTAAGACAACCAATTAGATGGTGGAACTTGGGGAGTGAAGACCAGCTAAGACAACCAATTAGATGGTGGAACTTGGGGAGTGAAGACCAGCTAAGACAACCAATTAGATGGTGGAACTTAGAGAGTGAAGACCAGCGAAGACAACCAATTAGATGGTGGAAATAGGAGAGTGAAGACCAGCTAAGACAGCCAATTAGAGGGTGAAGACCAGCTAAGACAACAAATTAGATGGTGGAACTTGGGGAGTGAAGACCTGCTAAGACACCCAATTAGATGATGGAATTTGGGAAGAGAAGACCAGCTAAGACAACCAATTAGATGGTGGACCTTGGAGAGTGAAGACCAGCAAAGACAACCAATTAGATGGTGGAACTTGGAGAGTGAAGAGCAGCTAAGACAACCAATTAGATGGTGGAACTTGGGGAGTGAAGACCAGCTAAGACAACCAATTAGATGGTGGAATAGTGGAATGAAGACCAGCTAAGACAACCAATTAGATGGTGGAACTTGGGGAGTGAAGACCAGCTAAGAAAACCAGTTATATGGTGGAACTTGGAGAGTGAAGACCAGCTAAGAGAACGAATTAGATGGTGGAACTAGGAGAGTGAAGACCAGCTAAGACAGCCAATTAGAGGGTGAAGACCAGCTAAGAGAACGAATTAGAAGGTGGAACTTGGGGAGAGAAGACCAGCTAAGACAACCAATTAGATGGTGGAACTTGGGGAGTGAAGACCAGCTAAGACAACCAATTAGAGGGTGAAGACCAGCTAAGACAGCCAATTAGATGGTGGAACTTGGGGAGTGAAGACCAGCTAAGACAACCAATTAGATGGTGGAATTTGGGAAGAGAAGACCAGCTAAGACAACCAATTAGATGGTGGAACTTGGAGAGTGAAGACCAGATAAGACAACCAATTAGATGGTGGAACTTGGGGACTGAAGACCAGCTAAGACAACCAATTAGATGGTGGAACTTGGGGACTGAAGACCAGCTAAGACAACCAATTAGATGGTGGAACTTAGAGAGAGAAGACCAGATAAGACAACCAATTAGATGGTGGAACTTGGAGAGTGAAGACCAGCTAAGACAACCAAATAGATGGTGGAACTTGGGGAGTGAAGACCAGCTAAGACAACCAATTAGATGGTGGAACTTGGGAAGTGAAGAACAGCTAAGACAACCAATTAGATGGTGGAACTTGGGGAGTGTAGACCAGCTAAGACAACCAATTAGATGGTGGAACTTAGAGGGTGAAGACCAGCGAAGACAACCAATTAGATGGTGGAACTAGGAGAGTGAAGACCAGCTAAGACAACCAATTAGAGGCTGAAGACCAGCTAAGACAACCAATTAGATGGTGGAAATTGGGGAGTGAAGACCAGCTAAGACAACCAATTAGATGGTGGAATTTGGGAAGAGAAGACCAGCTAAGACAACCAATTAAATGGTGGAACTTGGAGAGTGAAGACCAGCTAAGAGAACGAATTAGATGGTGGAACTAGGAGAGTGAAGACCAGCTAAGACAGCCAATTAGAGGGTGAAGACCAGCTAAGAGAACGAATTAGAAGGTGGAACTTGGGGAGAGAAGACCAGCTAAGACAACCAATTAGATGGTGGAACTTGGGGAGTGAAGACCAGCTAAGACAACCAATTAGATGGTGGAACATGGAGAGAGAAGACCAGCTAAGAAAACCAATTAGATGGTGGAACTTGGAGAGTGAAGACCAGCTAAGAGAACCAATTAGATGGTGGAACATGTGGACTGAAGACCAGCTAAGACAACCAATAAGATGGTGGAACTTGGGGAGTGAAGACCAGCTGAGACAACCAATTATATGGTGGAACTTGGGGACTGAAGACCAGCTAAGACAACCAATTAGATGGTGGAACTTAGAGAGAGAAGACCAGATAAGACAACCAATTAGATGGTGGAACTTGGGGAGTGAAGACCAGCTAAGACAACCAATTAGAAGGTGGAACTTGGGAAGTGAAGACCAGCTAAGACAACCAATTAGATGGTGGAACTTGGGGAGTGAAGACCAGCTAAGACAACCAATTAGATGGTGGAACTTGGGGAGTGAAGACCAGCTAAGACAACCAATTAGATGGTGGAACTTAGAGAGTGAAGACCAGCGAAGACAACCAATTAGATGGTGGAAATAGGAGAGTGAAGACCAGCTAAGACAGCCAATTAGAGGGTGAAGACCAGCTAAGACAACAAATTAGATGGTGGAACTTGGGGAGTGAAGACCTGCTAAGACACCCAATTAGATGGTGGAATTTGGGAAGAGAAGACCAGCTAAGACAACCAATTAGATGGTGGACCTTGGAGAGTGAAGACCAGCAAAGACAACCAATTAGATGGTGGAACTTGGAGAGTGAAGACCAGCTAAGACAACCAATTAGATGGTGGAACTTGGGGAGTGAAGACCAGCTAAGACAACCAATTAGATGGTGGAATAGTGGAATGAAGACCAGCTAAGACAACCAATAAGATGGTGGAACTTGGGGAGTGAAGACCAGCTGAGACAACCAATTAGATGGTGGAACTTGGAGAGTGAAGACCAGATAAGACAACCAATTAGATGGTGGAACTTGGGGACTGAAGACCAGCTAAGACAACCAATTAGATGGTGGAACTTGGGGACTGAAGACCAGCTAAGACAACCAATTAGATGGTGGAACTTAGAGAGAGAAGACCAGATAAGACAACCAATTAGATGGTGGAACTTGGAGAGTGAAGACCAGCTAAGACAACCAATTAGATGGTGGAACTTGGGGAGTGAAGACCAGCTAAGACAACCAATTAGATGGTGGAACTTGGGGAGTGAAGAACAGCTAAGACAACCAATTAGATGGTGGAACTTGGGGAGTGTAGACCAGCTAAGACAACCAATTAGATGGTGGAACTTAGTGGGTGAAGACCAGCGAAGACAACCAATTAGATGGTGGAACTAGGAGAGTGAAGACCAGCTAAGACAACCAATTAGAGGGTGAAGACCAGCTAAGACAACCAATTAGATGGTGGAACTTGGGGAGTGAAGACCAGCTAAGACAACCAATTAGATGGTGGAATTTGGGAAGAGAAGACCAGCTAAGAGAACGAATTAATGGTGGAACTAGGAGAGTGAAGACCAGCTAAGACAGCCAATTAGAGGGTGAAGACCAGCTAAGAGAACGAATTAGAAGGTGGAACTTGGGGAGAGAAGGCCAGCTAAGACAACCAATTAGATGGTGGAACTTGGGGAGTGAAGACCAGCTAAGACAACCAATTAGATGGTGGAACTTGGAGAGTGAAGACCAGCTAAGACAACAAATTAGATGGTGGAACTTGGAGAGTGAAGACCAGCTAAGACAACCAATTAGATGGTGGAACTTAGAGGGTGAAGACCAGCTAAGACAACCAATTAGATGATGGAACTTGGGGAGAATAGACCAGCTAAGACAACCAATTAGATGGTGGAACTTGGGGAGTGAAGACCAGCTAAGACAACCAATTAGATGGTGGAACTTGGGGAGTGAAGACCAGCTAAGACAACCAATTAGAATGTGGAACTTGGGGAGTGAAGAACAGCTAAGACAACCAATTAGATGGTGGAACTTGGGGAGTGTAGACCAGCTAAGACAACCAATTAGATGGTGGAACTTAGAGGGTGAAGACCAGCGAAGACAACCAATTAGATGGTGGAACTAGGAGAGTGAAGACCAGCTAAGACAACCAATTAGAGGGTGAAGACCAGCTAAGACAACCAATTAGATGGTGGAACTTGGGGAGTGAAGACCAGCTAAGACAACCAATTAGATGGTGGAATTTGGGAAGAGAAGACCAGCTAAGAGAACGAATTAATGGTGGAACTAGGAGAGTGAAGACCAGCTAAGACAGCCAATTAGAGGGTGAAGACCAGCTAAGAGAACGAATTAGAAGGTGGAACTTGGGGAGAGAAGACCAGCTAAGACAACCAATTAGATGGTGGAACTTGGGGAGTGAAGACCAGCTAAGACAACCAATTAGATGGTGGAACTTTGAGAGAGAAGACGAGCTAAGAAAACCAATTAGATGGTGGAACTTGGAGAGTGAAGACCAGCTAAGAAAACCAATTAGATGGTGGAACATGTGGACTGAAGACGAGCTAAGACAACCAATAAGATGGTGGAACTTGGGGAGTGAAGACCAGCTGAGACAACCAATTAGATGGTGGAACTTGGGGACTGAAGACCAGCTATGACAACCAATTAGATGGTGGAACTTGGGGAGTGAAGACCAGCTAAGACAACCAATTAGATGGTGGAACTTAGAGAGAGAAGACCAGATAAGACAACCAATTACATGGTGGAACTTGGGGAGTGAAGACCAGCTAAGACAACCAATTAGATGGTGGAACTTGGGGAGTGAAGACCAGCTAAGACAACCAATTAGATGGTGGAACTTGGGGAGTGAAGACCAGCTAAGACAACCAATTAGATGGTGGAACTTAGAGGGTGAAGACCATCGAAGACAACCAATTAGATGGTGGAAATAGGAGAGTGAAGACCAGCTAAGACAGCCAATTAGAGGGTGAAGACCAGCTAAGACAACAAATTAGATGGTGGAACTTGGGGAGTGAAGACCTGCTAAGACACCCAATTAGATGGTGGAATTTGGGAAGAGAAGACCAGCTAAGACAACCAATTAGATGGTGGAACTTGGAGAGTGAAGACCAGCTAAGACAACCAATTAGATGGTGGAACTTGGAGAGTGAAGACCAGCTAAGACAACCAATTAGATGGTGGAACTTGGGGAGTGAAGACCAGCTAAGACAACCAATTAGATGGTGGAATAGTGGAATGAAGACCAGCTAAGACAACCAATTAGATGGTGGAACTTGGGGAGTGAAGACCAGCTAAGAAAACCAGTTATATGGTGGAACTTGGAGAGTGAAGACCAGCTAAGAGAACGAATTAGATAGTGGAACTTGGAGAGTGAAGACCAGCTAAGACAACCAATTAGATGGTGGAACATGGAGAGTGAAGACCAGCTAAGACAACAAATTAGATGGTGGAACTTGGAGAGTGAAGACCAGCTAAGACAACCAATTAGATGGTGGAACTTAGAGGGTGAAGACCAGCTAAGACAACCAATTAGATGATGGAACTTGGGGAGAAAAGACCAGCTAAGACAACCAATTAGATGGTGGAACTTGGGGAGTGAAGACCAGCTAAGACAACCAATTAGATGGTGGAACTTAGAGGGTGAAGACCAGCGAAGACAACCAATTAGATGGTGGAACTAGGAGAGTGAAGACCAGCTAAGACAACCAATTAGAGGGTGAAGACCAGCTAAGACAACCAATTAGATGGTGGAACTTGGGGAGTGAAGACCAGCTAAGACAACCAATTAGATGGTGGATTTTGCGAAGAGAAGACCAGCTAAGACAACCAATTAGATGGTGGAACTTGGAGAGTGAAGACCAGCTAAGAGAACGAATTAGATGGTGGAACTAGGAGAGTGAAGACCAGCTAAGACAGCCAATTAGAGGGTGAAGACCAGCTAAGAGAACGAATTAGAAGGTGGAACTTGGGGAGAGAAGACCAGCTAAGACAACCAATTAGAAGGTGGAACTTGGGGAGAGAAGACCAGCTAAGACAACCAATTAGATGGTGGAACTTGGAGAGTGAAGACCAGCTAAGACAACCAATTAGATGGTGGAACTTGGAGAGAGAAGACCAGCTAAGAAAACCAATTAGATGGTGGAACTTGGAGAGTGAAGACCAGCTAAGAGAACCAATTAGATGGTGGAACATGTGGACTGAAGACCAGCTAAGCCAACCAATAAGATGGTGGAACTTGGGGAGTGAAGACCAGCTGAGACAACCAATTAGATGGTGGAACTTGGGGACTGAAGACCAGCTAAGACAACCAATTAGATGGTGGAACTTGGGGAGTGAAGACCAGCTAAGACAACCAATTAGATGGTGGAACTTAGAGAGAGAAGACCAGATAAGACAACCAATTAGATGGTGGAACTTGGAGAGTGAAGACCAGCTAAGACAACCAATTAGAAGGTGGAACTTGGGGAGTGAAGACCAGCTAAGACAACCAATTAGATGGTGGAACTTGGGGAGTGAAGACCAGCTAAGACAACCAATTAGATGGTGGAACTTGGGGAGTGAAGACCAGCTAAGACAACCAATTAGATGGTGGAACTTAGAGGGTGAAGACCAGCGAAGACAACCAATTAGATGGTGGAAATAGGAGAGTGAAGACCAGCTAAGACAGCCAATTAGATGGTGGAACTTGGGGAGTGAAGACCAGCTAAGAAAACCAGTTATATGGTGGAACTTGGAGAGTGAAGACCAGCTAAGAGAACGAATTAGATGGTGGAACTTGGGGAGTGAAGACCTGCTAAGACACCCAATTAGATGGTGGAATTTGGGATGAGAAGACCAGCTAAGACAACCAATTAGATGGTGGAACTTGGAGAGTGAAGACCAGCTAAGACAACCAATTAGATGGTGGAACTTGGAGAGTGAAGACCAGCTAAGACAACCAATTAGAAGGTGGAACTTGGGGAGTGAAGACCAGCTAAGACAACCAATTAGATGGTGGAATAGTGGAATGAAGACCAGCTAAGACAACCAATTAGATGGTGGAACTTGGGGAGTGAAGACCAGCTAAG
Organism: Eledone cirrhosa; assembly: GCA_964016885.1. Classification (NCBI taxonomy): domain Eukaryota; kingdom Metazoa; phylum Mollusca; class Cephalopoda; order Octopoda; family Eledonidae; genus Eledone; species Eledone cirrhosa. Next base: position 20,909,691 of record OZ024741.1, read on the forward strand.
AAAACCAGTTATATGGTGGAACTTGGAGAGTGAAGACCAGCTAAGAGAACGAATTAGATGGTGGAACTAGGAGAGTGAAGACCAGCTAAGACAGCCAATTAGAGGGTGAAGACCAGCTAAGAGAACGAATTAGAAGGTGGAACTTGGGGAGAGAACACCAGCTAAGACAACCAATTAGATGGTGGAACTTGGGGAGTGAAGACCAGCTAAGACAACCAATTAGATGGTGGAACTTGGAGAGAGAAGACCAGCTGAGACAACCAATTAGATGGTGGAACTTGGAGAGTGAAGACCAGATAAGACAACCAATTAGATGGTGGAACTTGGGGACTGAAGACCAGCTAAGACAACCAATTAGATGGTGGAACTTGGGGAGTGAAGACCAGCTAAGACAACCAATTAGATGGTGGAACTAGGAGAGTGAAGACCAGCTAAGACAACCAATTAGAGGGTGAAGACCAGCTAAGACAGCCAATTAGATGGTGGAACTTGTGGAGTGAAGACCAGCTAAGACAACCAATTAGATGGTGGAATTTGGGAAGAGAAGACCAGCTAAGACAACCAATTAGATGGTGGAACTTGGAGAGTGAAGACCAGATAAGACAACCAATTAGATGGTGGAACTTGGGGACTGAAGACCAGCTAAGACAACCAATTAGATGGTGGAACTTGGGGACTGAAGACCAGCTAAGACAACCAATTAGATGGTGGAACTTAGAGAGAGAAGACCAGATAAGACAACCAATTAGATGGTGGAACTTGGAGAGTGAAGACCAGCTAAGACAACCAAATAGATGGTGGAACTTGGGGAGTGAAGACCAGCTAAGACAACCAATTAGATGGTGGAACTTGGGAAGTGAAGAACAGCTAAGACAACCAATTAGATGGTGGAACTTGGGGAGTGTAGACCAGCTAAGACAACCAATTAGATGGTGGAACTTAGAGGGTGAAGACCAGTGAAGACAACCAATTAGATGGTGGAACTAGGAGAGTGAAGACCAGCTAAGACAACCAATTAGAGGCTGAAGACCAGCTAAGACAACCAATTAGATGGTGGAAATTGGGGAGTGAAGACCAGCTAAGACAACCAATTAGATGGTGGAATTTGGGAAGAGAAGACCAGCTAAGACAACCAATTAAATGGTGGAACTTGGAGAGTGAAGACCAGCTAAGAGAACGAATTAGATGGTGGAACTAGGAGAGTGAAGACCAGCTAAGACAGCCAATTAGAGGGTGAAGACCAGCTAAGAGAACGAATTAGAAGGTGGAACTTGGGGAGAGAAGACCAGCTAAGACAACCAATTAGATGGTGGAACTTGGGGAGTGAAGACCAGCTAAGACAACCAATTAGATGGTGGAACATGGAGAGAGAAGACCAGCTAAGAAAACCAATTAGATGGTGGAACTTGGAGAGTGAAGACCAGCTAAGAGAACCAATTAGATGGTGGAACATGTGGACTGAAGACCAGCTAAGACAACCAATAAGATGGTGGAACTTGGGGAGTGAAGACCAGCTGAGACAACCAATTATATGGTGGAACTTGGGGAGTGTAGACCAGCTAAGACAACCAATTAGATGGTGGAACTTAGTGGGTGAAGACCAGCGAAGACAACCAATTAGATGGTGGAACTAGGAGAGTGAAGACCAGCTAAGACAACCAATTAGAGGGTGAAGACCAGCTAAGACAACCAATTAGATGGTGGAACTTGGGGAGTGAAGACCAGCTAAGACAACCAATTAGATGGTGGAATTTGGGAAGAGAAGACCAGCTAAGAGAACGAATTAATGGTGGAACTAGGAGAGTGAAGACCAGCTAAGACAGCCAATTAGAGGGTGAAGACCAGCTAAGAGAACGAATTAGAAGGTGGAACTTGGGGAGAGAAGGCCAGCTAAGACAACCAATTAGATGGTGGAACTTGGGGAGTGAAGACCAGCTAAGACAACCAATTAGATGGTGGAACTTGGAGAGTGAAGACCAGCTAAGACAACAAATTAGATGGTGGAACTTGGAGAGTGAAGACCAGCTAAGACAACCAATTAGATGGTGGAACTTAGAGGGTGAAGACCAGCTAAGACAACCAATTAGATGATGGAACTTGGGGAGAATAGACCAGCTAAGACAACCAATTAGATGGTGGAACTTGGGGAGTGAAGACCAGCTAAGACAACCAATTAGATGGTGGAACTTGGGGAGTGAAGACCAGCTAAGACAACCAATTAGAATGTGGAACTTGGGGAGTGAAGAACAGCTAAGACAACCAATTAGATGGTGGAACTTGGGGAGTGTAGACCAGCTAAGACAACCAATTAGATGGTGGAACTTAGAGGGTGAAGACCAGCGAAGACAACCAATTAGATGGTGGAACTAGGAGAGTGAAGACCAGCTAAGACAACCAATTAGAGGGTGAAGACCAGCTAAGACAACCAATTAGATGGTGGAACTTGGGGAGTGAAGACCAGCTAAGACAACCAATTAGATGGTGGAATTTGGGAAGAGAAGACCAGCTAAGAGAACGAATTAATGGTGGAACTAGGAGAGTGAAGACCAGCTAAGACAGCCAATTAGAGGGTGAAGACCAGCTAAGAGAACGAATTAGAAGGTGGAACTTGGGGAGAGAAGACCAGCTAAGACAACCAATTAGATGGTGGAACTTGGGGAGTGAAGACCAGCTAAGACAACCAATTAGATGGTGGAACTTTGAGAGAGAAGACGAGCTAAGAAAACCAATTAGATGGTGGAACTTGGAGAGTGAAGACCAGCTAAGAAAACCAATTAGATGGTGGAACATGTGGACTGAAGACGAGCTAAGACAACCAATAAGATGGTGGAACTTGGGGAGTGAAGACCAGCTGAGACAACCAATTAGATGGTGGAACTTGGGGACTGAAGACCAGCTATGACAACCAATTAGATGGTGGAACTTGGGGAGTGAAGACCAGCTAAGACAACCAATTAGATGGTGGAACTTAGAGAGAGAAGACCAGATAAGACAACCAATTACATGGTGGAACTTGGGGAGTGAAGACCAGCTAAGACAACCAATTAGATGGTGGAACTTGGGGAGTGAAGACCAGCTAAGACAACCAATTAGATGGTGGAACTTGGGGAGTGAAGACCAGCTAAGACAACCAATTAGATGGTGGAACTTAGAGGGTGAAGACCATCGAAGACAACCAATTAGATGGTGGAAATAGGAGAGTGAAGACCAGCTAAGACAGCCAATTAGAGGGTGAAGACCAGCTAAGACAACAAATTAGATGGTGGAACTTGGGGAGTGAAGACCTGCTAAGACACCCAATTAGATGGTGGAATTTGGGAAGAGAAGACCAGCTAAGACAACCAATTAGATGGTGGAACTTGGAGAGTGAAGACCAGCTAAGACAACCAATTAGATGGTGGAACTTGGAGAGTGAAGACCAGCTAAGACAACCAATTAGATGGTGGAACTTGGGGAGTGAAGACCAGCTAAGACAACCAATTAGATGGTGGAATAGTGGAATGAAGACCAGCTAAGACAACCAATTAGATGGTGGAACTTGGGGAGTGAAGACCAGCTAAGAAAACCAGTTATATGGTGGAACTTGGAGAGTGAAGACCAGCTAAGAGAACGAATTAGATAGTGGAACTTGGAGAGTGAAGACCAGCTAAGACAACCAATTAGATGGTGGAACATGGAGAGTGAAGACCAGCTAAGACAACAAATTAGATGGTGGAACTTGGAGAGTGAAGACCAGCTAAGACAACCAATTAGATGGTGGAACTTAGAGGGTGAAGACCAGCTAAGACAACCAATTAGATGATGGAACTTGGGGAGAAAAGACCAGCTAAGACAACCAATTAGATGGTGGAACTTGGGGAGTGAAGACCAGCTAAGACAACCAATTAGATGGTGGAACTTAGAGGGTGAAGACCAGCGAAGACAACCAATTAGATGGTGGAACTAGGAGAGTGAAGACCAGCTAAGACAACCAATTAGAGGGTGAAGACCAGCTAAGACAACCAATTAGATGGTGGAACTTGGGGAGTGAAGACCAGCTAAGACAACCAATTAGATGGTGGATTTTGCGAAGAGAAGACCAGCTAAGACAACCAATTAGATGGTGGAACTTGGAGAGTGAAGACCAGCTAAGAGAACGAATTAGATGGTGGAACTAGGAGAGTGAAGACCAGCTAAGACAGCCAATTAGAGGGTGAAGACCAGCTAAGAGAACGAATTAGAAGGTGGAACTTGGGGAGAGAAGACCAGCTAAGACAACCAATTAGAAGGTGGAACTTGGGGAGAGAAGACCAGCTAAGACAACCAATTAGATGGTGGAACTTGGAGAGTGAAGACCAGCTAAGACAACCAATTAGATGGTGGAACTTGGAGAGAGAAGACCAGCTAAGAAAACCAATTAGATGGTGGAACTTGGAGAGTGAAGACCAGCTAAGAGAACCAATTAGATGGTGGAACATGTGGACTGAAGACCAGCTAAGCCAACCAATAAGATGGTGGAACTTGGGGAGTGAAGACCAGCTGAGACAACCAATTAGATGGTGGAACTTGGGGACTGAAGACCAGCTAAGACAACCAATTAGATGGTGGAACTTGGGGAGTGAAGACCAGCTAAGACAACCAATTAGATGGTGGAACTTAGAGAGAGAAGACCAGATAAGACAACCAATTAGATGGTGGAACTTGGAGAGTGAAGACCAGCTAAGACAACCAATTAGAAGGTGGAACTTGGGGAGTGAAGACCAGCTAAGACAACCAATTAGATGGTGGAACTTGGGGAGTGAAGACCAGCTAAGACAACCAATTAGATGGTGGAACTTGGGGAGTGAAGACCAGCTAAGACAACCAATTAGATGGTGGAACTTAGAGGGTGAAGACCAGCGAAGACAACCAATTAGATGGTGGAAATAGGAGAGTGAAGACCAGCTAAGACAGCCAATTAGATGGTGGAACTTGGGGAGTGAAGACCAGCTAAGAAAACCAGTTATATGGTGGAACTTGGAGAGTGAAGACCAGCTAAGAGAACGAATTAGATGGTGGAACTTGGGGAGTGAAGACCTGCTAAGACACCCAATTAGATGGTGGAATTTGGGATGAGAAGACCAGCTAAGACAACCAATTAGATGGTGGAACTTGGAGAGTGAAGACCAGCTAAGACAACCAATTAGATGGTGGAACTTGGAGAGTGAAGACCAGCTAAGACAACCAATTAGAAGGTGGAACTTGGGGAGTGAAGACCAGCTAAGACAACCAATTAGATGGTGGAATAGTGGAATGAAGACCAGCTAAGACAACCAATTAGATGGTGGAACTTGGGGAGTGAAGACCAGCTAAGAAAACCAGTTATATGGTGGAACTTGGAGAGTGAAGACCAGCTAAGAGAACGAATTAGATGGTGGAACTAGGAGAGTGAAGACCAGCTAAGACAGCCAATTAGAGGGTGAAGACCAGCTAAGAGAACGAATTAGAAGGTGGAACTTGGGGAGAGAACACCAGCTAAGACAACCAATTAGATGGTGGAACTTGGGGAGTGAAGACCAGCTAAGACAACCAATTAGATGGTGGAACTTGGAGAGAGAAGACCAGCTGAGACAACCAATTAGATGGTGGAACTTGGAGAGTGAAGACCAGATAAGACAACCAATTAGATGGTGGAACTTGGGGACTGAAGACCAGCTAAGACAACCAATTAGATGGTGGAACTTGGGGAGTGAAGACCAGCTAAGACAACCAATTAGATGGTGGAACTAGGAGAGTGAAGACCAGCTAAGACAACCAATTAGAGGGTGAAGACCAGCTAAGACAGCCAATTAGATGGTGGAACTTGTGGAGTGAAGACCAGCTAAGACAACCAATTAGATGGTGGAATTTGGGAAGAGAAGACCAGCTAAGACAACCAATTAGATGGTGGAACTTGGAGAGTGAAGACCAGATAAGACAACCAATTAGATGGTGGAACTTGGGGACTGAAGACCAGCTAAGACAACCAATTAGATGGTGGAACTTGGGGACTGAAGACCAGCTAAGACAACCAATTAGATGGTGGAACTTAGAGAGAGAAGACCAGATAAGACAACCAATTAGATGGTGGAACTTGGAGAGTGAAGACCAGCTAAGACAACCAAATAGATGGTGGAACTTGGGGAGTGAAGACCAGCTAAGACAACCAATTAGATGGTGGAACTTGGGAAGTGAAGAACAGCTAAGACAACCAATTAGATGGTGGAACTTGGGGAGTGTAGACCAGCTAAGACAACCAATTAGATGGTGGAACTTAGAGGGTGAAGACCAGTGAAGACAACCAATTAGATGGTGGAACTAGGAGAGTGAAGACCAGCTAAGACAACCAATTAGAGGCTGAAGACCAGCTAAGACAACCAATTAGATGGTGGAAATTGGGGAGTGAAGACCAGCTAAGACAACCAATTAGATGGTGGAATTTGGGAAGAGAAGACCAGCTAAGACAACCAATTAAATGGTGGAACTTGGAGAGTGAAGACCAGCTAAGAGAACGAATTAGATGGTGGAACTAGGAGAGTGAAGACCAGCTAAGACAGCCAATTAGAGGGTGAAGACCAGCTAAGAGAACGAATTAGAAGGTGGAACTTGGGGAGAGAAGACCAGCTAAGACAACCAATTAGATGGTGGAACTTGGGGAGTGAAGACCAGCTAAGACAACCAATTAGATGGTGGAACATGGAGAGAGAAGACCAGCTAAGAAAACCAATTAGATGGTGGAACTTGGAGAGTGAAGACCAGCTAAGAGAACCAATTAGATGGTGGAACATGTGGACTGAAGACCAGCTAAGACAACCAATAAGATGGTGGAACTTGGGGAGTGAAGACCAGCTGAGACAACCAATTATATGGTGGAACTTGGGGACTGAAGACCAGCTAAGACAACCAATTAGATGGTGGAACTTGGGGAGTGAAGACCAGCTAAGACAACCAATTAGATGGTGGAACTTAGAGAGAGAAGACCAGATAAGACAACCAATTAGATGGTGGAACTTGGGGAGTGAAGACCAGCTAAGACAACCAATTAGAAGGTGGAACTTGGGAAGTGAAGACCAGCTAAGACAACCAATTAGATGGTGGAACTTGGGGAGTGAAGACCAGCTAAGACAACCAATTAGATGGTGGAACTTGGGGAGTGAAGACCAGCTAAGACAACCAATTAGATGGTGGAACTTAGAGAGTGAAGACCAGCGAAGACAACCAATTAGATGGTGGAAATAGGAGAGTGAAGACCAGCTAAGACAGCCAATTAGAGGGTGAAGACCAACTAAGACAACAAATTAGATGGTGGAACTTGGGGAGTGAAGACCTGCTAAGACACCCAATTAGATGGTGGAATTTGGGAAGAGAAGACCAGCTAAGACAACCAATTAGATGGTGGACCTTGGAGAGTGAAGACCAGCAAAGACAACCAATTAGATGGTGGAACTTGGAGAGTGAAGACCAGCTAAGACAACCAATTAGATGGTGGAACTTGGGGAGTGAAGACCAGCTAAGACAACCAATTAGATGGTGGAATAGTGGAATGAAGACCAGCTAAGACAACCAATTAGATGGTAGAACTTGGGGAGTGAAGACCAGCTAAGAAAACCAGTTATATGGTGGAACTTGGAAAGTGAAGACCAGCTAAGATAACGAATTAGATGGTGGAACTAGGAGAGTGAAGACCAGCTAAGACAGCCAATTAGAGGGTGAAGACCAGCTAAGAGAACGAATTAGAAGGTGGAACTTGGGGAGAGAAGACCAGCTAAGACAACCAATTAGATGGTGGAACTTGGGGAGTGAAGACCAGCTAAGACAACAAATTAGATGGTGGAACTTGGAGAGAGAAGACCAGCTAAGAAAACCAATTAGATGGTGGAACTTGGAGAGTGAAGACCAGCTAAGAGATCCAATTAGATGGTGGAACATGTGGACTGAAGACCAGCTAAGACAACCAATAAGATGGTGGAACTTGGGGAGTGAAGACCAGCTGAGACAACCAATTAGATGGTGGAACTTGGAGAGTGAAGACCAGATAAGACAACCAATTAGATGGTGGAACTTGGGGACTGAAGACCAGCTAAGACAACCAATTAGATGGTGGAACTTGGGGACTGAAGACCAGCTAAGACAACCAATTAGATGGTGGAACTTAGAGAGAGAAGACCAGATAAGACAACCAATTAGATGGTGGAACTTGGAGAGTGAAGACCAGCTAAGACAACCAATTAGATGGTGGAACTTGGGGAGTGAAGACCAGCTAAGACAACCAATTAGATGGTGGAACTTGGGGAGTGAAGAACAGCTAAGACAACCAATTAGATGGTGGAACTTGGGGAGTGTAGACCAGCTAAGACAACCAATTAGATGGTGGAACTTAGAGGGTGAAGACCAGCGAAGACAACCAATTAGATGGTGGAACTAGGAGAGTGAAGACCAGCTAAGACAACCAATTAGAGGGTGAAGACCAGCTAAGACAACCAATTAGATGGTGAAGACCAGCTAAGAGAAGAATTAGAAGGTGGAACTTGGGGAGAGAAGGCCAGCTAAGACAACCAATTAGATGGTGGAACTTGGGGAGTGAAGACCAGCTAAGACAACCAATTAGATGGTGGAACTTTGAGAGAGAAGACCAGCTAAGAAAACCAATTAGATGGTGGAACTTGGAGAGTGAAGACCAGCTAAGACAACCAATAAGATGGTGGAACTTGGGGAGTGAAGACCAGCTGAGACAACCAATAAGATGGTGGAACTTGGGGACTGAAGACCAGCTAAGACAACCAATTAGATGGTGGAACTTGGGGAGTGAAGACCAGCTAAGACAACCAATTAGATGGTGGAACTTAGAGAGAGAAGACCAGCTAAGACAACCAATTAGATGGTGGAACTTGGGGAGTGAAGACCAGCTAAGACAACCAATTAGATGGTGGAACTTGGGGAGTGAAGACCAGCTAAGACAACCAATTAGATGGTGGAACTTGGGGAGTGAAGACCAGCTAAGACAACCAATTAGATGGTGGAACTTAGAGGGTGAAGACCAGCGAAGACAACCAATTAGATGGTGGAAATAGGAGAGTGAAGACCAGCTAAGACAGCCAATTAGAGGGTGAAGACCAGCTAAGACAACAAATTAGATGGTGGAACTTGGGGAGTGAAGACCTGCTAAGACACCCAATTAGATGGTGGAATTTGGGAAGAGAAGACCAGCTAAGACAACCAATTAGATGGTGGAACTTGGAGAGTGAAGACCAGCTAAGACAACCAATTAGATGGTGGAACTTGGAGAGTGAAGACCAGCTAAGACAACCAATTAGATGGTGGAACTTGGGGAGTGAAGACCAGCTAAGACAACCAATTAGATGGTGGAATAGTGGAATGAAGACCAGCTAAGACAACCAATTAGATGGTGGAACTTGGGGAGTGAAGACCAGCTAAGAAAACCAGTTATATGGTGGAACTTGGAGAGTGAAGACCAGCTAAGAGAACGAATTAGATAGTGGAACTTGGAGAGTGAAGACCAGCTAAGACAACCAATTAGATGGTGGAACTTGGAGAGTGAAGACCAACTAAGACAACAAATTAGATGGTGGAACTTAGAGGGTGAAGACCAGCTAAGACAACCAATTAGATGATGGAACTTGGGGAGAAAAGACCAGCTAAGACAACCAATTAGATGGTGGAACTTGGGGAGTGAAGACCAGCTAAGACAACCAATTAGATGGTTGAACTTGGGGAGTGAAGACCAGCTAAGACAACCAATTAGATGGTGGAACTTAGAGGGTGAAGACCAGCGAAGACAACCAATTAGATGGTGGAACTAGGAGAGTGAAGACCAGCTAAGACAACCAATTAGAGGGTGAAGACCAGCTAAGACAACCAATTAGATGGTGGAACTTGGGGAGTGAAGACCAGCTAAGACAACCAATTAGATGGTGGATTTTGCGAAGAGAAGACCAGCTAAGACAACCAATTAGATGGTGGAACTTGGAGAGTGAAGACCAGCTAAGAGAACGAATTAGATGGTGGAACTAGGAGAGTGAAGACCAGCTAAGACAGCCAATTAGAGGGTGAAGACCAGCTAAGAGAACGAATTAGAAGGTGGAACTTGGGGAGAGAAGACCAGCTAAGACAACCAATTAGATGGTGGAACTTGGGGAGTGAAGACCAGCTAAGACAACCAATTAGATGGTGGAACTTGGAGAGAGAAGACCAGCTAAGAAAACCAATTAGATGGTGGAACTTGGAGAGTGAAGACCAGCTAAGAGAACCAATTAGATGGTGGAACATGTGGACTGAAGACCAGCTAAGACAACCAATAAGATGGTGAAGCTTGGGAAGTGAAGACCTGCTGAGACAACCAATTAGATGGTGGAACTTGGAGAGTGAAGACCAGATATGACAACCAATTAGATGGTGGAACTTGGGGACTGAAGACCAGCTAAGACAACCAATTAGATGGTGGAACTTGGGGAGTGAAGACCAGCTAAGACAATCAATTAGATGGTGGAACTTAGAGAGAGAAGACCAGATAAGACAACCAATTAGATGGTGGAACTTGGGGAGTGAAGACCAGCTAAGACAACCAATTAGATGGTGGAACTTGGGTAGTGAAGACCAGCTGAGACAACCAATTAGATGGTGGAACTTGGGGAGTGAAGACCAGCTAAGACAACCAAATAGATGGTGGAACTTGGGGAGTGAAGACCAGCTAAGACAACCAATTAGATGGTGGAACTTAGAGGGTGAAGACCAGCGAAGACAACCAATTAGATGGTGGAACTAGGAGAGTGAAGACCAGCTAAGACAGCCAATTAGATGGTGGAACTTGGAGAGAGAAGACCAGCTAAGAAAACCAATTAGATGGTGGAACTTGGAGAGTGAAGACCAGCTAAGAGAACCAATTAGATGGTGGAACATGTGGACTGAAGACCAGCTAAGACAACCAATAAGATGGTGGAACTTGGGGAGTGAAGACCAGCTGAGACAACCAATTAGATGGTGGAATTTGGGGACTGAAGACCAGCTAAGACAACCAATTAGATGGTGGAACTTGGGGAGTGAAGACCAGCTAAGACAACCAATTAGATGGTGGAACTTAGAGAGAGAAGACCAGATAAGACAACCAATTAGATGGTGGAACTTGGGGAGTGAAGACCAGCTAAGACAACCAATTAGATGGTGGAACTTGGGGAGTGAAGACCAGCTAAGACAACCAATTAGATGGTGGAACTTGGGGAGTGAAGACCAGCTAAGACAACCAATTAGATGGTGGAACTTGGGGAGTGAAGAACAGCTAAGACAACCAATTTAGATGGTGGAACTTGGGGAGTGTAGACATGCTAAGACAACCAATTAGATGGTGGAACTTAGAGGGTGAAGACCAGCGAAGACAACCAATTAGATGGTGGAACTAGGAGAGTGAAGACCAGCTAAGACAACCAATTAGAGGGTGAAGACCAGCTAAGACAACCAATTAGATGGTGGAACTTGGGGAGTGAAGACCAGCTAAGACAACCAATTAGATGGTGGATTTTGCGAAGAGAAGACCAGCTAAGACAACCAATTAGATGGTGGAACTTGGAGAGTGAAGACCAGCTAAGAGAACGAATTAGATGGTGGAACTAGGAGAGTGAAGACCAGCTAAGACAGCCAATTAGAGGGTGAAGACCAGCTAAGAGAACGAATTAGAAGGTGGAACTTGGGGAGAGAAGACCAGCTAAGACAACCAATTAGATGGTGGAACTTGGGGAGTGAAGACCAGCTAAGACAACCAATTAGATGGTGGAACTTGGAGAGTGAAGACCAGCTAAGAAAACCAATTAGATGGTGGAACTTGGAGAGTGAAGACCAGCTAAGAGAACCAATTAGATGGTGGAACATGTGGACTGAAGACCAGCTAAGACAACCAATTAGATGGTGGAACTTGGGGAGTGAAGACCAGCTAAGACAATCAATTAGATGGTGGAACTTGGGGAGAGAAGACCAGCGAAGACAACCAATTAGATGGTGGAACTAGGAGAGTGAAGACCAGCTAAGACAGCCAATTAGATGGTGGAACTTGGAGAGAGAAGACCAGCTAAGAAAACCAATTAGATGGTGGAACTTGGAGAGTGAAGACCAGCTAAGAGAACCAATTAGATGGTGGAACATGTGGACTGAAGACCAGCTAAGACAACCAATAAGATGGTGGAACTTGGGTAGTGAAGACCAGCTGAGACAACCAATTAGATGGTGGAACTTGGAGACTGAAGACCAGCTAAGACAACCAATTAGATGGTGGAACTTGGGGAGTGAAGACCAGCTAAGACAACCAATTAGATGGTGGAACTTAGAGAGAGAAGACCAGATAAGACAACCAATTAGATGGTGGAACTTGGGGAGTGAAGACCAGCTAAGACAACCAATTAGATGGTGGAACTTGGGGAGTGAAGACCAGCTAAGACAACCAATTAGATAGTCGAATTTGGGGAGTGAAGACCAGCTAAGACAACCAATTAGATGGTGGAACTTGGGGAGTGAAGACCAGCTAAGACAACCAATTAGATGGTGGAAATAAAAGAGTGAAGACCAGCTAAGACAGCCAATTAGAGGGTGAAGACCAGCTAAGAGAACGAATTAGAAGGTGGAACTTGGGGAGAGAAGACCAGCTAAGACAACCAATTAGATGGTGGAACTTGGGGAGTGAAGACCAGCTAAGACAACCAATTAGATGGTGGAACTTGGAGAGAGAAGACCAGCTAGGAAAACCAATTAGATGGTGGAACTTGGAGAGTGAAGACCAGCTAAGAGAACCAATTAGATGGTGGAACATGTGGACTGAAGACCAGCTAAGACAACCAATAAGATGGTGAAGCTTGGGGAGTGAAGACCTGCTGAGACAACCAATTAGATGGTGGAACTTGGAGAGTGAAGACCAGATAAGACAACCAATTAGATGGTGGAACTTGGGGACTGAAGACCAGCTAAGACAACCAATTAGATGGTGGAACTTGGGGAGTGAAGACCAGCTAAGACAATCAATTAGATGGTGGAACTTAGAGAGAGAAGACCAGATAAGACAACCAATTAGATGGTGGAACTTGGGGAGTGAAGACCAGCTAAGACAACCAATTAGATGGTGGAACTTGGAGAGTGAAAACGAGATAAGACAACCAATTAGATGGTGGAACTTGGGGACTGAAGACCAGCTAAGACAACCAATTAGATGGTGGAACTTAGAGGGTGAAGACCAGCGAAGACAACCAATTAGATGGTGGAACTAGGAGAGTGAAGACCAGCTAAGACAGCCAATTAGATGGTGGAACTTGGAGAGAGAAGACCAGCTAAGAAAACCAATTAGATGGTGGAACTTGGAGAGTGAAGACCAGCTAAGAGAACCAATTAGATGGTGGAACATGTGGACTGAAGACCAGCTAAGACAACCAATAAGATGGTGGAACTTGGGGACTGAAGACCAGCTAAGACAACCAATTAGATGGTGGAACTTGGGGAGTGAAGACCAGCTAAGGCAACCAATTAGATGGTGGAACTTAGAGAGAGAAGACCAGATAAGACAACCAATTAGATGGTGGAACTTGGGGAGTGAAGACCAGCTAAGACAACCAATTAGATGGTGGAACTTGGGGAGTGAAGACCAGCTAAGACAACCAATTAGATAGTGGAATTTGGGGAGTGAAGACCAGCTAAGACAACCAATTAGATGGTGGAACTTGGGGAGTGAAGACCAGCTAAGACAACCAATTAGATGGTGGAACTTAGAGGGTGAAGACCAGCGAAGACAACCAATTAGATGGTGGAAATAAAAGAGTGAAGACCAGCTAAGACAGCCAATTAGAGGGTGAAGACCAGCTAAGACAACAAATTAGATGGTGGAACTTGGGGAGTGAAGAGCTGCTAAGACACCCAATTAGATGGTGGAATTTGGGAAGAGAAGACCAGCTAAGACAACCAATTAGATGGTGGAACTTGGAGAGTGAAGACCAGCTAAGACAACCAATTAGATGGTGGAACTTGGAGAGTGAAGACCAGCTAAGACAACCAATTAGATGGTGGAACTTGGGGAGTGAAGACCAGCTAAGACAACCAATTAGATGGTGGAATAGTGGAATGAAGACCAGCTAAGACAACCAATTAGATGGTGGAACTTGGGGAGTGAAGACCAGCTAAGAAAACCAGTTATATGGTGGAACTTGGAGAGTGAAGACCAGCTAAGAGAACGAATTAGATAGTGGAACTTGGAGAGTGAAGACCAGCTAAGACAACCAATTAGATGGTGGAACTTGTAGAGTGAAGACCAGCTAAGACAACAAATTAGATGGTGGAACTTAGAGAGTGAAGACCAGCTAAGACAACCAATTAGATGGTGGAACTTGGGGAGAAAAGACCAGCTAAGACAACCAATTAGATGGTGGAACTTGGGGAGTGAAGACCAGCTAAGACAACCAATTAGATGGTGGAACTTGGGGAGTGAAGACCAGCTAAGACAACCAATTAGATTGTGGAACTTGGGGAGTGAAGAACAGCTAAGACAACCAATTAGATGGTGGAACTTGGGGAGTGTAGACCAGCTTAGACAACCAATTAGATGGTGGAACTTAGAGGGTGAAGACCAGCAAAGACAACCAATTAGATGGTGGAACTAGGAGAGTGAAGACCAGCTAAGACAACCAATTAGAGGGTGAAGACCAGCTAAGACAACCAATTAGATGGTGGAACTTGGGGAGTGAAGACCAGCTAAGACAACCAATTAGATGGTGGATTTTGCGAAGAGAAGACCAGCTAAGACAACCAATTAGATGGTGGAACTTGGAGAGTGAAGACCAGCTAAGAGAACGAATTAGATGGTGGAAATAGGAGAGTGAAGACCAGCTAAGACAGCCAATTAGAGGGTGAAGACCAGCTAAGAGAACGAATTAGAAGGTGGAACTTGGGGAGAGAAGACCAGCTAAGACAACCAATTAGATGGTGGAACTTGGGGAGTGAAGACCAGCTAAGACAACCAATTAGATGGTGGAACTTGGAGAGAGAAGACCAGCTAAGAAAACCAATTAGATGGTGGAACTTGGAGAGTGAAGACCAGCTAAGAGAACCAATTAGATGGTGGAACATGTGGACTGAAGACCAGCTAAGACAACCAATAAGATGGTGAAACTTGGGGAGTGAAGACCTGCTGAGACAACCAATTAGATGGTGGAACTTGGAGAGTGAAGACCAGATAAGACAACCAATTAGATGGTGGAAATTGGGGACTGAAGACCAGCTAAGACAACCAATTAGATGGTGGAACTTGGGGAGTGAAGACCAGCTAAGACAATCAATTAGATGGTGGAACTTGGGGAGTGAAGACCAGCTAAGACAACCAATTAGATGGTGGAACTTGGGAAGTGAAGACCAGCTAAGACAACCAATTAGATGGTGGAACTTAGAGGGTGAAGACCAGCGAAGACAACCAATTAGATGGTGGAACTAGGAGAGTGAAGACCAGCTAAGACAGCCAATTAGAGGGTGAAGACCAGCTAAGACAACAAATTAGATGGTGGAACTTGGGGAGTGAAGACCTGCTAAGACAACCAATTAGATGGTGGAATTTGGGAAGAGAAGACCAGCTAAGACAACCAATTAGATGGTGGAATTTGGAGAGTGAAGACCAGCTAAGACAACCAATTAGATGGTGGAACTTGGAGAGTGAAGACCAGCTAAGACAACCAATTAGATGGTGGAACTTGGGGAGTGAAGACCAGCTAAGAAAACCAGTTATATGGTGGAACTCTGAGAGTGAAGACCAGCTAAGAGAACGAATTAGATGGTGGAACTTGGAGAGTGAAGACCAGCTAAGACAACCAATTAGATGGTGGAACTTGGAGAGTGAAGACCAGCTAAGACAACAAATTAGATGGTGGAACTTGGAGAGTGAAGACCAGCTAAGACAACCAATTAGATGGTGGAACTTAGAGGTTGAAGACCAGCTAAGACAACCAATTAGATGATGGAACTTGTGGAGAAAAGACCAGCTAGGACAACCAATTAGATGGTGGAACTTGGGGAGTGAAGACCAGCTAAGACAACCAATTAGATGGTGGAACTTGGGGAGTGAAGACCAGCTAAGACAACCAATTAGATGGTGGAACTTGGAGAGTGAAGACCAGCTAAGACAGCCAATAAGATGGTGGAACTTGGGGAGTGAAGAACAGCTAAGACAACCAATTAGATGGTGGAAGTTGGGGAGTGTAGACCAGCTAAGACAACCAATTAGATGGTGGAACTTAGAGGGTGAAGACCAGCGAAGACAACCAATTAGATGGTGGAACTAGGAGAGTGAAGACCAGCTAAGACAACCAATTAGATGGTGGAACTTGGGGAGTGAAGACCAGCTAAGACAACCAATTAGATGGTGGAATTTGGGAAGAGAAGACCAGCTAAGACAACCAATTAGATGGTGGAACTTGGAGAGTGAAGACCAGCTAAGAGAACGAATTAGATGGTGGAACTAGGAGAGTGAAGACCAGCTAAGACAGCCAATTAGAGGGTGAAGACCAGCTAAGAGAACGAATTAGAAGGTGGAACTTAGAGGGTGAAGACCAGCGAAGACAACCAATTAGATGGTGGAACTAGGAGAGTGAAGACCAGCTAAGACAACCAATTAGGTGGTGGAACTTGGGGAGTGAAGACCAGCTAAGACAACCAATTAGATGGTGGAACTTGGGGAGTGAAGACCAGCTAAGACAACCAATTAGATGGTGGAACTTGGGGAGTGAAGACCAGCTAAGACAACCAATTAGATGGTGGAACTTGGGGAGTGAAGACCAGCTAAGACAACCAATTAGATGGTGGAACTTGGAGAGAGAAGACCAGCTAAGAAAACCAATTAGATGGTGGAACTTGGAGAGTGAAGACCAGCTAAGAGAACCAATTAGATGGTGGAACATGTGGACTGAAGACCAGCTAAGACAACCAATAAGATGGTGAAACTTGGGGAGTGAAGACCTGCTGAGACAACCAATTAGATGGTGGAACTTGGAGAGTGAAGACCAGATAAGACAACCAATTAGATGGTGGAAATTGGGGACTGAAGACCAGCTAAGACAACCAATTAGATGGTGGAACTTGGGGAGTGAAGACCAGCTAAGACAATCAATTAGATGGTGGAACTTGGGGAGTGAAGACCAGCTAAGACAACCAATTAGATGGTGGAACTTGGGAAGTGAAGACCAGCTAAGACAACCAATTAGATGGTGGAACTTAGAGGGTGAAGACCAGCGAAGACAACCAATTAGATGGTGGAACTAGGAGAGTGAAGAACAGCTAAGACAGCCAATTAGAGGGTGAAGACCAGCTAAGACAACAAATTAGATGGTGGAACTTGGGGAGTGAAGACCTGCTAAGACAACCAATTAGATGGTGGAATTTGGGAAGAGAAGACCAGCTAAGACAACCAATTAGATGGTGGAACTTGGGGAGTGAAGACCAGCTAAGAAAACCAGTTATATGGTGGAACTCTGAGAGTGAAGACCAGCTAAGAGAACGAATTAGATGGTGGAACTTGGAGAGTGAAGACCAGCTAAGACAACCAATTAGATGGTGGAACTTGGAGAGTGAAGACCAGCTAAGACAACAAATTAGATGGTGGAACTTGGAGAGTGAAGACCAGCTAAGACAACCAATTAGATGGTGGAACTTAGAGGTTGAAGACCAGCTAAGACAACCAATTAGATGATGGAACTTGTGGAGAAAAGACCAGCTAGGACAACCAATTAGATGGTGGAACTTGGGGAGTGAAGACCAGCTAAGACAACCAATTAGATGGTGGAACTTGGGGAGTGAAGACCAGCTAAGACAACCAATTAGATGGTGGAACTTGGAGAGTGAAGACCAGCTAAGACAACCAATTAGATGGTGGAACTTGGGGAGTGAAGAACAGCTAAGACAACCAATTAGATGGTGGAAGTTGGGGAGTGTAGACCAGCTAAGACAACCAATTAGATGGTGGAACTTAGAGGGTGAAGACCAGCGAAGACAACCAATTAGATGGTGGAACTAGGAGAGTGAAGACCAGCTAAGACAACCAATTAGATGGTGGAACTTGGGGAGTGAAGACCAGCTAAGACAACCAATTAGATGGTGGAATTTGGGAAGAGAAGACCAGCTAAGACAACCAATTAGATGGTGGAACTTGGAGAGTGAAGACCAGCTAAGAGAACGAATTAGATGGTGGAACTAGGAGAGTGAAGACCAGCTAAGACAGCCAATTAGAGGGTGAAGACCAGCTAAGAGAACGAATTAGAAGGTGGAACTTAGAGGGTGAAGACCAGCGAAGACAACCAATTAGATGGTGGAACTAGGAGAGTGAAGACCAGCTAAGACAACCAATTAGATGGTGGAACTTGGGGAGTGAAGACCAGCTAAGACAACCAATTAGATGGTGGAACTTGGGGAGTGAAGACCAGCTAAGACAACCAATTAGATGGTGGAACTTGGGGAGTGAAGACCAGCTAAGACAACCAATTAGATGGTGGAACTTGGGGAGTGAAGACCAGCTAAGACAACCAATTAGATGGTGGAATAGTGGAATGAAGATCAGCTAAGACAACCAATTAGATGGTGGAACTTGGGGAGTGAAGACCAGCTAAGAAAACCAATTAGATGGTGGAACTTGGGGAGTGAAGACCAGCTAAGAGAACGAATGAGATGGTGGAACTTGGAGAGTGAAGACCAGCTAAGACAACCAATTAGATGGTGGAACTTGGGGAGTGAAGACCAGCTAAGACAACCAATTAGATGGTGGAACTTAGAGGGTGAAGACCAGCTAAGACAACCAATTAGATGTTGGAACTTGGGGGGAGAAGACCAGCTAAGACAACCAATTAGATGGTGGAACTTGGAGAGAGAAGACCAGCTAAGAAAACCAATTAGATGGTGGAACTTGGAGAGTGAAGACCAGCTAAGAGAACCAGTTAGATGGTGGAACATGTGGACTGAAGACCAGCTAAGACAACCAATTAGATGGTGGAACTTGGGGACTGAAGACCAGCTAAGACAACCAATTAGATGGTGGAACTTGGGGAGTGAAGACCAGCTAAGACAACCAATTAGATGGTGGAACTTGGGGACTGAAGACCAGCTAAGACAACCGATTAGATGGTGGAGCCTGGAGAGTGAAGACCAGCTAAGATAACCAATTAGATGGTGGTCTTAACTCTCCAAGTTCCACCATCTAATTGGTTGTCTTAGCTGGTCTTCACTCCCCAAGGTTCACCATATAATTGGTTATCTTAACTGGACTTTAGTCCCCAAGTTCCACCATCTAATTGGTTGTCTTAGCTGGTCTTCACTCCCCAAGTTCCACCATCTAATTGGTTGTCTTAGCTGGTCTTCACTGCCCAAGTTCCACCAGCTTATTGGTTGTCTTAGCTGGTCTTCAATCCCCAAGTTCCACCATCTAATTGATCGTCTTAGCTGGTCTTCACGCTCCACGTTCCACCATCTAATTGGTTGTCTTAGCTGGTCTCCACTCTCCAAGTTCCACCATCTAATTGGTTGTCTTAGCTGATCTTCACTCTCCAAGTTCCACCATCTAATTGGTTGTCTTAGCTGGTCTTCACTCTCCAAGTTCCACCATCTAATTGATTGTCTTAGCTGGTCTTCACTCTCCAAGTTCCACCATCTAATTGATTGTCTTAGCTGATCTTCACTCTCCAAGTTCCACCATCTAATTGATTGTCTTAGCTGGTCTTCACTCCCCAAATTCCCCCATCTAATTGATTGTCTTAGCTGCTCTTCACTCCCCCAGTTCCACCATCTAATTGGTTCTCTTAGCTGGTCTTCAGTCTCCAAGTTCCACATTCTAATTGGTTGTCTTAGCTGGTCTTCACTCCCCAAGTTCCACCATCTAATTGGTTGTCTTAGCTGGTCTTCACTCCCCAAGTTCCACCATGTAATTGGTCATCTTAGCTGCTCTTCACTCCCCAAGTTACACCATCTAATTGGTTGTCTTAACTGCTCTTCACTCCCCAAGTTCCACCATCTAATTGGTTGTCTAAGCTGCTCTTCACTCTCCAAGTTCCACCATGTAATTGGTCATCTTAGCTGCTCTTCACTCCCCAAGTTCCACCATCTAATTGGTTGTCATAGCTGGTCTCCACTCCCCAAGTTCCACCATCTAATTGGTTGTCTTAGCTGGTCTTCACTCCCCAAGTTCCACCATCTAGTTGGTTGTCTTAGCTGGTCTTCACTCCCCAAGTTCCACCATCTAATTGGTTGTCTTAGCTGGTCTTCACTCCCCAAGTTCCACCATCTAATTGGTTGTCTTAGCTGGTCTTCACTCTCCACGTTCCACCATCTAATTGGTTGTCTTAGCCGGTCTCCACTCTCCAAGTTTCACCATCTAATTGGTTGTCTTAGCTGGTCTTCACTCTCCAAGTTCCACCATCTAATTGATTGTCTTAGCTGGTCTTCACTCCCCAAATTCCACCATCTAATTGGGTGTCTTAGCTGGTCTTCACCCCCCACGTTCCACCATCTAATTGGTTGTCTTAGCTTTTCTACATTCCCCAATTCCACCATCTAATTGGTTCTCTTAACTGGATTCACTCCCCCAGGTCCACCATCTAATTGGTTGTCTTAGCTGGTCTTCACTCCCAAGTTCCACCATCTAATTGGTTGTCTTAGCTGGTCTTCACTCCCCAAGTTCCACGATCTAATTGGTTGTCTTAGCTGCTCTTCACTCCCGAAGTTCCACCATCTAATTGGTAGTCTTAGCTGGACATCACTCCCCAAGTTCCACCATCTAATTGGTTGTCTTAGCTGGTCTTCATTCTCCAAATTCCACGATCTTATTGGTTGTCTTAGTTGGTATTCACTCGCCAAGTTCCACCATCTAATTGGTTGTCTTAGCTGGTCTTCATTCTCCAAGTTCCACCATGTGTTTGGTTGTCTTAGCTGGTCTTCACTGCCCAAGTTCCACCATCTAATTGGTTGTCTTAGCTGCTCTTCACTCCCCAAGTTCCACCATCTAATTGGTTGTCTTAGCTGGTCTTCACTCTCCAAGTTCCACCATCTAATTGGTTGTCTTAGCTGGTCTTCACTCTCCAAGTTCCACCATCTAATTGGTTGTCTTAGCTGGTCTTCACTCTCCAAGTTCCACCATCTAATTGATTGTCTTAGCTGGTCTTCACTCCGCAAGTTCCACCATCTAATTGATTGTCTTAGCTGGTCTTCACTCCCCAAGTTCCACCATCTAATTGGTTGTCTTAGCTGGTCTTCACTCCCCAAGTTCCACCATCTAATTGGTTGTCTTAGCTGGTCTTCACTCCCCAAGTTCCACCATCTAATTGGGTGTCTTAGCTAGTCATCACACCCCAAGTTCCACCATCTAATTGGTTGTCTTAGCTGTTCTACATTCCCCAATTCCACCATCTAATTGGTTCTCTTAGCTGGTCTTCACTCCCCCAGGTCCACCATCTAATTGGTTGTCTTAGCTGGTCTTCACTCCCAAGTTCCACCATCTAATTGGTTGTCTTAGCTGGTCTTCACTCCTCAAGTTCCACAATCTAATTGGTTGTCTTAGCTGCTCTTCACTCCCCAACTTCCACAATCTAATTGGTTGTCTTAGCTGGTCTTCATTCCCCAAGTTCCACCATCTAATTGGGTGTCTTAGCTGGTCTCCACTCTCCAAGTTCCACCATCTAATTGGTTGTCTTAGCTAATCTTCACTCTCCAAATTTCACCATCTAATTGGTTGTCTTAGCTGGTCTTCTCTCTCCAAGTTCCACCATCTAATTGATTGTCTTAGCTGGTCTCCACTCCCCAAATTCCAACATCTAATTGATTGTCTTAGCTGGTCTTCACTCTCCAAGTTCCACCATCTAATTGGTTGTCTTAGCTGGTCTTCACTTCCCAAGTTCCACCATCTAATTGGGTGTCTTAGCTGGTCTTCACCCCCCAAGTTCCACCATCTAATTGGTTGTCTTATCTGTTCTACATTCCTTAATTCCACCATCTAATTGGGTGTCTTAGCTGGTCTCCACTCTCCAAGTTCCACCATCTAATTGGTTGTCTTAGCTAATCTTCACTCTCCAAATTTCACCATCTAATTGGTTGTCTTAGCTGGTCTTCTCTCTCCAAGTTCCACCATCTAATTGATTGTCTTAGCTGGTCTCCACTCCCCAAATTCCAACATCTAATTGATTGTCTTAGCTGGTCTTCACTCCCAAGTTCCACCATCTAATTGGTTGTCTTAACTGGTCTTCACTCCCCAGGTTCCACAATCTAATTGGTTGTCTTAGCTGGTATTCACTCCCCAAGTTCCACCATCTAATTGATTGTCTTAGCTGGTCTTCACTCCCCAAGTTCCAGCAACTAATTGGTTGTCTTAGCTGGTCTTCACTCCCCAAGTTCCACCATCTAATTGGTTGTCTTAGCTGTTCTACATTCCCCAATTCCACCATCTAATTGGTTCTCTTAACTGGATTCACTCCCCCAGGTCCACCATCTAATTGGTTGTCTTAGCTGGTCTTCACTCTCAAGTTCCACCATCTAATTGGTTGTCTTAGCTGGTCTTCACTCCCCAAGTTCCACGATCTAATTGGTTGTCTTAGCTGCTCTTCACTCCCGAAGTTCCACCATCTAATTGGTTGTCTTAGCTGGTCTTCACTCCCCAAGTTCCACCATCTAATTGGTAGTCTTAGCTGGACATCACTCCCCAAGTTCCACCATCTAATTGGTTGTCTTAGCTGGTCTTCATTCTCCAAATTCCACGATCTTATTGGTTGTCTTAGTTGGTATTCACTCGCCAAGTTCCACCATCTAATTGGTTGTCTTAGCTGGTCTTCATTCTCCAAGTTCCACCATGTGATTGGTTGTCTTAGCTGGTCTTCACTGCCCAAGTTCCACCATCTAATTGGTTGTCTTAGCTGCTCTTCACTCCCCAAGTTCCACCATCTAATTGGTTGTCTTAGCTGGTCTTCACTCTCCAAGTTCCACCATCTAATTGGTTGTCTTAGCTGGTCTTCACTCTCCAAGTTCCACCATCTAATTGGTTGTCTTAGCTGGTCTTCACTCTCCAAGTTCCACCATCTAATTGATTGTTTTAGCTGGTCTTCACTCCCCAAGTTCCACCATCTAATTGATTGTCTTAGCTGGTCTTCACTCCCCAAGTTCCACCATCTAATTGGTTGTCTTAGCTGGTCTTCACTCCTCAAGTTCCACCATCTAATTGGTTGTCTTAGCTGGTCTTCACTCCCCAAGTTCCACCATCTAATTGGTTGTCTTAGCTGTTCTACATTCCCCAATTCCACCATCTAATTGGTTCTCTTAGCTGGTCTTCACTCCCCCAGGTCCACCATCTAATTGGTTGTCTTAGCTGGTCTTCACTCCCAAGTTCCACCATCTAATTGGTTGTCTTAGATTGTCTTCACTCCTCAAGTTCCACAATCTAATTGGTTGTCTTAGCTGCTCTTCACTCCCCAACTTCCACAATCTAATTGGTTGTCTTAGCTGGTCTTCATTCCCCAAGTTCCACCATCTAATTGGGTGTCTTAGCTGGTCTCCACTCTCCAAGTTCCACCATCTAATTGGTTGTCTTAGCTGATCTTCACTCTCCAAATTTCACCATCTAATTGGTTGTCTTAGCTGGTCTTCTCTCTCCAAGTTCCACCATCTAATTGATTGTCTTAGCTGGTCTCCACTCCCCAAATTCCAACATCTAATTGATTGTCTTAGCTGGTCTTCACTCTCCAAGTTTCACCATCTAATTGGTTGTCTTAGCTGGTCTTCACTTCCCAAGTTCCACCATCTAATTGGGTGTCTTAGCTGGTCTTCACCCCCCAAGTTCCACCATCTAATTGGTTGTCTTATCTGTTCTACATTCCTTAATTCCACCATCTAATTGGTTGTCTTAGCTGGTCTTCACTCCCAAGTTCCACCATCTAATTGGTTGTCTTAACTGGTCTTCACTCCCCAGGTTCCACAATCTAATTGGTTGTCTTAGCTGCTCTTCACTCCCCAAGTTCCACCATCTAATTGGTTGTCTTAGCTGGTCTTCACTCTCCAAGTTCCACCATCTAATTGATTGTCTTAGCTGGTCTTCACTCCCCAAGTTCCACCATCTAATTGATTGTCTTAGCTGGTCTTCACTCCCCAAGTTCCAGCAACTAATTGGTTGTCTTAGCTGGTCTTCACTCCCCAAGTTCCACCATCTAATTGGTTGTCTTAGCTGTTCTACATTCCCCAATTCCACCATCTAATTGGTTGTCTTAGCTGGTCTTCACTCCCCCAGGTCCACCATCTAATTGGTTGTCTTAGCTGGTCTTTACTCCCAAGTTCCACCATCTAATTTGTTGTCTTAGCTGGTCTTCACTCCCCAAGTTCCACAATCTAATTGGTTGTCTTAGCTGCTCTTCACTCCCCAAGTTCCACCATCTAATTGGTTGTCTTAGCTGTTCTACATTCCCCAATTCCACCATCTAATTGGTTCTCTTAGCTGGTCTTCACTCCCCCAGGTCCACCATCTAATTGGTTGTCTTAGCTGGTCTTCACTCCCAAGTTCCACCATCTAATTGGTTGTCTTAGCTGGTCTTCACTCCTCAAGTTCCACAATCTAATTGGTTGTCTTAGCTGCTCTTCACTCCCCAACTTCCACAATCTAATTGGTTGTCTTAGCTGGTCTTCATTCCCCAAGTTCCACCATCTAATTGGGTGTCTTAGCTGGTCTCCACTCTCCAAGTTCCAACATCTAATTGGTTGTCTTAGCTGATCTTCACTCTCCAAATTTCACCATCTAATTGGTTGTCTTAGCTGGTCTTCTCTCTCCAAGTTCCACCATCTAATTGATTGTCTTAGCTGGTCTCCACTCCCCAAATTCCAACATCTAATTGATTGTCTTAGCTGGTCTTCACTTCCCAAGTTCCACCATCTAATTGGGTGTCTTAGCTGGTCTTCACCCCCCAAGTTCCACCATCTAATTGGTTGTCTTATCTGTTCTACATTCCTTAATTCCACCATCTAATTGGTTGTCTTAGCTGGTCTTCACTCCCAAGTTCCACCATCTAATTGGTTGTCTTAACTGGTCTTCACTCCCCAGGTTCCACAATCTAATTGGTTGTCTTAGCTGCTCTTCACTCCCCAAGTTCCACCATCTAATTGGTTGTCTTAGCTGGTCTTCACTCTCCAAGTTCCACCATCTAATTGATTGTCTTAGCTGGTCTTCACTCCCCAAGTTCCAGCAACTAATTGGTTGTCTTAGCTGGTCTTCACTCCCCAAGTTCCACCATCTAATTGGTTGTCTTAGCTGTTCTACATTCCCCAATTCCACCATCTAATTGGTTCTCTTAACTGGATTCACTCCCCCAGGTCCACCATCTAATTGGTTGTCTTAGCTGGTCTTCACTCCCAAGTTCCACGATCTAATTGGTTGTCTTAGCTGGTCTTCACTCCCCAAGTTCCACGATCTAATTGGTTGTCTTAGCTGCTCTTCACTCCCGAAGTTCCACCATCTAATTGGTTGTCTTAGCTGGTCTTCACTCCCCAAGGTCCACCAGCTTATTGGTTGTCTTAGCTGACCTTCACTCCCCAAGTTCCACCATCTAATTGGTAGTCTTAGCTGGACATCACTCCCCAAGTTCCACCATCTAATTGGTTGTCTTAGCTGGTCTTCATTCTCCAAATTCCACGATCTTATTGGTTGTCTTAGATGGTATTCACTCGCCAAGTTCCACCATCTAATTGGTTGTCTTAGCTGGTCTTCATTCTCCAAGTTCCACCATGTGATTGGTTGTCTTAGCTGGTCTTCACTGCCCAAGTTCCACCATCTAATTGGTTGTCTTAGCTGCTCTTCACTCCCCAAGTTCCACCATCTAATTGGTTGTCTTAGCTGGTCTTCACTCTCCAAGTTCCACCATCTAATTGGTTGTCTTAGCTGGTCTTCACTCTCCAAGTTCCACCATCTAATTGGTTGTCTTAGCTGGTCTTCACTCTCCAAGTTCCACCATCTAGTTGATTGTCTTAGCTGGTCTTCACTCCCCAAGTTCCACCATCTAATTGATTGTCTTAGCTGGTCTTCACTCCCCAAGTTCCACCATCTAATTGGTTGTCTTAGCTGCTCTTCACTCCCCAAGTTCCACCATCTAATTGGTTGTCTTAGCTGGTCTTCACTCCCCAAGTTCCACCATCTAATTGGGTGTCTTAGCTGGTCATCACACCCCAAGTTCCACCATCTAATTGGTTGTCTTAGCTGTTCTACATTCCCCAATTCCACCATCTAATTGGTTCTCTTAGCTGGTCTTCACTCCCCCAGGTCCACCATCTAATTGGTTGTCTTAGCTGGTCTTCACTCCCAAGTTCCACCATCTAATTGGTTGTCTTAGCTGGTCTTCACTCCTCAAGTTCCACAATCTAATTGGTTGTCTTAGCTGCTCTTCACTCCCCAACTTCCACAATCTAATTGGTTGTCTTAGCTGGTCTTCATTCCCCAAGTTCCACCATCTAATTGGGTGTCTTAGCTGGTCTCCACTCTCCAAGTTCCACCATCTAATTGGTTGTCTTAGCTGATCTTCACTCTCCAAATTTCACCATCTAATTGGTTGTCTTAGCTGGTCTTCTCTCTCCAAGTTCCACCATCTAATTGAATGTCTTAGCTGGTCTCCACTCTCCAAATTCCAACATCTAATTGATTGTCTTAGCTGGTCTTCACTCTCCAAGTTCCACCATCTAATTGGTTGTCTTAGCTGGTCTTCACTTCCCAAGTTCCACCATCTAATTGGGTGTCTTAGCTGGTCTTCACCCCCCAAGTTCCACCATCTAATTGGTTGTCTTATCTGTTCTACATTCCTTAATTCCATAATGTAATTGGTTGTCTTAGCTGGTCTTCACTCCCAAGTTCCACCATCTAATTGGTTGTCTTAACTGGTCTTCACTCCCCAGGTTCCACAATCTAATTGGTTGTCTTAGCTGCTCTTCACTCCCCAAGTTCCACCATCTAATTGGTTGTCTTAGCTGGTCTTCACTCTCCAAGTTCCACCATCTAATTGATTGTCTTAGCTGGTCTTCACTCCCCAAGTTCCACCATCTAATTGATTGTCTTAGCTGGTCTTCACTCCCCAAGTTCCAGCAACTAATTGGTTGTCTTAGCTGGTCTTCACTCCCCAAGTTCCACCATCTAATTGGTTGTCTTAGCTGTTCTACATTCCCCAATTCCACCATCTAATTGGTTGTCTTAGCTGGTCTTCACTCCCCCAGGTCCACCATCTAATTGGTTGTCTTAGCTGGTCTTTACTCCCAAGTTCCACCATCTAATTTGTTGTCTTAGCTGGTCTTCACTCCCCAAGTTCCACAATCTAATTGGTTGTCTTAGCTGCTCTTCACTCCCCAAGTTCCACCATCTATTTGGGTGTCTTAGCTGGTCTTTACTCCCCAAGTTCCACCATCTAATTGGATGTCTTAGCTGTTCTACATTCCCCAATTCCACCATCTAATTGGTTGTCTTAACTGGACATTAGTCCCCAAGTTCCACAATCTAATTGGTCGTCTTAGCTGGTCTTCACTCCCCGAGTTCCACCATCTAATTGATTGTCTTAGCTGGTCTTCACTCCCCACGTTCCACCATCTAATTGGTTGTCTTAGCTGGTCTCCACCCTCCAAGTTCCACCATCTAATTGGTTGTCTTAGCTGATCTTCACTCTCCAAGTTCCACCATCTAATTGGTTGTCTTAGCTGGTCTTCACTCTCCAAGTTCCACCATCTAATTGGTTGTTTTAGCTGGTCTTCACTCCCCAAGTTTCACCATCTAATTGGTTGTCTTAGCTGGTCTTTACTCCCCAAGTTCCACCATCTAATTGGTTGTTTTAGCTGGTCTTCACTCCCCAAGTTCCACCATCTAATTGGTTGTCTTAGCTGGTCTTCACTCCCCAAGTTCCACCATCTAATTGGTTGTCTTAGCTGGTCTTCACTCCCCAAGGTCCACCATCTAATTGATTGTCTTAGCTGGTCTTCACTCCCCAAGGACCACCATCTAATTGGTTGTCTTAGCTGGACTTCACTCCCCAAGGTCCACCATCTAATTGGTTGTCTTAGCTGGTCTTTACTCCCCAAGTTCCACCATCTAATTGATTGTCTTAGCTGGTATTCACTCCCCAAGTTCCAGCAACTAATTGGTTGTCTTAGCTGGTCTTCACTCCCCAAGTTCCACCATCTAATTGGTTGTCTTAGCTGTTCTACATTCCCCAATTCCACCATCTAATTGGTTGTCTTAGCTGGTCTTCACTCCCCCAGGTCCACCATCTAATTGGTTGTCTTAGCTGGTCTTTACTCCCAAGTTCCACCATCTAATTTGTTGTCTTAGCTGGTCTTCACTCCCCAAGTTCCACAATCTAATTGGTTGTCTTAGCTGCTCTTCACTCCCCAAGTTCCACCATCTAATTGGTTGTCTTAGCTGTTCTACATTCCCCAATTCCACCATCTAATTGGTTCTCTTAGCTGGTCTTCACTCCCCCAGGTCCACCATCTAATTGGTTGTCTTAGCTGGTCTTCACTCCCAAGTTCCACCATCTAATTGGTTGTCTTAGCTGGTCTTCACTCCTCAAGTTCCACAATCTAATTGGTTGTCTTAGCTGCTCTTCACTCCCCAACTTCCACAATCTAATTGGTTGTCTTAGCTGGTCTTCATTCCCCAAGTTCCACCATCTAATTGGGTGTCTTAGCTGGTCTCCACTCTCCAAGTTCCACCATCTAATTGGTTGTCTTAGCTGATCTTCACTCTCCAAATTTCACCATCTAATTGGTTGTCTTAGCTGGTCTTCTCTCTCCAAGTTCCACCATCTAATTGATTGTCTTAGCTGGTCTCCACTCCCCAAATTCCAACATCTAATTGATTGTCTTAGCTGGTCTTCACTTCCCAAGTTCCACCATCTAATTGGGTGTCTTAGCTGGTCTTCACCCCCCAAGTTCCACCATCTAATTGGTTGTCTTATCTGTTCTACATTCCTTAATTCCACCATCTAATTGGTTGTCTTAGCTGGTCTTCACTCCCAAGTTCCACCATCTAATTGGTTGTCTTAACTGGTCTTCACTCCCCAGGTTCCACAATCTAATTGGTTGTCTTAGCTGCTCTTCACTCCCCAAGTTCCACCATCTAATTGGTTGTCTTAGCTGGTCTTCACTCTCCAAGTTCCACCATCTAATTGATTGTCTTAGCTGGTCTTCACTCCCCAAGTTCCAGCAACTAATTGGTTGTCTTAGCTGGTCTTCACTCCCCAAGTTCCACCATCTAATTGGTTGTCTTAGCTGTTCTACATTCCACAATTCCACCATCTAATTGGTTGTCTTAGCTGGTCTTCACTCCCCCAGGTCCACCATCTAATTGGTTGTCTTAGCTGGTCTTTACTCCCAAGTTCCACCATCTAATTTGTTGTCTTAGCTGGTCTTCACTCCCCAAGTTCCACAATCTAATTGGTTGTCTTAGCTGCTCTTCACTCCCCAAGTTCCACCATCTAATTGGTTGTCTTAGCTGTTCTACATTCCCCAATTCCACCATCTAATTGGTTCTCTTAGCTGGTCTTCACTCCCCCAGGTCCACCATCTAATTGGTTGTCTTAGCTGGTCTTCACTCCCAAGTTCCACCATCTAATTGGTTGTCTTAGCTGGTCTTCACTCCTCAAGTTCCACAATCTAATTGGTTGTCTTAGCTGCTCTTCACTCCCCAACTTCCACAATCTAATTGGTTGTCTTAGCTGGTCTTCATTCCCCAAGTTCCACCATCTAATTGGGTGTCTTAGCTGGTCTCCACTCTCCAAGTTCCACCATCTAATTGGTTGTCTTAGCTGATCTTCACTCTCCAAATTTCACCATCTAATTGGTTGTCTTAGCTGGTCTTCTCTCTCCAAGTTCCACCATCTAATTGATTGTCTTAGCTGGTCTCCACTCCCCAAATTCCAACATCTAATTGATTGTCTTAGCTGGTCTTCACTTCCCAAGTTCCACCATCTAATTGGGTGTCTTAGCTGGTCTTCACCCCCCAAGTTCCACCATCTAATTGGTTGTCTTATCTGTTCTACATTCCTTAATTCCACCATCTAATTGGTTGTCTTAGCTGGTCTTCACTCCCAAGTTCCACCATCTAATTGGTTGTCTTAGCTGGTCTTCACTCCCAAGTTCCACCATCTAATTGGTTGTCTTAACTGGTCTTCACTCCCCAGGTTCCACAATCTAATTGGTTGTCTTAGCTGCTCTTCACTCCCCAAGTTCCACCATCTAATTGGTTGTCTTAGCTGGTCTTCACTCTCCAAGTTCCACCATCTAATTGATTGTCTTAGCTGGTCTTCACTCCCCAAGTTCCAGCAACTAATTGGTTGTCTTAGCTGGACTTCAGTCCCCAATTTCCACCATCTAATTGGTTGTCTTAGCTGGTCTTCACTCCCAAGTTCCACCATCTAATTGGTTGTCTTAGCTGGTCTTCACTCCCCAAGGTCCACCAGCTTATTGGTTGTCTTAGCTGACCTTCACTCCCCAATTTCCACCATCTAATTGGTTGTCTTAGCTGGTCTTCACTCCCAAGTTCCACCATCTAATTGGTTGTCTTAGCTGGTCTTCACTCCCCAAGGTCCACCAGCTTATTGGTTGTCTTAGCTGACCTTCACTCCCCAAGTTCCACCATCTAATTGGTTGTCTTAGCTGGTCTTCATCCTCCAAATTCCACGATCTTATTGGTTGTCTTAGATGGTATTCACTCGCCAAGTTCCACCATCTAATTAGTTGTCTTAGCTGGTCTTCACTCCCCAAGTTCCACCATCTAATTGGTTGTCTTAGCTGGTCTTCACTCTCCAAGTTCCACCATCTAATTGGTTGTCTTAGCTGGTCTTCACTCCCCAAGTTCCACCATCTAATTGGGTGTCTTAGCTGGTCATCACACCCCAAGTTCCACCATCTAATTGGTTGTCTTAGCTGTTCTACATTCCCCAATTCCACCATCTAATTGGTTCTCTTAGCTGGTCTTCACTCCCCCAGGTCCACCATCTAATTGGTTGTCTTAGCTGGTCTTCACTCCCAAGTTCCACCATCTAATTGGTTGTCTTAGCTGGTCTTCACTCCTCAAGTTCCACAATCTAATTGGTTGTCTTAGCTGCTCTTCACTCCCCAACTTCCACAATCTAATTGGTTGTCTTAGCTGGTCTTCATTCCCCAAGTTCCACCATCTAATTGGTTGTCTTAGCTGGTCTTCACTCTCCAAGTTCCACCATCTAATTGGTTGTCTTCGCTGGTCTTCACTTCCCAAGTTCCACCATCTAATTGGGTGTCTTAGCTGGTCTTCACCCCCCAAGTTCCACCATCTAATTGGTTGTCTTATCTGTTCTACATTCCTTAATTCCACCATCTAATTGGTTGTCTTAGCTGGTCTTCACTCCCAAGTTCCACCATCTAATTGGTTGTCTTAACTGGTCTTCACTCCCCAGGTTCCACAATCTAATTGGTTGTCTTAGCTGCTCTTCACTCCCCAAGTTCCACCATCTAATTGGTTGTCTTAGCTGGTCTTCACTCTCCAAGTTCCACCATCTAATTGATTGTCTTAGCTGGTCTTCACTCCCCAAGTTCCACCATCTAATTGATTGTCTTAGCTGGTCTTCACTCCCCAAGTTCCAGCAACTAATTGGTTGTCTTAGCTGGTCTTCACTCCCCAAGTTCCACCATCTAATTGGTTGTCTTAGCTGTTCTACATTCCCCAATTCCACCATCTAATTGGTTGTCTTAGCTGGTCTTCACTCCCCCAGGTCCACCATCTAATTGGTTGTCTTAGCTGGTCTTTACTCCCAAGTTCCACCATCTAATTTGTTGTCTTAGCTGGTCTTCACTCCCCAAGTTCCACAATCTAATTGGTTGTCTTAGCTGCTCTTCACTCCCCAAGTTCCACCATCTATTTGGGTGTCTTAGCTGGTCTTTACTCCCCAAGTTCCACCATCTAATTGGATGTCTTAGCTGTTCTACATTCCCCAATTCCACCATCTAATTGGTTGTCTTAACTGGACTTTAGTCCCCAAGTTCCACAATCTAATTGGTCGTCTTAGCTGGTCTTCACTCCCCGAGTTCCACCATCTAATTGATTGTCTTAGCTGGTCTTCACTCCCCACGTTCCACCATCTAATTGGTTGTCTTAGCTGGTCTCCACCCTCCAAGTTCCACCATCTAATTGGTTGTCTTAGCTGATCTTCACTCTCCAAGTTCCACCATCTAATTGGTTGTCTTAGCTGGTCTTCACTCTCCAAGTTCCACCATCTAATTGGTTGTTTTAGCTGGTCTTCACTCCCCAAGTTTCACCATCTAATTGGTTGTCTTAGCTGGTCTTTACTCCCCAAGTTCCACCATCTAATTGGTTGTTTTAGCTGGTCTTCACTCCCCAAGTTCCACCATCTAATTGGTTGTCTTAGCTGGTCTTCACTCCCCAAGTTCCACCATCTAATTGGTTGTCTTAGCTGGTCTTCACTCCCCAAGGTCCACCATCTAATTGATTGTCTTAGCTGGTCTTCACTCCCCAAGGACCACCATCTAATTGGTTGTCTTAGCTGGACTTCACTCCCCAAGGTCCACCATCTAATTGGTTGTCTTAGCTGGTCTTTACTCCCCAAGTTCCACCATCTGATTGGTTGTCTTAGCTGGTCTTCACTCCCCAAGGTCCACCATCTAATTGATTGTCTTAGCTGGTCTTCACTCCCCAATTTCCACCATCTAATTGGTTGTCTTAGCTGGTCTTCACTCCCCAAGGTCCACCATCTAGTTGGTTGTCTTAGCTGGTCTTTACTCCCCAAGTTCCACCATCTGATTGGTTGTCTTAGCTGATCTTCACTCTTCAAGTTGCACCATCTAATTGGGTGTCTTAGCTGGTCTTTACTCCCCAAGTTCCACCATCTGATTGATTGTCTTAGCTGGTCTTCACTCCGCAAGTTCCACCATCTAATTGGTTTTCTTAGCTAGTCTTCCCTCTCCAAGTTCCACCATCTAATTGGTTGACTTAGCAGGTCTTCATTCTCAGAGTTCCACCATCTAATTGGTTATCTTAGCTGGTCTTCACTCCCCAAGTGCCACCATCTAATTGGTTGTCTTAACTTGTCTTCACTCCCCAAGTTCCACCATCTAATTGGTTGTCTTAGCTGGTCTTCACTCCCCAAGTTCCATCATCTAATTGGTTGTCTTAGCTGGTCTTCACTCCCCAAGTTCCACCATCTAATTGTTTGTCTTAGCTGGTCTTCACTCCCCAAGTTCCACCATCTAATTGGTTGTCTTAGCTGGTCTTCACTCCCCAAGTTCCATCATCTAATTGGTTGTCTTAGCTGGTCTTCACTCCCCAATTCCATCATCTAATTGGTTGTCTTAGCTGGTCTTCATTCTCCAAGTTACACCATCTAATTGGTTGTCTTAGCTGGTCTTCACTCCCCAAGTTCCACCATCTAATTGGTTGTCTTAGCTGGTTTTCACTCCCCAAGTTCCACCATCTAATTAGTTGCCTTAGCTGGTTTTCTCTCCCTAAGTTCCATCATCTAATTTGTTGTCTTAGCTGGTCTTCACTCCCCAGGTTCCACCATCTAATTGGTTGTCTTAGCTGTTCTACATTCCCCAATTCCACCATGTAATTGGTTGTCTTAACTGGACTTCAGTCCTCAAGTTCCACCATCTAATTGGTTGTCTTAACTGGACTTCAGTCCTCAAGTTCCACCATCTAATTGGTTGTCTTAGCTGGACTTTATTCTCCAAGTTCCACCATCTAATTGGTTATCTTATCCGGTCTTCATTCCCTAGTTCCACAATCTAATTGGTTGTCTCAGCTGGTCTTCACTCACCAAGTCCCACCATCTAATTGGTTGTCTTAGCTTGTCTTCACTCCCCAAGTTCCACCATCTAATTGGTTCTTTTAGCTGGGTTTCACTCCCCAAGTTCCACCATCTAATTGGTTGTCTTAGCTGGTCTTCACTCCCCAAGGTCCACCATCTAATTGATTGTCTTAGCTGGTCTTCACTCCCCAAGGTCCACCATCTAATTGGTTGTCTTAGCTGGTCTTCACTCCCCAAGGTCCACCATCTAATTGGTTGTCTTAGCTGGTCTTCACTCCCCAAGGTCCACCATCTAATTGGTTGTCTTAGCTGGTCTTTACTCCCCAAGTTCCACCATCTGATTGGTTGTCTTAGCTGGTCTTCACTCCCCAAGGTCCACCATCTAATTGATTGTCTTAGCTGGTCTTCATCCCCAAGTTCCACCATCTAATTGGTTGTCTTAGCTGGTCTTCACTCCCCAAGTTCCACCATCTAATTGGGTGTCTTAGCTGGTCTTCACTCCCCAAGTTCCACAATCTAATTGGTTGTCTTAGCTGGTCTTCACTCCCCAAGTTCCACCATCTAATTGGTTATCTTAGCTGGTCTTCACTCCCCAAGTTGCACCAGCTTATGTGTTGTCTTAGCTGGTCTTCACTCCCAAAGTTCCACCATCTAATTGATTGTCTTAGCTGGTCTTCACGCTCCACGTTCCACCATCTAATTGGTTGTCTTAGCTGGTCTCCACTCTCCAAGTTCCACCATCTAATTGGTTGTCTTAGCTGATCTTCACTCCCCAAGTTCCACAATCTAATTGGTTGTCTTAGCTGGTCTTCACTCCCCAAGTTCCACCATCTAATTGGTTATCTTAGCTGGTCTTCACTCCCCAAGTTGCACCAGCTTATGTGTTGTCTTAGCTGGTCTTCACTCCCAAAGTTCCACCATCTAATTGATTGTCTTAGCTGGTCTTCACGCTCCACGTTCCACCATCTAATTGGTTGTCTTAGCTGGTCTCCACTCTCCAAGTTCCACCATCTAATTGGTTGTCTTAGCTGATCTTCACTCCCCAAGTTCCACAATCTAATTGGTTGTCTTAGCTGGTCTTCACTCCCCAAGTTCCACCATCTAATTGGTTATCTTAGCTGGTCTTCACTCCCCAAGTTGCACCAGCTTATGTGTTGTCTTAGCTGGTCTTCACTCCCAAAGTTCCACCATCTAATTGATTGTCTTAGCTGGTCTTCACGCTCCACGTTCCACCATCTAATTGGTTGTCTTAGCTGGTCTCCACTCTCCAAGTTCCACCATCTAATTGGTTGTCTTAGCTGATCTTCACTCTCCAAGTTCCACCATCTAATTGGTTGTCTTAGCTGGTCTTCACTCTCCAAGTTCCACCATCTAATTGGTTGTCTTAGCTGATCTTCACTCTCCAAGTTCCACCATCTAATTGGTTGTCTTAGCTGGTCTTCACTCTCCAAGTTCCACCATCTAATTGGTTGTCTTAGCTGGTCTTCACTCTCCACGTTCCACCATCTAATTGGTTGTCTTAGCCGGTCTCCACTCTCCAAGTTCCAGCATCTAATTGGTTGTCTTAGCTGATCTTCACTCTCCAAGTTTCACCATCTAATTGGTTGTCTTAGCTGGTCTTCACTCTCCAAGTTCCACCATCTAATTGATTGTCTTAGCTGGTCTTCACTCCCCAAATTCCACCATCTAATTGGGTGTCTTAGCTGGTCTTCACCCCCCACGTTCCACCATCTAATTGGTTGTCTTAGCTGTTCTACATTCCCCAATTCCACCATCTAATTGGTTCTCTTAACTGGATTCACTCCCCCAGGTCCACCATCTAATTGGTTGTCTTAGCTTGTCTTCACTCCCCAAGTTCCACCATCTAATTGGTTCTTTTAGCTGGGTTTCACTCCCCAAGTTCCACCATCTAATTGGTTGTCTTAGCTGGTCTTCACTCCCCAAGGTCCACCATCTAATTGATTGTCTTAGCTGGTCTTCACTCCCCAAGGTCCACCATCTAATTGGTTGTCTTAGCTGGTCTTCACTCCCCAAGGTCCACCATCTAATTGGTTGTCTTAGCTGGTCTTCACTCCCCAAGGTCCACCATCTAATTGGTTGTCTTAGCTGGTCTTTACTCCCCAAGTTCCACCATCTGATTGGTTGTCTTAGCTGGTCTTCACTCCCCAAGGTCCACCATCTAATTGATTGTCTTAGCTGGTCTTCATCCCCAAGTTCCACCATCTAATTGGTTGTCTTAGCTGGTCTTCACTCCCCAAGTTCCAC
This sequence comes from Eledone cirrhosa, assembly GCA_964016885.1. Classification (NCBI taxonomy): domain Eukaryota; kingdom Metazoa; phylum Mollusca; class Cephalopoda; order Octopoda; family Eledonidae; genus Eledone; species Eledone cirrhosa. The sequence continues at coordinate 20,945,756 of OZ024741.1, forward strand.
CATCTAATTGGGTGTCTTAGCTGGTCTTCACTCCCCAAGTTCCACAATCTAATTGGTTGTCTTAGCTGGTCTTCACTCCCCAAGTTCCACCATCTAATTGGTTATCTTAGCTGGTCTTCACTCCCCAAGTTGCACCAGCTTATGTGTTGTCTTAGCTGGTCTTCACTCCCAAAGTTCCACCATCTAATTGATTGTCTTAGCTGGTCTTCACGCTCCACGTTCCACCATCTAATTGGTTGTCTTAGCTGGTCTCCACTCTCCAAGTTCCACCATCTAATTGGTTGTCTTAGCTGATCTTCACTCTCCAAGTTCCACCATCTAATTGGTTGTCTTAGCTGGTCTTCACTCTCCAAGTTCCACCATCTAATTGATTGTCTTAGCTGGTCTTCACTCTCCACGTTCCACCATCTAATTGGTTGTCTTAGCCGGTCTCCACTCTCCAAGTTCCAGCATCTAATTGGTTGTCTTAGCTGATCTTCACTCTCCAAGTTTCACCATCTAATTGGTTGTCTTAGCTGGTCTTCACTCTCCAAGTTCCACCATCTAATTGATTGTCTTAGCTGGTCTTCACTCCCCAAATTCCACCATCTAATTGGGTGTCTTAGCTGGTCTTCACCCCCCACGTTCCACCATCTAATTGGTTGTCTTAGCTGTACTACATTCCCCAATTCCACCATCTAATTGGTTCTCTTAACTGGATTCACTCCCCCAGGTCCACCATCTAATTGGTTGTCTTAGCTGGTCTTCACTCCCAAGTTCTACCATCTAATTGGTTGTCTTAGCTGGTCTTCACTCCCCAAGTTCCACCATCTAATTGGTTGTCTTAGCTGGTCTTCACTCCCCAAGGTCCACCAGCTTATTGGTTGTCTTAGCTGATCTCCACTCCCCAAGTTCCACCATCTAATTGGTAGTCTTAGCTGGACATCACTCCCCAAGTTCCACCATCTAATTGGTTGTCTTAGCTGGTCTTCACTCCCCAAGTTCCACCATCTAATTGGTTGTCTTAGCTGGTCTTCACTCCCCAGGTTCCACCATCTAATTGGTTGTCTTAGCTGTTCTACATTCCCCAATTCCATCATCTAATTTGTTGTCTTAACTGGACTTCAGTCCTCAAGTTCCACCATCTAATTGGTAGTCTTAGCTGGACTTTATTCTCCAAGTTCCACCATCTAATTGGTTATCTTAGCCGGTCTTCATTCCCTAGTTCCACAATCTAATTGGTTGTCTCAGCTGGTCTTCACTCACCAAGTCCCACCATCTAATTGGTTGTCTTAGCTGGTCTTCACTCCCCAAGTTCCACCATCTAATTGGTTCTTTTAGCTGGTTTTCACTCCCCAAGTTCCACCATCTAATTGGTTGTCTTAGCTGGTATTCACTCCCCAAGGTCCACCATCTAATTGATTGTCTTAGCTGGTCTTCACTCCCCAAGGTCCACCATCTAATTGGTTGTCTTAGCTGGTCTTCACTCCCCAAGGTCCACCATCTAATTGATTGTCTTAGCTGGTCTTCATCCCCAAGTTCCACCATCTAATTGGTTGTCTTAGCTGGTCTTCACTCCCCAAGGTCCACCATCTAATTGGTTGTCTTAGCTGGTCTTTACTCCCCAAGTTCCACCATCTGATTGGTTTTCTTAGCTGGTCTTCATTCTCCAAGTTCCACGATCTAATTGGTTGTCTTAGCTGGTCTTCACTCCCCAAGTTCCACCATCTAATTGGTTGTCTTAGCTGGACTTTATTCTCCATGTTCCACCATCTAATTGGTTATCTTAGCTGGTCTTCACTCCCCAGGTTCCACCATCTAATTGGTTGTCATAGCTGTTCTACATTCCACAATTCCACCATCTAATTGGTTGTCTTAACTGGACTTCAGTCCTCAAGTTCCGCCATCTAATTGGTTGTCTTAGCTGGACTTCAGTCATCAAGTTCCACCATCTAATTAGTTGTCTTAGCTGGTCTTCACTCTTCAAGTTCCACCATCTAATTAGTTGTCTTAGCTGGTCCTCTCTCCCTAAGTTCCATCATCTAATTTGTTGTCTTAGCTGGTCTTCACTCCCCAAGTTCTACCATCTAATTGGTTGTCTTAGCTGGTCTTCATTCTCCAAGTTCCACGATCTAATTGGTTGTCTTAGCTGGTCTTCACTCCCCAAGTTCCACCATCTAATTGGTTGTCTTAGCTGGACTTTATTCTCCATGTTCCACCATCTAATTGGTTATCTTAGCTGGTCTTCACTCCCCAGGTTCCACCATCTAATTGGTTGTCTTAGCTGTTCTACATTCCCCAATTCCACCATCTAATTGGTTGTCTTAACTGGACTTCAGTCCTCAAGTTCCACCATCTAATTGGTTGTCTTAACTGGACTTCAGTCATCAAGTTCCACCATGTAATTGGTTATCTTAGCTGGACTTTATTCTCCAAGTTCCACCATCTAATTGGTTATCTTAGCCGGTCTTCATTCCCTAGTTCCACAATCTAATTGGTTGTCTTAGCTGCTCTTCACTCCCCAAGTTCCACCATCTATTTGGGTGTCTCAGCTGGTCTTTACTCCCCAAGTTCCACCATCTAATTGGATGTCTTAGCTGTTATACATTCCCCAATTCCACCATCTAATTGGTTGTCTTAACTAGACTTTAGTCCCCAAGTTCCACAATCTAATTGGTTGTCTTAGCTGGTCTTCACTCTCCACGTTCCACCATCTAGTTGGTTGTCTTAGCTGGTCTCCACTCTCCAAGTTCCACCATCTAATTGGTTGTCTTAACTGATCTTCACTCCCCAAGTTCCACCATCTAATTGATTGTCTTAGCTGGTCTTCACTCCCCAAGTTCCAGCAACTAATTGGTTGTCTTAGCTGGTCTTCACTCCCCAAGTTCCACCATCTAATTGGGTGTCTTAGCTGGTCTTCACCCCCCAAGTTCCACCATCTAATTGGTTGTCTTAGCTGTTCTACATTCCCAAATTCCACCATCTAATTGGTTGTCTTAGCTGGTCTTCACTCCCCCAGGTCCACCATCTAATTGGTTGTCTTAGCTGGTCTTCACTCCCAAGTTCCACCATCTAATTTGTTGTCTTAGCTGGTCTTCACTTCCCAAGTTCCACAATCTAATTGGTTGTCTTAGCTGCTCTTCACTCCCCAAGTTCCACCATCTATTTGGGTGTCTTAGCTGGTCTTTACTCCCCAAGTTCCACCATCTAATTGGATGTCTTAGCTGTTCTACATTCCCCAATTCCACCATCTAATTGGTTGTCTTAGCTGGTCTTCACTCTCCACGTTCCACCATCTAATTGGTTGTCTTAGCTGGTCTCCACTCTCCAAGTTCCACCATCTAATTGGTTGTCTTAGCTGATCTTCACTCTCCAAGTTCCACCATCTAATTGGTTGTCTTAGCTGGTCTTCACTCCCCAAGTTTCACCATCTAATTGGTTGTCTTAGCTGGTCTTTACTCCCCGAGTTCCACCATCTAATTGGTTGTCTTAGCTGGTCTTCACTCCCCAAGTTCCACCATCTAATTGGTTGTCTTAGCTGGTCTTCACTCCCCAAGTTCCACCATCTAATTGGTTGTCTTAGCTGGTCTTCACTCCCCAAGGTCCACCATCTAATTGATTGTCTTAGCTGGTCTTCACTCCCCAAGGACCACCATCTAATTGGTTGTCTTAGCTGGACTTCACTCCCCAAGGTCCACCATCTAATTGGTTGTCTTAGCTGGTCTTTACTCCCCAAGTTCCACCATCTGATTGGTTGTCTTAGCTGGTCTTCACTCCCCAAGGTCCACCATCTAATTGATTGTCTTAGCTGGTCTTCACTCCCCAATTTCCACCATCTAATTGGTTGTCTTAGCTGGACTTCACTCCCCAAGGTCCACCATCTAATTGGTTGTCTTAGCTGGTCTTTACTCCCCAAGTTCCACCATCTGATTGGTTGTCTTAGCTGGTCTTCACTCCCCAAGGTCCACCATCTAATTGATTGTCTTAGCTGGTCTTCACTCCCCAATTTCCACCATCTAATTGGTTGTCTTAGCTGGTCTTCACTCCCCAAGGTCCACCATCTAATTGGGTGTCTTAGCTGGTCTTTACTCCCCAAGTTCCACCATCTGAATGATTGTCTTAGCTGGTCTTCACTCCGCAAGTTCCACCATCTAATTGGTTGACTTAGCAGGTCTTCATTCTCAGAGTTCCACCATCTAATTGGTTGTCTTAGCTGGTCTTCACTCCCCAAGGTCCACCATCTAATTGATTGTCTTAGCTGGTCTTCACTCCCCAAGGACCACCATCTAACTGGTTATCTTAGCTGGTCTTCACTCCCCAAATGCCACCATCTAATTGGTTGTCTTAACTTGTCTTCACTCCCCAAGTTCCACCATCTAATTGGTTGTCTTAGCTGGTCTTCACTCCCCAAGTTCCATCATCTAATTGGTTGTCTTAGCTGGTCTTCACTCCCCAAGTTCCACCATCTAATTGTTTGTCTTAGCTGGTCTTCACTCCCCAAGTTCCACCATCTAATTGGTTGTCTTAGCTGGTCTTCACTCCCCAAGTTCCATCATCTAATTGGTTGTCTTAGCTGGTCTTCACTCCCCAATTCCATCATCTAATTGGTTGTCTTAGCTGGTCTTCATTCTCCAAGTTACACCATCTAATTGGTTGTCTTAGCTGGTTTTCACTCCCCAAGTTCCACCATCTAATTAGTTGCCTTAGCTGGTCTTCACTCCCCAAGTTCCATCATCTAATTGGTTGTCTTAGCTGGTCTTCACTCCCCAATTCCATCATCTAATTGGTTGTCTTAGCTGGTCTTCACTCCCCAATTCCATCATCTAATTGGTTGTCTTAGCTGGTTTTCACTCCCCAAGTTCCACCATCTAATTGGTTGTCTTAGCTGGTCTTCACTCCCCAAGTTCCACCATCTAATTGGTTGTCTTAGCTGGTCTTCACTCCCCAAGTTCCACCATCTAATTGGTTGTCTTAGCTGGTCTTCACTCCCAAGTTCCACCATCTAATTGGTTGTCTTAGCTGGTCTTCACTCCCCAATTCCATCATCTAATTGGTTGTCTTAGCTGGTCTTCACTCCCCAATTCCATCATCTAATTGGTTGTCTTAGCTGGTTTTCACTCCCCAAGTTCCACCATCTAATTGGTTGTCTTAGCTGGTCTTCACTCCCCAAGTTCCACCATCTAATTGGTTGTCTTAGCTGGTCTTCACTCCCCAATTCCATCATCTAATTGGTTGTCTTAGCTGGTCTTCACTCCCCAATTCCATCATCTAATTGGTTGTCTTAGCTGGTCTTCACTCCCCAAGTTCCACCATCTAATTGGTTGTCTTAGCTGGTTTTCACTCCCCAAGTTCCACCATCTAATTAGTTGCCTTAGCTGGTTTTCTCTCCCTAAGTTCCATCATCTAATTTGTTGTCTTAGCTGGTCTTCACTCCCCAAGTTCCACCATCTAATTGGTTGTCTTAGCTGTTCTACATTCCCCAATTCCACCATGTAATTGGTTGTCTTAACTGGACTTCAGTCCTCAAGTTCCACCATCTAATTGGTTGTCTTAACTGGACTTCAGTCCTCAAGTTCCACCATCTAATTGGTTGTCTTAGCTGGACTTTATTCTCCAAGTTCCACCATCTAATTGGTTATCTTATCCGGTCTTCATTCCCTAGTTCCAATATCTAATTGGTTGTCTCAGCTCGTCTTCACTCACCAAGTCCCACCATCTAATTGGTTGTCTTAGCTTGTCTTCACTCCCCAAGTTCCACCATCTAATTGGTTCTTTTAGCTGGGTTTCACTCCCCAAGTTCCACCATCTAATTGGTTGTCTTAGCTGGTCTTCACTCCCCAAGGTCCACCATCTAATTGATTGTCTTAGCTGGTCTTCACTCCCCAAGGTCCACCATCTAATTGGTTGTCTTAGCTGGTCTTCACTCCCCAAGGTCCACCATCTAATTGGTTGTCTTAGCTGGTCTTCACTCCCCAAGGTCCACCATCTAATTGGTTGTCTTAGCTGGTCTTTACTCCCCAAGTTCCACCATCTGATTGGTTGTCTTAGCTGGTCTTCACTCCCCAAGGTCCACCATCTAATTGATTGTCTTAGCTGGTCTTCATCCCCAAGTTCCACCATCTAATTGGTTGTCTTAGCTGGTCTTCACTCCCCAATTTCCACCATCTAATTGGGTGTCTTAGCTGGTCTTCACTCCCCAAGTTCCACAATCTAATTGGTTGTCTTAGCTGGTCTTCACTCCCCAAGTTCCACCATCTAATTGGTTATCTTAGCTGGTCTTCACTCCCCAAGTTGCACCAGCTTATGTGTTGTCTTAGCTGGTCTTCACTCCCAAAGTTCCACCATCTAATTGATTGTCTTAGCTGGTCTTCACGCTCCACGTTCCACCATCTAATTGGTTGTCTTAGCTGGTCTCCACTCTCCAAGTTCCACCATCTAATTGGTTGTCTTAACTGGACTTCAGTCCTCAAGTTCCACCATCTAATTGGTTGTCTTAGCTGGTCTTCACTCCCCAAGGTCTACCATCTAATTGGTTGTCTTAGCTGGTCTTCACTCCCCAAGGTCCACCATCTAATTGGTTGTCTTAGCTGGTCTTTACTCCCCAAGTTCCACCATCTGATTGGTTGTCTTAGCTGGTCTTCACTCCCCAAGGTCCACCATCTAATTGATTGTCTTAGCTGATCTTCATCCCCAAGTTCCACCATCTAATTGGTTGTCTTAGCTGGTCTTTACTCCCCATGTTCCACCATCTGATTGGTTGTCTTAGCTGATCTTCACTCTTCAAGTTGCACCATCTAATTGGTTGTCTTAGCTGGTCTTCAGTCTCCAAGTTCCACCATCTAATTGGTTCTCATAGCTGGTCTTAACTCTCCAAGTTCTACCATCTAATTGGTTGTCTTAGCTGGTCTTCACTCCCCAAGTTCCACCATCTAATTGGTTGTCTTAGCTGGACTTTATTCTCCAAGTTCCACCATCTAATTGGTTATCTTAGCTGGTCTTCATTCCCAAGTTCCACAATCTAATTGGTTGTCTCAGCTGGTCTTCACTCCCCAAGTTTCACCATCTAATTGGTTGTCTTAGCTGGTCTTCACTCCCCAAGTTCCACCATCTAATTGGTTGTTTTAGCTGGTCTTCACTCCCCAAGTTTCACCATCTAATTGGTTGTCTTAGCTGGTCTTCACTCCCCAAGGACCACCATCTAATTGGTTGTCTTAGATGGTCTTCACTCCCCAAGGTCCACCATCTAATTGGTTGTCTTAGCTGGTCTTTACTCCCCAAGTTCCACCATCTGATTGGTTGTCTCAGCTGGTCTTCACTCCCCAATTCCACCATCTAATTGGTTGTCTTAACTGGACTTCAGTCCCCAATTTCCTCGATTTTGTTGGTTGTCTTAGCTGGTCTTCATTCCCAAGTTCCACAATTTAATTGGTTTATTAGCTGGTCTTCACTCCCCAAGTTCTACCATCTTATTGGTTGTCTTACCTGGTCTTCACTCCCCAAGTTCCAACATCTAATTGGTTGTCTTAGTTGGTCTTCACTCCCCAGGTTCCACCATCTAATTGGTTGTCTCAGCTGGTCTTCACTCCCCAAGTCCCACCATCTAATTGGTTGTCTTAGCTGGTCTTTACTCCCCAAGTTCCACAATTTAATCGTTTTTTTTAGCTGGTCTTCACTCCCCAAGTTCTACCATCTTATTGGTTGTCTTACCTGGTCTTCACTCCCCAAGTTCCAACATCTAATTGGTTGTCTTAGCTGGTCTTCACTCCCCAGGTCCCACCATCTAATTGGTTGTCTTAGCTGTTCTACATTCCCCAATTCCACCATCTAATTGGTTGTCTTAACTGGACTTCAGTCCTCAAGTTTCACCATCTAATTGGTTGTCTTAACTGGACTTCAGTCCTCAAGTTCCACCATCTAATTGGTTGTCTTAGCTGGACTTTATTCTCCAAGTTCCACCATCTAATTGGTTATCTTAGCCGGTCTTCATTCCCTAGTTCCACAATCTAATTGGTTGTCTCAACTGGTCTTCACTCCCCAAGTCCCACCATCTAATTGGTTGCCTTAGCTGGTCTTCACTCCCCAAGTTCCACCATCTAATTGGTTGTTTTAGCTGGTCTTCACTCCCCAAGTTCCACCATCTAATTGGTTGTCTTAGCTGGTCTTCACTCCCCAAGTTCCACCATCTAATTGGTTGTTTTAGCTGGTCTTCACTCCCCAAGTTCCACCATCTAATTGGTTGTCTTAGCTGGTCTTCACTCCCCAAGGTCCACCATCTAATTGGTTGTCTTAGCTGGTCTTCACTCCCGAAGGTCCACCATCTAATTGGTTGTCTTAGCTGGTCTTTACTCCCCAAGTTCCACCATCTGATTGGTCGTCTTAGCTGGTCTTCACTCCCCAAGGTCCACCATCTAATTGATTGTCTTAGCTGGTCTTCATCCCCAAGTTCCACCATCTAATTGGTTGTCTTAGCTGGTCTTTACTCCCCAAGTTCCACCATCTGATTGGTTGTCTTAGCTGATCTTCACTCTTCAAGTTGCACCATCTAATTGGTTGTCTCAGCTGGTCTTCACTCTCCAAGTTCCAATTTTTAATTGGGTGTCTTAGCTGGTCTTCACTCCCCAAGTTCCACCATCGAATTGGTTGTCTTAGCTGGTCTTCACTCTGCAAGTTCCACCATCTAATTGGTTGTCTTAGCTGGTCTTCAGTCTCCAACTTCCACCATCTAATTGGTTGTCTTAGCTGGTCTTCACTCCCCAAGGTCCACCATCTAATTGATTGTCTTAGCTGGTCTTCACTCCCCAAGGTCCACCATCTAATTGGTTGTCTTAGCTGGTCTTCACTCCCCAAGGTCCACCATATAATTGGTTGTCTTAGCTGGTCTTCACTCCCCAAGGTCCACCATCTAATTGGTTGTCTTAGCTGGTCTTTACTCCCCAACTTCCACCATCTGATTGGTTGTCTTAGCTGGTCTTCACTCCCCAAGGTCCACCATCTAATTGATTGTCTTAGCTGGTCTTCACTCCCCAAGTTCCACCATCTAATTGGTTGTCTTAGCTGGACTTTATTCTCCAAGTTCCACCATCTAATTGGTTGTCTTAGCTGGTCTTCACTCCCCAAGTACCACCATCTAATTGGTTGTCTTAGCTGGTCTTCACTCCCCAAGGTCCACCATCTAATTGGTTGTCTTAGCTGGTCTTTACTCCCCAAGTTCCACCATCTAATTGGTTGTCTTAACTGGACTTCAGTCCCCAATTTCCTCGATTTTGTTGGTTGTCTTAGCTGTTCTTCATTCCCAAGTTCCACAATTTAATTGGTTTTTTTAGCTGGTCTTCACTCCCCAAGGACCACCATCTTATTGGTTGTCTTACCTGGTCTTCACTCCCCAAGTTCCAACATCTAATTGGTTGTCTTAGCTGGTCTTCACTCCCCAGGTTCCACCATCTAATTGGTTGTCTTAGCTGTTCTACATTCCCCAATTCCACCATCTAATTGGTTGTCTTAACTGGACTTCAGTCCTCAAGTTCCACCATCTAATTGGTTGTCTTAGCTGGACTTTATTCTCCAAGTTCCACCATCTAATTGGTTATCTTAGCCGGTCTTCATTCCCTAGTTCCACAATCTAATTGGTTGTCTCAGCTGGTCTTCACTCCCCAAGTTTCACCATCTAATTGGTTGTCTTAGCTGGTCTTCACTCCCCAAGTTCCACCATCTAATTGGTTGTTTTAGCTGGTCTTCACTCCCCAAGTTCCACCATCTAATTGGTTGTATTAGCTGGTCTTCACTCCCCAAGGTCCACCATCTAATTGATTGTCTTAGCTGGTCTTCACTCCCCAAGGTCCACCATCTAATTGGTTGTCTTAGCTGGTCTTCACTCCCCAAGGTCCACCATCTAATTGGTTGTCTTAGCTGGTCTTCACTCCCCAAGGTCCACCATCTAATTGGTTGTCTTTGCTGGTCTTTACTCCCCAAGTTCCACCATCTGATTGGTTGTCTTAGCTGGTCTTCACTCCCCAAGGTCCACCATCTAATTGATTGTCTTAGCTGGTCTTCATCCCCAAGTTCCACCATCTAATTGGTTGTCTTAGCTGGTCTTCACTCCCCAAGGTCCACCATCGAATTGGTTGTCTTAGCTGATCTTCACTCTTCAAGTTGCACCATCTAATTGGTTGTCTCAGCTGGTCTTCACTCTCCAAGTTCCAATTTTTAATTGGGTGTCTTAGCTGGTCTTCACTCCCCAAGTTCCACCATCGAATTGGTTGTCTTAGCTGGTCTTCACTCCCCAAGGTCCACCATCTAATTGGTTGTCTTAGCTGGTCTTCACTCCCCAAGGTCCACCATCTAATTGGTTGTCTTAGCTGGTCTTCACTCTGCAAGTTCCACCATCTAATTGGTTGTCTTAGCTGGTCTTCAGTCTCCAAGTTCCACCATCTAATTGGTTCTCATAGCTGGTCTTAACTCTCCAAGTTCTACCATCTAATTGGTTGTCTTAGCTGGTCTTCACTCCCCAAGTTCCACCATCTAATTGGTTGTCTTAGCTAGACTTTATTCTCCAAGTTCCACCATCTAATTGGTTATCTTAGCTGGTCTTCATTCCCAAGTTCCACAATCTAATTGGTTGTCTCAGCTGGTCTTCACTCCCCAAGTTTCACCATCTAATTGGTTGTCTTAGCTGGTCTTCACTCCCCAAGTTCCACCATCTAATTGGTTGTTTTAGCTGGTCTTCACTCCCCAAGTTTCACCATCTAATTGGTTGTCTTAGCTGGTCTTCACTCCCCAAGGACCACCATCTAATTGGTTGTCTTAGATGGTCTTCACTCCCCAAGGTCCACCATCTAATTGGTTGTCTTAGCTGGTCTTTACTCCCCAAGTTCCACCATCTGATTGGTTGTCTCAGCTGGGCTTCACTCCCCAATTCCACCATCTAATTGGTTGTCTTAACTGGACTTCAGTCCCCAATTTCCTCGATTTTGTTGGTTGTCTTAGCTGGTCTTCATTCCCAAGTTCCACAATTTAATTGGTTTATTAGCTGGTCTTCACTCCCCAAGTTCTACCATCTTATTGGTTGTCTTACCTGGTCTTCACTCCCCAAGTTCCAACATCTAATTGGTTGTCTTAGTTGGTCTTCACTCCCCAGGTTCCACCATCTAATTGGTTGTCTTAGCTGTTCTACATTCCCCAATTCCACCATCTAATCGGTTGTCTTAACTGGACTTCAGTCCTCAAGTTCCACCATCTATTTGGTTGTCTTAACTGGACTTCAGTCTTCAAGTTCCACCATCTAATTGGTTGTCTTAGCTGGACTTTATTCTCCAAGTTCCACCATCTAATTGGTTATCTTAGCCGGTCTTCATTCCCTAGTTCCACAATCTAATTGGTTGTCTCAGCTGGTCTTCACTCCCCAAGTCCCACCATATAATTGGTTGTCTTAGCTGGTCTTCACTCCCCAAGTTCCACAATTTAATCGTTTTTTTTAGCTGGTCTTCACTCCCCAAGTTCTACCATCTTATTGGTTGTCTTACCTGGTCTTCACTCCCCAAGTTCCAACATCTAATTGGTTGTCTTAGCTGGTCTTCACTCCCCAGGTCCCACCATCTAATTGGTTGTCTTAGCTGTTCTACATTCCCCAATTCCACCATCTAATTGGTTGTCTTAACTGGACTTCAGTCCTCAAGTTCCACCATCTAATTGGATGTCTTAACTCGACTTCAGTCCTCAAGTTCCACCATCTAATTGGTTGTCTTAGCTGGACTTTATTCTCCAAGTTCCACCATCTTATTGGTTATCTTAGCCGGTCTTCATTCCCTAGTTCCACAATCTAATTGGTTGTCTCAACTGGTCTTCACTCCCCAAGTCCCACCATCTAATTGGTTGCCTTAGCTGGTCTTCACTCCCCAAGTTCCACCATCTAATTGGTTGTTTTAGCTGGTCTTCACTCCCCAAGATCCACCATCTAATTGGTTGTCTTAGCTGGTCTTCACTCCCCAAGGTCCACCATCTAATTGGTTGTCTTAGCTGGTCTTCACTCCCGAAGGTCCACCATCTAATTGGTTGTCTTAGCTGGTCTTCACTCCCGAAGGTCCACCATCTAATTGGTTGTCTTAGCTGGTCTTCACTCCCCAAGATCCACCATCTAATTGGTTGTTTTAGCTGGTCTTCACTCCCCAAGATCCACCATCTAATTGGTTGTCTTAGCTGGTCTTCACTCCCGAAGGTCCACCATCTAATTGGTTGTCTTAGCTGGTCTTTACTCCCCAAGTTCCACCATCTGATTGGTCGTCTTAGCTGGTCTTCACTCCCCAAGGTCCACCATCTAATTGATTGTCTTAGCTGGTCTTCATCCCCAAGTTCCACCATCTAATTGGTTGTCTTAGCTGGTCTTTACTCCCCAAGTTCCACCATCTGATTGGTTGTCTTAGCTGATCTTCACTCTTCAAGTTGCACCATCTAATTGGTTGTCTCAGCTGGTCTTCACTCTCCAAGTTCCAATTTTTAATTGGGTGTCTTAGCTGGTCTTCACTCCCCAAGTTCCACCATCGAATTGGTTGTCTTAGCTGGTCTTCACTCTGCAAGTTCCACCATCTAATTGGTTGTCTTAGCTGGTCTTCAGTCTCCAACTTCCACCATCTAATTGGTTGTCTTAGCTGGTCTTCACTCCCCAAGGTCCACCATCTAATTGATTGTCTTAGCTGGTCTTCACTCCCCAAGGTCCACCATCTAATTGGTTGTCTTAGCTGGTCTTCACTCCCCAAGGTCCACCATATAATTGGTTGTCTTAGCTGGTCTTCACTCCCCAAGGTCCACCATCTAATTGGTTGTCTTAGCTGGTCTTTACTGCCCAACTTCCACCATCTGATTGGTTGTCTTAGCTGGTCTTCACTCCCCAAGGTCCACCATCTAATTGATTGTCTTAGCAGGTCTTCACTCCCCAAGTTCCACCATCTAATTGGTTGTCTTAGCTGGACTTTATTCTCCAAGTTCCACCATCTAATTGGTTGTCTTAGCTGGTCTTCACTCCCCAAGGACCACCATCTAATTGGTTGTCTTAGCTGGTCTTCACTCCCCAAGGTCCACCATCTAATTGGTTGTCTTAGCTGGTCTTTACTCCCCAAGTTCCACCTTCTAATTGGTTGTCTTAACTGGACTTCAGTCCCCAATTTCCTCGATTTTGTTGGTTGTCTTAGCTGTTCTTCATTCCCAAGTTCCACAATTTAATTGGTTTTTTTAGCTGGTCTTCACTCCCCAAGGACCACCATCTTATTGGTTGTCTTACCTGGTCTTCACTCCCCAAGTTCCAACATCTAATTGGTTGTCTTAGCTGGTCTTCACTCCCCAGGTTCCACCATCTAATTGGTTGTCTTAGCTGTTCTACATTCCCCAATTCCACCATCTAATTGGTTGTCTTAACTGGACTTCAGTCCTCAAGTTCCACCATCTAATTGGTTGTCTTAGCTGGACTTTATTCTCCAAGTTCCACCATCTAATTGGTTATCTTAGCCGGTCTTCATTCCCTAGTTCCACAATCTAATTGGTTGTCTCAGCTGGTCTTCACTCCCCAAGTTTCACCATCTAATTGGTTGTCTTAGCTGGTCTTCACTCCCCAAGGTCCACCATCTAATTGATTGTCTTAGCTGGTCTTCACTCCCCAAGGTCCACCATCTAATTGGTTGTCTTAGCTGGTCTTCACTCCCCAAGGTCCACCATCTAATTGGTTGTCTTAGCTTGTCTTCACTCCCCAAGGTCCACCATCTAATTGGTTGTCTTAGCTGGTCTTTACTCCCAAAGTTCCACCATCTGATTGGTTGTCTTAGCTGGTCTTCACTCCCCAAGGTCCACCATCTAATTGATTGTCTTAGCTGGTCTTCATCCCCAAGTTCCACCATCTAATTGGTTGTCTTAGCTGGTCTTCACTCCCCAAGGTCCACCATCGAATTGGTTGTCTTAGCTGGTCTTCACTCTGCAAGTTCCACCATCTAATTGGTTGTCTTAGCTGGTCTTCAGTCTCCAAGTTCTACCATCTAATTGGTTCTCTTAGCTGGTCTTAACTCTCCAAGTTCTACCATCTAATTGGTTGTCTTAGCTGGTCTTCACTCCCCAAGTTCCACCATCTAATTGGTTGTCTTAGCTGGACTTTATTCTCCAAGTTCCACCATCTAATTGGTTATCTTAGCTGGTCTTCATTCCCAAGTTCCACAATCTAATTGGTTGTCTCAGCTGGTCTTCACTCCCCAAGTTTCACCATCTAATTGGTTGTCTTAGCTGGTCTTCACTCCCCAAGTTCCACCATCTAATTGGTTGTTTTAGCTGGTCTTCACTCCCCAAGTTTCACCATCTAATTGGTTGTCTTAGCTGGTCTTCACTCCCCAAGGTCCACCATCTAATTGGTTGTCTTAGCTGGTCTTTACTCCCCAGGTTCCACCATCTGATTGGTTGTCTTAGCTGGTCTTCACTCCCCAATTCCACCATCTAATTGGTTGTCTTAACTGGACTTCAGTCCCCAATTTCCTCGATTTTGTTGGTTGTCTTAGCTGTTCTTCATTCCCAAGTTCCACAATTTAATTGGTTTTTTTAGCTGGTCTTCACTCCCCAAGGACCACCATCTTATTGGTTGTCTTACCTGGTCTTCACTCCCCAAGTTCCAACATCTAATTGGTTGTCTTAGCTGGTCTTCACTCCCCAGGTTCCACCATCTAATTGGTTGTCTTAGCTGTTCTACATTCCCCAATTCCACCATCTAATTGGTTGTCTTAACTGGACTTCAGTCCTCAAGTTCCACCATCTAATTGGTTGTCTTAGCTGGACTTTATTCTCCAATTTCCACCATCTAATTGGTTATCTTAGCCGGTCTTCATTCCCTAGTTCCACCATCTAATTGGTTGTCTCAGCTGGTCTTCACTCCCCAAGTTTCACCATCTAATTGGTTGTCTCAGCTGGTCTTCACTCCCCAAGTTCCACCATCTAATTGGTTGTCTCAGCTGGTCTTCACTCCCCAAGTTTCACCATCTAATTGGTTGTCTTAGCTGGTCTTCACTCCCCAAGTTCCACCATCTAATTGGTTGTTTTAGCTGGTCTTCACTCCCCAAGTTCCACCATCTAATTGGTTGTATTAGCTGGTCTTCACTCCCCAAGGTCCACCATCTAATTGATTGTCTTAGCTGGTCTTCACTCCCCAAGGTCCACCATCTAATTGGTTGTCTTAGCTGGTCTTCACTCCCCAAGGTCCACCATCTAATTGGTTGTCTTAGCTTGTCTTCACTCCCCAAGGTCCACCATCTAATTGGTTGTCTTAGCTGGTCTTTACTCCCAAAGTTCCACCATCTGATTGGTTGTCTTAGCTGGTCTTCACTCCCCAAGGTCCACCATCTAATTGATTGTCTTAGCTGGTCTTCATCCCCAAGTTCCACCATCTAATTGGTTGTCTTAGCTGGTCTTCACTCCCCAAGGTCCACCATCGAATTGGTTGTCTTAGCTGGTCTTCACTCTGCAAGTTCCACCATCTAATTGGTTGTCTTAGCTGGTCTTCAGTCTCCAAGTTCTACCATCTAATTGGTTCTCTTAGCTGGTCTTAACTCTCCAAGTTCTACCATCTAATTGGTTGTCTTAGCTGGTCTTCACTCCCCAAGTTCCACCATCTAATTGGTTGTCTTAGCTGGACTTTATTCTCCAAGTTCCACCATCTAATTGGTTATCTTAGCTGGTCTTCATTCCCAAGTTCCACAATCTAATTGGTTGTCTCAGCTGGTCTTCACTCCCCAAGTTTCACCATCTAATTGGTTGTCTTAGCTGGTCTTCACTCCCCAAGTTCCACCATCTAATTGGTTGTTTTAGCTGGTCTTCACTCCCCAAGTTTCACCATCTAATTGGTTGTCTTAGCTGGTCTTCACTCCCCAAGGTCCACCATCTAATTGGTTGTCTTAGCTGGTCTTTACTCCCCAGGTTCCACCATCTGATTGGTTGTCTTAGCTGGTCTTCACTCCCCAATTCCACCATCTAATTGGTTGTCTTAACTGGACTTCAGTCCCCAATTTCCTCGAT
Source organism: Eledone cirrhosa (assembly GCA_964016885.1). Classification (NCBI taxonomy): domain Eukaryota; kingdom Metazoa; phylum Mollusca; class Cephalopoda; order Octopoda; family Eledonidae; genus Eledone; species Eledone cirrhosa. The sequence continues at coordinate 20,961,767 of OZ024741.1, forward strand.
TTTGTTGGTTGTCTTAGCTGTTCTTCATTCCCAAGTTCCACAATTTAATTGGTTTTTTTCGCTGGTCTTCACTCCCCAAGTTCTACCATCTTATTGGTTGTCTTACCTGGTCTTCACTCCCCAAGTTCCAACATCTAATTGGTTGTCTTAGCTAGTCTTCACTCCCCAGGTTCCACCATCTAATTGGTTGTCTTAGCTGTTCTACATTCCCCAATTCCACCATCTAATTGGTTGTCTTAACTGGACTTCAGTCCTCAAGTTCCACCATCTAATTGGTTGTCTTAACTGGACTTCAGTCCTCAAGTTCCACCATCTAATTGGTTGTCTTAGCTGGACTTTATTCTCCAAGTTCCACGATCTAATTGGTTATCTTAGCCGGTCTTCATTCCCTAGTTCCACAATCTAATTGGTTGTCTCAGCTGGTCTTCACTCCCCAAGTTTCACCATCTAATTGGTTGTCTTAGCTGGTCTTCACTCCCCAAGTTCCACCATCTAATTGGTTGTTTTAGCTGGTCTTCACTCCCCAAGTTCCACCATCTAATTGGTTGTCTTAGTTGGTCTTCACTCCCCAAGGTCCACCATCTAATTGATTGTCTTAGCTGGTCTTCACTCCCCAAGGTCCACCATCTAATTGGTTGTCTTAGCTGGTCTTCACTCCCCAAGGTCCACCATCTAATTGGTTGTTTTAGCTGGTCTTTACTCCCCAAGTTCCACCATCTGATTGGTTGTCTTAGCTGGTCTTAACTCTCCAAGTTCTACCATCTAATTGGTTGTCTTAGCTGGTCTTCACTCCCCAAGTTCCACCATCTAATTGGTTGTCTTAGCTGGACTTTATTCTCCAAGTTCCACCATCTAATTGGTTGTCTTAGCTGGTCTTCACTCCCCAAGGACCACCATCTAATTGGTTGTCTTAGCTGGTCTTCACTCCCCAAGGTCCACCATCTAATTGGTTGTCTTAGCTGGTCTTTACTCCCCAAGTTCCACCATCTAATTGGTTGTCTTAACTGGACTTCAGTCCTCAATTTCCTCGATTTTGTTGGTTGTCTTAGCTGTTCTTCATTCCCAAGTTCCACAATTTAATTGGTTTTTTTAGCTGGTCTTTACTCCCCAAGTTCTACCATCTTATTGGTTGTCTTACCTGGTCTTCACTCCCCAAGTTCCAACATCTAATTGGTTGTCTTAGCTGGTCTTCACTCCCCAGGTTCCACCATCTAATTGGTTGTCTTAGCTGTTCTACATTCCCCAATTCCACCATCTAATTGGTTGTCTTAACTGGACTTCAGTCCTCAAGTTCCACCATCTAATTGGTTGTCTTAGCTGGACTTTATTCTCCAAGTTCCACCATCTAATTGGTTATCTTAGCCGGTCTTCATTCCCTAGTTCCACAATCTAATTGGTTGTCTCAGCTGGTCTTCACTCCCCAAGTTTCACCATCTAATTGGTTGTCTTAGCTGGTCTTCACTCCCGAAGTTCCACCATCTAATTGGTTGTTTTAGCTGGTCTTCACTCCCCAAGTTCCACCATCTAATTGGTTGTCTTAGCTGGTCTTCACTCCCCAAGGTCCACCATCTAATTGATTGTCTTAGCTGGTCTTCACTCCCCAACGTCCACCATCTAATTGGTTGTCTTAGCTGGTCTTCACTCCCCAAGGTCCACCATCTAATTGGTTGTCTTAGCTGGTCTTCACTCCCCAAGGTCCACCATCTAATTGGTTGTCTTAGCTGGTCTTTACTCCCCAAGTTCCACCATCTGATTGGTTGTCTTAGCTGGTCTTCACTCCCCAAGGTCCACCATCTAATTGATTGTCTTAGCTGGTCTTCATCCCCAAGTTCCACCATCTAATTGGTTGTCTTAGCTGGTCTTCACTCCCCAAGGTCCACCATCTAATTGGTTGTCTTAGCTGGTCTTTACTCCCCAAGTTCCACCATCTGATTGGTTGTCTTAGCTGATGTTCACTCTTCAAGTTGCACCATCTAATTGATTGTCTCAGCTGGTCTTCACTCTCCAAGTTCCAATTTTTAATTGGGTGACTTAGCTGGTCTTCACTCTCCAAGTTCCACCATCGAATTGGTTGTCTTAGCTGGTCTTCACTCTGCAAGTTCCACCATCTAATTGGTTGTCTTAGCTGGTCTTCAGTCTCCAAGTTCTACCATCTAATTGGTTCTCTTAGCTGGTCTTAACTCTCCAAGTTCTACCATCAAATTGGTTGTCTTAGCTGGTCTTCACTCCCCAAGTTCCACCATCTAATTGGTTGTCTTAGCTGGACTTTATTCTCCAAGTTCCACCATCTAATTGGTTATCTTAGCTGGTCTTCATTTCCAAGTTCCACAATCTAATTGGTTGTCTCAGCTGGTCTTCACTCCCCAAGTTTCACCATCTAATTGGTTGTCTTAACTGGTCTTCACTCCCCAAGTTCCACCATCTAATTGGTTGTTTTAGCTGGTCTTCACTCCCCAAGTTTCACCGTCTAATTGGTTGTCTTAGCTGGTCTTCACTCCCCAAGGTCCACCATCTAATTGGTTGTCTTAGCTGGTCTTTACTCCCCAAGTTCCACCATCTGATTGGTTGTCTTAGCTGGTCTTCACTCCCCAATTCCACCATCTAATTGGTTGTCTTAACTGGACTTCAGTCCCCAATTTCCTCGATTTTGTTGGTTGTCTTAGCTGTTCTTCATTCCCAAGTTCCACAATTTAATTGGTTTTTTTCGCTGGTCTTCACTCCCCAAGTTCTACCATCTTATTGGTTGTCTTACCTGGTCTTCACTCCCCAAGTTCCAACATCTAATTGGTTGTCTTAGTTGGTCTTCACTCCCCAGGTTCCACCATCTAATTGGTTGTCTTAGCTGTTCTACATTCCCCAATTCCACCATCTAATTGGTTGTCTTAACTGGACTTCAGTCCTCAAGTTCCACCATCTAATTGGTTGTCTTAACTGGACTTCAGTCCTCAAGTTCCACCATCTAATTGGTTGTCTTAGCTGGACTTTATTCTCCAAGTTCCACGATCTAATTGGTTATCTTAGCCGGTCTTCATTCCCTAGTTCCACAATCTAATTGGTTGTCTCAGCTGGTCTTCACTCCCCAAGTTTCACCATCTAATTGGTTGTCTTAGCTGGTCTTCACTCCCCAAGTTCCACCATCTAATTGGTTGTTTTAGCTGGTCTTCACTCCCCAAGTTCCACCATCTAATTGGTTGTCTTAGCTGGTCTTCACTCCCCAAGGTCCACCATCTAATTGATTGTCTTAGCTGGTCTTCACTCCCCAAGGTCCACCATCTAATTCGTTGTCTTAGCTGGTCTTCACTCCCCAAGGTCCACCATCTAATTGGTTGTCTTAGCTGGTCTTCACTCCCCAAGGTCCACCATCTAATTGGTTGTTTTAGCTGGTCTTTACTCCCCAAGTTCCACCATCTGATTGGTTGTCTTAGCTGGTCTTCACTCCCCAAGGTCCACCATCTAATTGATTGTCTTAGCTGGTCTTCATCCCCAAGTTCCACCATCTAATTGGTTGTCTTAGCTGGTCTTTACTCCCCAAGTTCCACCATCTGATTGGTTGTCTTAGCTGATGTTCACTCTTCAAATTGCACCATCTAATTGGTTGTCTCAGCTGGTCTTCACTCTCCAAGTTCCAATTTTTAATTGGGTGTCTTAGCTGGTCTTCACTCCCCAAGTTCCACCATCGAATTGGTTTTCTTAGCTGGTCTTCACTCTGCATGTTCCACCATCTAATTGGTTGTCTTAGCTGGTCTTCAGTCTCCAAGTTCTACCATCTAATTGGTTCTCTTAGCTGGTCTTAACTCTCCAAGTTCTACCATCTAATTGGTTGTCTTAGCTGGTCTTCACTCCCCAAGTTCCACCATCTAATTGGTTGTCTTAGCTGGACTTTATTCTCCAAGTTCCACCATCTAATCTGTTATCTTAGCTGGTCTTCATTCCCAAGTTCCACAATCTAATTGGTTGTCTCAGCTGGTCTTCACTCCCCAAGTTTCACCATCTAATTGGTTGTCTTAGCTGGTCTTCACTCCCCAAGTTCCACCATCTAATTGGTTGTTTTAGCTGGTCTTCACTCCCCAAGTTTCACCATCTAATTGGTTGTCTTAGCTGGCCTTCACTCCCCAAGTTCCACCATCTAATTGGTTGTTTAGCTGGTCTTCACTCCCCAAGTTCCACCATCTAATTGGTTGTCTTAGCTGGTCTTCACTCCCCAAGTTCCACCATCTAATTGGTTGTCTTAGCTGGTCTTCACTCCCCAATTCCACCATCTAATTGGTTGTTTTAGCTGGTCTTCACTCCCCAAGTTCCACCATCTAATTGGTTGTCTTAGCTGGTCTTCACTCCCCAAGGTCCACCATCTAATTGATTGTCTTAGCTGGTCTTCACTCCCCAAGGTCCACCATCTAATTCGTTGTCTTAGCTGGTCTTCACTCCCCAAGGTCCACCATCTAATTGGTTGTCTTAGCTGGTCTTCACTCCCCAAGGTCCACCATCTAATTGGTTGTTTTAGCTGGTCTTTACTCCCCAAGTTCCACCATCTGATTGGTTGTCTTAGCTGGTCTTCACTCCCCAAGGTCCACCATCTAATTGATTGTCTTAGCTGGTCTTCATCCCCAAGTTCCACCATCTAATTGGTTGTCTTAGCTGGTCTTTACTCCCCAAGTTCCACCATCTGATTGGTTGTCTTAGCTGATGTTCACTCTTCAAATTGCACCATCTAATTGGTTGTCTCAGCTGGTCTTCACTCTCCAAGTTCCAATTTTTAATTGGGTGTCTTAGCTGGTCTTCACTCCCCAAGTTCCACCATCGAATTGGTTTTCTTACCTGGTCTTCACTCTGCATGTTCCACCATCTAATTGGTTGTCTTAGCTGGTCTTCAGTCTCCAAGTTCTACCATCTAATTGGTTCTCTTAGCTGGTCTTAACTCTCCAAGTTCTACCATCTAATTGGTTGTCTTAGCTGGTCTTCACTCCCCAAGTTCCACCATCTAATTGGTTGTCTTAGCTGGACTTTATTCTCCAAGTTCCACCATCTAATCTGTTATCTTAGCTGGTCTTCATTCCCAAGTTCCACAATCTAATTGGTTGTCTCAGCTGGTCTTCACTCCCCAAGTTTCACCATCTAATTGGTTGTCTTAGCTGGTCTTCACTCCCCAAGTTCCACCATCTAATTGGTTGTTTTAGCTGGTCTTCACTCCCCAAGTTTCACCATCTAATTGGTTGTCTTAGCTGGCCTTCACTCCCCAAGTTCCACCATCTAATTGGTTGTTTAGCTGGTCTTCACTCCCCAAGTTCCACCATCTAATTGGTTGTCTTAGCTGGTCTTCACTCCCCAAGTTCCACCATCTAATTGGTTGTCTTAGCTGGTCTTCACTCCCCAATTCCACCATCTAATTGGTTGTTTTAGCTGGTCTTCACTCCCCAAGTTCCACCATCTAATTGGTTGTCTTAGCTGGTCTTCACTCCCCAAGGTCCACCATCTAATTGATTGTCTTAGCTGGTCTTCACTCCCCAAGGTCCACCATCTAATTGGTTGTCTTAGCTGGTCTTCACTCCCCAAGGTCCACCATCTAATTGGTTGTCTTAGCTGGTCTTCACTCCCCAAGGTCCACCATCTAATTGGTTGTCTTAGCTGGTCTTTACTCCCCAAGTTCCACCATCTGATTGGTTGTCTTAACTGGTCTTCACTCCCCAAGGTCCACCATCTAATTGATTGTCTTAGCTGGTCTTCATCCCCAAGTTCCACCATCTAATTGGTTGTCTTAGCTGGTCTTTACTCCCCAAGTTCCACCATCTGATTGGTTGTCTTAGCTGGTCTTCACTCCCCAAGGTCCACCATCTAATTGGTTGTCTTAGCTGGTCTTCAGTCTCCAAGTTCTACCATCTAATTGGTTCTCTTAGCTGGTCTTAACTATCCAAGTTCTACCATCTAATTGGTTGTCTTAGCTGGTCTTCACTCCCCAAGTTCCACCATATAATTGGTTGTCTTAGCTGGACTTTATTCTCCAAGTTCCACCATCTAATCTGTTATCTTAGCTGGTCTTCATTCCCAAGTTCCACAATCTAATTGGTTGTCTCAGCTGGTCTTCACTCCCCAAGTTTCACCATCTAATTGGTTGTCTTAGCTGGTCTTCACTCACCAAGTTCCACCATCTAATTGGTTGTTTTAGCTGGTCTTCACTCCCCAAGTTTCACCATCTAATTGGTTGTCTTAGCTGGTCTTCACTCCCCAAGTTCCACCATCTAATTGGTTGTTTTAGCTGGTCTTCACTCCCCAAGTTTCACCATCTAATTGGTTGTCTTAGCTGGTCTTCACTCCCCAAGGACCACCATCTAATTGGTTGTCTTAGCTGGTCTTCACTCCCCAAGGACCACCATCTAATTGGTTGTCTTAGCTGGTCTTTACTCCCCAAGTTCCACCATCTGATTGGTTGTCTTAGCTGGTCTTCACTCCCCAATTCCACCATCTAATTGGTTGTCTTAACTGGACTTCAGTCCCCAATTTCCTCGATTTTGTTGGTTGTCTTAGCTGTTCTTCATTCCCAAGTTCCACAATTTAATTGGTTTTTTTCGCTGGTCTTCACTCCCCAAGTTCTACCATCTTATTGGTTGTCTTACCTGGTCTTCACTCCCCAAGTTCCAACATCTAATTGGTTGTCTTAGCTGGTCTTCACTCCCCAGGTTCCACCATCTAATTGGTTGTCTTAGCTGTTCTACATTCCCCAATTCCACCATCTAATTGGTTGTCTTAACTGGACTTCAGTCCTCAAGTTCCACCATCTAATTGGTTGTCTTAACTGGACTTCAGTCCTCAAGTTCCACCATCTAATTGGTTGTCTTAGCTGGACTTTATTCTCCAAGTTCCACGATCTAATTGGTTATCTTAGCCGGTCTTCATTCCCTAGTTCCACAATCTAATTGGTTGTCTCAGCTGGTCTTCACTCTCCAAGTTCCAATTTTTAATTGGGTGTCTTAGCTGGTCTTCACTCCCCAAGTTCCACCATCGAATTGGTTTTCTTAGCTGGTCTTCACTCTGCATGTTCCACCATCTAATTGGTTGTCTTAGCTGGTCTTCAGTCTCCAAGTTCTACCATCTAATTGGTTCTCTTAGCTGGTCTTAACTCTCCAAGTTCTACCATCTAATTGGTTGTCTTAGCTGGTCTTCACTCCCCAAGTTCCACCATCTAATTGGTTGTCTTAGCTGGACTTTATTCTCCAAGTTCCACCATCTAATCTGTTATCTTAGCTGGTCTTCATTCCCAAGTTCCACAATCTAATTGGTTGTCTCAGCTGGTCTTCACTCCCCAAGTTTCACCATCTAATTGGTTGTCTTAGCTGGTCTTCACTCCCCAAGTTCCACCATCTAATTGGTTGTTTTAGCTGGTCTTCACTCCCCAAGTTTCACCATCTAATTGGTTGTCTTAGCTGGCCTTCACTCCCCAAGTTCCACCATCTAATTGGTTGTTTAGCTGGTCTTCACTCCCCAAGTTCCACCATCTAATTGGTTGTCTTAGCTGGTCTTCACTCCCCAAGTTCCACCATCTAATTGGTTGTCTTAGCTGGTCTTCACTCCCCAATTCCACCATCTAATTGGTTGTTTTAGCTGGTCTTCACTCCCCAAGTTCCACCATCTAATTGGTTGTCTTAGCTGGTCTTCACTCCCCAAGGTCCACCATCTAATTGATTGTCTTAGCTGGTCTTCACTCCCCAAGGTCCACCATCTAATTCGTTGTCTTAGCTGGTCTTCACTCCCCAAGGTCCACCATCTAATTGGTTGTCTTAGCTGGTCTTCACTCCCCAAGGTCCACCATCTAATTGGTTGTTTTAGCTGGTCTTTACTCCCCAAGTTCCACCATCTGATTGGTTGTCTTAGCTGGTCTTCACTCCCCAAGGTCCACCATCTAATTGATTGTCTTAGCTGGTCTTCATCCCCAAGTTCCACCATCTAATTGGTTGTCTTAGCTGGTCTTTACTCCCCAAGTTCCACCATCTGATTGGTTGTCTTAGCTGATGTTCACTCTTCAAATTGCACCATCTAATTGGTTGTCTCAGCTGGTCTTCACTCTCCAAGTTCCAATTTTTAATTGGGTGTCTTAGCTGGTCTTCACTCCCCAAGTTCCACCATCGAATTGGTTTTCTTACCTGGTCTTCACTCTGCATGTTCCACCATCTAATTGGTTGTCTTAGCTGGTCTTCAGTCTCCAAGTTCTACCATCTAATTGGTTCTCTTAGCTGGTCTTAACTCTCCAAGTTCTACCATCTAATTGGTTGTCTTAGCTGGTCTTCACTCCCCAAGTTCCACCATCTAATTGGTTGTCTTAGCTGGACTTTATTCTCCAAGTTCCACCATCTAATCTGTTATCTTAGCTGGTCTTCATTCCCAAGTTCCACAATCTAATTGGTTGTCTCAGCTGGTCTTCACTCCCCAAGTTTCACCATCTAATTGGTTGTCTTAGCTGGTCTTCACTCCCCAAGTTCCACCATCTAATTGGTTGTTTTAGCTGGTCTTCACTCCCCAAGTTTCACCATCTAATTGGTTGTCTTAGCTGGCCTTCACTCCCCAAGTTCCACCATCTAATTGGTTGTTTAGCTGGTCTTCACTCCCCAAGTTCCACCATCTAATTGGTTGTCTTAGCTGGTCTTCACTCCCCAAGTTCCACCATCTAATTGGTTGTCTTAGCTGGTCTTCACTCCCCAATTCCACCATCTAATTGGTTGTTTTAGCTGGTCTTCACTCCCCAAGTTCCACCATCTAATTGGTTGTCTTAGCTGGTCTTCACTCCCCAAGGTCCACCATCTAATTGATTGTCTTAGCTGGTCTTCACTCCCCAAGGTCCACCATCTAATTGGTTGTCTTAGCTGGTCTTCACTCCCCAAGGTCCACCATCTAATTGGTTGTCTTAGCTGGTCTTCACTCCCCAAGGTCCACCATCTAATTGGTTGTCTTAGCTGGTCTTTACTCCCCAAGTTCCACCATCTGATTGGTTGTCTTAACTGGTCTTCACTCCCCAAGGTCCACCATCTAATTGATTGTCTTAGCTGGTCTTCATCCCCAAGTTCCACCATCTAATTGGTTGTCTTAGCTGGTCTTTACTCCCCAAGTTCCACCATCTGATTGGTTGTCTTAGCTGGTCTTCACTCCCCAAGGTCCACCATCTAATTGGTTGTCTTAGCTGGTCTTCAGTCTCCAAGTTCTACCATCTAATTGGTTCTCTTAGCTGGTCTTAACTATCCAAGTTCTACCATCTAATTGGTTGTCTTAGCTGGTCTTCACTCCCCAAGTTCCACCATATAATTGGTTGTCTTAGCTGGACTTTATTCTCCAAGTTCCACCATCTAATCTGTTATCTTAGCTGGTCTTCATTCCCAAGTTCCACAATCTAATTGGTTGTCTCAGCTGGTCTTCACTCCCCAAGTTTCACCATCTAATTGGTTGTCTTAGCTGGTCTTCACTCACCAAGTTCCACCATCTAATTGGTTGTTTTAGCTGGTCTTCACTCCCCAAGTTTCACCATCTAATTGGTTGTCTTAGCTGGTCTTCACTCCCCAAGTTCCACCATCTAATTGGTTGTTTTAGCTGGTCTTCACTCCCCAAGTTTCACCATCTAATTGGTTGTCTTAGCTGGTCTTCACTCCCCAAGGACCACCATCTAATTGGTTGTCTTAGCTGGTCTTCACTCCCCAAGGACCACCATCTAATTGGTTGTCTTAGCTGGTCTTTACTCCCCAAGTTCCACCATCTGATTGGTTGTCTTAGCTGGTCTTCACTCCCCAATTCCACCATCTAATTGGTTGTCTTAACTGGACTTCAGTCCCCAATTTCCTCGATTTTGTTGGTTGTCTTAGCTGTTCTTCATTCCCAAGTTCCACAATTTAATTGGTTTTTTTCGCTGGTCTTCACTCCCCAAGTTCTACCATCTTATTGGTTGTCTTACCTGGTCTTCACTCCCCAAGTTCCAACATCTAATTGGTTGTCTTAGCTGGTCTTCACTCCCCAGGTTCCACCATCTAATTGGTTGTCTTAGCTGTTCTACATTCCCCAATTCCACCATCTAATTGGTTGTCTTAACTGGACTTCAGTCCTCAAGTTCCACCATCTAATTGGTTGTCTTAACTGGACTTCAGTCCTCAAGTTCCACCATCTAATTGGTTGTCTTAGCTGGACTTTATTCTCCAAGTTCCACGATCTAATTGGTTATCTTAGCCGGTCTTCATTCCCTAGTTCCACAATCTAATTGGTTGTCTCAGCTGGTCTTCACTCCCCAAGTTTCACCATCTAATTGGTTGTCTTAGCTGGTCTTCACTCCCCAAGTTCCACCATCTAATTGGTTGTTTTAGCTGGTCTTCACTCCCCAAGTTCCACCATCTAATTGGTTGTCTTAGCTGGTCTTCACTCCCCAAGGTCCACCATCTAATTGATTGTCTTAGCTGGTCTTCACTCCCCAAGGTCCACCATCTAATTGGTTGTCTTAGCTGGTCTTCACTCCCCAAGGTCCAACATCTAATTGGTTGCCTTAGCTGGTCTTTACTACCCAAGTTTCACCATCTGATTGGTTGTCTTAGCTGATCTTCACTCTTCAAGTTGCACCATCTAATTGGTTGTCTCAGCTGGTCTTCACTCTCCAAGTTCCAATTTTTAATTGGGAGTCTTAGCTGGTCTTCACTCCCCAAGTTCCACCATCGAATTGGTTTTCTTAGCTGGTCTTCACTCTGCATGTTCCACCAACTAATTGGTTGTCTTAGCTGGTCTTCAGTCTCCAAGTTCTACCATCTAATTGGTTCTCTTAGCTGGTCTTAACTCTCCAAGTTCTACCATCTAATTGGTTGTCTTAGCTGGTCTTCACTCCCCAAGTTCCACCATCTAATTGGTTGTCTTAGCTGGACTTTATTCTCCAAGTTCCACCATCTAATCTGTTATCTTAGCTGGTCTTCATTCCCAAGTTCCACAATCTAATTGGTTGTCTCAGCTGGTCTTCACTCCCCAAGTTTCACCATCTAATTGGTTGTCTTAGCTGGTCTTCACTCACCAAGTTCCACCATCTAATTGGTTGTTTTAGCTGGTCTTCACTCCCCAAGTTTCACCATCTAATTGGTTGTCTTAGCTGGTCTTCACTCCCCAAGTTCCACCATCTAATTGGTTGTTTTAGCTGGTCTTCACTCCCCAAGTTCCACCATCTAATTGGTTGTCTTAGCTGGTCTTCACTCCCCAAGTTCCACCATCTAATTGGTTGTCTTAGCTGGTCTTCACTCCCCAAGGACCACCATCTAATTGGTTGTCTTAGCTGGCCTTCACTCCCCAAGGTCTACCATCTAATTGGTTGTCTTAGCTGGTCTTTACTCCCCAAGTTCCACCATCTGATTGGTTGTCTTAGCTGGTCTTCACTCCCCAATTCCACCATCTAATTGGTTGTCTTAACTGGACTTCAGTCCCCAATTTCCTCGATTTTGTTGGTTGTCTTAGCTGTTCTTCATTCCCAAGTTCCAACATCTAATTGGTTGTCTTAGCTGGTCTTCACTCCCCAGGTTCCACCATCTAATTGGTTGTCTTAGCTGTTCTACATTCCCCAATTCCACCATCTAATTGGTTGTCTTAACTGGACTTCAGTCCTCAAGTTCCACCATCTAATTGGTTGTCTTAACTGGACTTCAGTCCTCAAGTTCCACCATCTAATTGGTTGTCTTAGCTGGACTTTATTCTCCAAGTTCCACCATCTAATTGGTTATCTTAGCTGGTCTTCATTCCCTAGTTCCACAATCTAATTGGTTGTCTCAGCTGGTGTTCACTCCCCAAGGTCCACCATCTAATTGATTGTCTTAGCTGGTCTTCACTCCCCAAGGTCCACCATCTAATTGGTTGTCTTAGCTGGTCTTCACTCCCCAAGGTCCACCATCTAATTGGTTGTCTTAGCTGGTCTTCACTCCCCAAGGTCCACCATCTGATTGGTTGTCTTAGCTGGTCTTTACTCCCCAAGTTCCACCATCTGATTGGTTGTCTTAGCTGATCTTCACTCTTCAAGTTGCACCATCTAATTGGTTGTCTCAGCTGGTCTTCACTCTCCGAGTTCCAATTTTTAATTGGGTGTCTTAGCTGGTCTTCACTCCCCAAGTTCCACCATCGAATTGGTTTTCTTAGCTGGTCTTCACTCTGCAAGTTCCACCATCTAATTGGTTGTCTTAGCTGGTCTTCAGTCTCCAAGTTCTACCATCTAATTGGTTCTTTTAGCTGGTCTTAACTCTCCAAGTTCTACCATCTAATTGGTTGTCTTAGCTGGTCTTCACTCCCCAAGTTCCACCATCTAATTGGTTGTCTTAGCTGGACTTTATTCTCCAAGTTCCACCATCTAATTGGTTGACTTAGCTGGTCTTCAGTCTCCAAGTTCTACCATCTAATTGGTTCTCTTAGCTGGTCTTAACTCTCCAAGTTCTACCATCTAATTGGTTGTCTTAGCTGGTCTTCACTCCCCAAGTTCCACCATCTAATTGGTTGTCTTAGCTGGTCTTCACTCCCCAAGTTCCACCATCTAATTGGTTGTCTTAGCTGGTCTTCACTCCCCAAGGTCCACCATCTAATTGATTGTCTTAGCTGGTCTTCACTCCCCAAGTTCCACCATCTAATTGGTTGTCTTAGCTGGTCTTCACTCCCCAAGGTCCACCATCTAATTGGTTGTCTTAGCTGGTCTTTACTCCCCAAGTTCCACCATCTGATTAGTTGTCTTAGCTGGTCTTCACTCCCCAATTCCACCATCTAATTGGTTGATTTAGCTGGTCTTCAGTCTCCAAGTTCTACCATCTAATTGGTTCTCTTAGCTGGTCTTAACTCTCCAAGTTCTACCATCTAATTGGTTGTCTTAGCTGGTCTTCTCTCCCCAAGTTCCACCATCTAATTGGTTGTCTTAGCTGGTCTTCACTCCCCAAGTTCCACCATCTAATTGGTTGTCTTAGCTGGTCTTCACTCCCCAAGGTCCACCATCTAATTGATTGTCTTAGCTGGTCTTCACTCCCCAAGTTCCACCATCCAATTGGTTGTCTTAGCTGGTCTTCACTCCCCAAGGTCCACCATCTAATTGGTTGTCTTAGCTGGTCTTTACTCCCCAAGTTCCACCATCTGATTAGTTGTCTTAGCTGGTCTTCACTCCCCAATTCCACCATCTAATTGGTTGTTTTAGCTGGTCTTCACTCCCCAAGTTCCACCATCTAATTGGTTGTCTTAGCTGGTCTTCACTCCCCAAGGTCCACCATCTAATTGATTGTCTTAGCTGGTCTTCACTCCCCAAGGTCCACCATCTAATTGGTTGTCTTAGCTGATCTTCACTCCCCAAGGTCCACCATCTAATTGGTTGTCTTAGCTGGTCTTCACTCCCCAAGTTCCACCATCTAATTGGTTGTCTTAGCTGGTCTTTACTCCCCAAGTTCCACCATCTGATTGGTTGTCTTAGCTGGTCTTCACTCCCCAAGTTCCACCATCTGATTGGTTGTCTTAGCTGATCTTCACTCTTCAAGTTGCACCATCTAATTGGTTGTCTCAGCTGGTCTTCACTCTCCAAGTTCCAATTTTTAATTGGGTGTCTTAGCTGGTCTTCACTCTGCAAGTTCCACCATCTAATTGGTTGTCTTAGCTGGTCTTCACTCTGCAAGTTCCACCATGTAATTGGTTGTCTTAGCTGGTCTTCAGTCTCCAAGTTCTACCATCTAATTGGTTCTCTTAGCTGGTCTTAACTCTCCAAGTTCTACCATCTAATTGGTTGTCTTAGCTGGTCTTCACTCCCCAAGTTCCACCATCTAATTGGTTGTCTTAGCTGGACTTTATTCTCCAAGGTCCACCATCTAATTGGTTATCTTAGCTGGTCTTCACTCCCCAAGTTCCACCATCTAATTGGTTGTTTTAGCTGGTCTTCACTCCCCAAGTTTCACCATCTAATTGGTCGTCTTAGCTGGTCTTCACTCCCCAAGGACCACCATCTAATTGGTTGTCTTAGCTGGTCTTCACTCCCCAAGGTCCACCATCTAATTGGTTGTCTTAGCTGGTCTTTACTCCCCAAGTCCCACCATCTGATTGGTTGTCTTAGCTGGTCTTCACTCCCCAATTCCACCATCTAATTGGTTGTCTTAACTGGACTTCAGTCCCCAATTTCCTCGATTTTGTTGGTTGTCTTAGCTGTTCTTCATTCCCAATTTCCACAATTTAATTGGTTTTTTTAGCTGGTCTTCACTCCCCAAGTTCTACCATCTTATTGGTTTTCTTACCTGGTCTTCACTCCCCAAGTTCCAACATCTAATTGGTTGTCTTAGCTGGTCTTCACTCCCCAGGTTCCACCATCTAATTGGTTGTCTTAGCTGTTCTACATTCCCCAATTCCACCATCTAATTGGTTGTCTTAACTGGACTTCAGTCCTCAAGTTCCACCATCTAATTGGTTGTCTTAACTGGACTTCAGTCCTCAAGTTCCACCATCTAATTGGTTGTCTTAGCTGGACTTTATTCTCCAAGTTCCACCATCTAATTGGTTATCTTAGCCGGTCTTCATTCCCTAGTTCCACAATCTAATTGGTTGTCTCAGCTGGTCTTCACTCCCCAAGGTCCACCATCTAATTGATTGTCTTAGCTGGTCTTCACTCCCCAAGGTCCACCATCTAATTGGTTGTCTTAGCTGGTCTTCACTCCCCAAGGTCCACCATCTAATTGGTTGTCTTAGCTGGTCTTCACTCCCCAAGGTCCACCATCTAATTGGTTGTCTTAGCTGGTCTTTACTCCCCAAGTTCCACCATCTGATTGGTTGTCTTAGCTGGTCTTCACTCCCCAAGGTCCACCATCTAATTGATTGTCTTAGCTGGTCTTCATCCCCAAGTTCCACCATCTAATTGGTTGTCTTAGCTGGTCTTCACACCCCAAGGTCCACCATCTAATTGGTTGTCTTAGCTGGTCTTTACTCCCCAAGTTCCACCATCTGATTGGTTGTCTTAGCTGATCTTCAGTCTTCAAGTTGCACCATCTAATTGGTTGTCTCAGCTGGTCTTCACTCTCCAAGTTCCAATTTTTAATTGGCTGTCTTAGCTGGTCTTCACTCCCCAAGTTCCACCATCGAATTGGTTTTCTTAGCTGGTCTTCACTCTGCAAGTTCCACCATCTAATTGGTTGTCTTAGCTGGTCTTCAGTCTCCAAGTTCTACCATCTAATTGGTTCTCTTAGCTGGTCTTAACTCTCCAAGTTCTACCATCTAATTGGTTGTCTTAGCTGGTCTTCACTCCCCAAGTTCCACCATCTAATTGGTTGTCTTAGCTGGACTTTATTCTCCAAGTTCCACCATCTAATTGGTTATCTTAGCTGGTCTTCATTCCCAAGTTTCACCATCTAATTGGTTGGCTTAGCTGGTCTTCACTCCCCATGTTCCACCATCTAATTGGTTGCTTTAGCTGGTCTTCACTCCCCAAGTTCCACCATCTAATTGGTTGTCTTAGCTGGTCTTCACTCCCCAAGTTCCACCATCTAATTGGTTGTCTTAGCTGGTCTTTACTCCCCAAGTTCCACCATCTGATTGGTTGTCTTAGCTGGTCTTCACTCCCCAAGGTCCACCATCTAACTGGTTGTCTTAGCTGGTCTTCACTCCCCAAGGTCCACCATCTAATTGGTTGTCTTAGCTGGTCTTCACTCCCGAAGGTCCACCATCTAATTGGTTGTCTTAGCTGGTCTTTACTCCCCAAGTTCCACCATCTGATTGGTTGTCTTAGCTGATCTTCACTCTTCAAGTTGCACCATCTAATTGGTTGTCTCAGCTGGTCTTCACTCTCCAAGTTCCAATTTTTAATTGGGTGTCTTAGCTGGTCTTCACTCCCCAAGTTCCACCATCGAATTGGTTGTCTTAGCTGGTCTTCACTCTGCAAGTTCCACCATCTAATTGGTTGTCTTAGCTGGTCTTCAGTCTCCAAGTTCTACCATCTAATTGGTTCTCTTAGCTGGTCTTCATTCCCAAGTTCCACCATCTAATTGGTTATCTTAGCTGGTCTTCATTCCCAAGTTCCACAATCTAATTGGTTGTCTCAGCTGGTCTTCACTCCCCAAGTTTCACCATCTAATTGGTTGTCTTAGCTGGTCTTCACTCCACAAGTTCCACCATCTAATTGGTTGTTTTAGCTGGTCTTCACTCCCCAAGTTTCACCATCTAATTGGTTGTCTTAGCTGGTCTTCACTCCCCAAGTTCCACCATCTAATTGGTTGTTTTAGCTGGTCTTCAATCCCCAAGTTCCACCATCTAATTGGTTGTCTTAGCTGGTCTTCACTCCCCAAGTTCCACCATCTAATTGGTTGTCTTAGCTGGTCTTCACTCCCCAAGGTCCACCATCTAATTGATTGTCTTAGCTGGTCTTCACTCCCCAAGGACCACCATCTAATTGGTTGTCTTAGCTGGTCTTCACTCCCCAAGGTCCACCATCTAATTGGTTGTCTTAGCTGGTCTTTACTCCCCAAGTTCCACCATCTGATTGGTTGTCTTAGCTGGTCTTCACTCCCCAAGGTCCACCATCTAATTGATTGTCTTAGCTGGTCTTCATCCCCAAGTTCCACCATCTAATTGGTTGTCTTAGCTGGTCTTCACTCCCCAAGGTCCACCATCTAATTGGTTGTCTTAGCTTGTCTTCACTCCCCAAGGTCCACCATCTAATTGGTTGTCTTAGCTGATCTTCACTCTTCAAGTTGCACCATCTAATTGGTTGTCTCAGCTGGTCTTCACTCTCCAAGTTCCAATTTTTAATTGGGTGTCTTAGCTGGTCTTCACTCCCCAAGTTCCACCATCGAATTGGTTGTCTTAGCTGGTCTTCACTCTGCAAGTTCCACCATCTAATTGGTTGTCTTAGCTGGTCTTCAGTCTCCAAGTTCTACCATCTAATTGGTTGTCTTAGCTGGTCTTAACTCTCCAAGTTCTACCATCTAATTGGTTGTCTTAGCTGGTCTCCACTCCCCAAGTTCCACCATCTAATTGGTTGTCTTAGCTGGACTTTATTCTCCAAGTTCCACCATCTAATTGGTTATCTTAGCTGGTCTTCATTCCCAAGTTCCACAATCTAATTGGTTGTCTCAGCTGGTCTTCACTCCCCAAGTTTCACCATCTAATTGGTTGTCTTAGCTGGTCTTCACTCCACAAGTTCCACCATCTAATTGGTTGTTTTAGCTGGTCTTCACTCCCCAAGTTTCACCATCTAATTGGTTGTCTTAGCTGGTCTTCACTCCCCAAGTTCCACCATCTAATTGGTTGTTTTAGCTGGTCTTCAATCCCCAAGTTCCACCATCTAATTGGTTGTCTTAGCTGGTCTTCACTCCCCAAGTTCCACCATCTAATTGGTTGTCTTAGCTGGTCTTCACTCCCCAAGGTCCACCATCTAATTGATTGTCTTAGCTGGTCTTCACTCCCCAAGGACCACCATCTAATTGGTTGTCTTAGCTGGTCTTCACTCCCCAAGGTCCACCATCTAATTGGTTGTCTTAGCTGGTTTTTACTCCCCAAGTTCCACCATCTGATTGGTTGTCTTAGCTGGTCTTCACTCCCCAATTCCACCATCTAATTGGTTGTCTTAACTGGACTTCAGTCCCCAATTTCCTTGATTTTGTTGGTTGTCTTAGCTGTTCTTCATTCCCAAGTTCCACAATTTAATTGGTTTTTTTAGCTGGTCTTCACTCCCCAAGTTCTACCATCTAATTGGTTGTCTTAGCTGGTCTTCACTCCCCAAGTTCCACCATCTAATTGGTTGTTTTAGCTGGTCTTCACTCCCCAAGTTCCACCATCTAATTGGTTGTCTTAGCTGGTCTTCACTCCCCAAGGTCCACCATCTAATTGGTTGTCTTAGCTGGTCTTCACTCCCCAAGGTCCACCATCTAATTGGTTGTCTTAGCTGGTCTTTACTCCCCAAGTTCCACCATCTGATTGGTTGTCTTAGCTGGTCTTCACTCCCCAAGGTCCACCATCTAATTGATTGTCTTAGCTGGTCTTCACCCCCAAGTTCCACCATCTAATTGGTTGTCTTAGCTGGTCTTCACTCCCCAAGGTCCACCATCTACTTGGTTGTCTTAGCTGGTCTTTACTCCCCAAGTTCCACCACCTGATTGGTTGTCTTAGCTGATCTTCACTCTTCAAGTTGCACCATCTAATTGGTTGTCTCAGCTGGTCTTCACTCTCCAAGTTCCAATTTTTAATTGGGTGTCTTAGCTGGTCTTCACTCCCCAAGTTCCACCATCTAATTGGTTGTCTTAGCTGGTCTTCAGTCTCCAAGTTCTACCATCTAATTGGTTCTCTTAGCTGGTCTTAACTCTCTAAGTTCTACCATCTAATTGGTTGTCTTAGCTGGTCTTCACTCCCCAATTCCATCATCTAATTGGTTGTCTTAGCTGGTCTTCATTCTCCAAGTTACACCATCTAAATGGTTGTCTTAGCTGGTCTTCACTCCCCAAGTTCCACCATCTAATTGGTTGTCTTAGCTGGTTTTCACTCCCCAAGTTCCACCATCTAATTAGTTGTCTTAGCTGGTCTTCTCTCCCTAAGTTCCATCATCTAATTTGTTGTCTTAGCTGGTCTTCACTCCCCAAGTTCCACCATCTAATTGGTTGTCTTAGCTGGTCTTCATTCTCCAAGTTCCACCATCTAATTGGTTATCTTAGCTGGTCTTCACTCCCCAAGTTCCACCATCTAATTGGTTGTCTTAGCTGGTCTTCAGTCCCCAAGTTCCACCATCTAATTGGTTGTCTTAGCTGGTCTTCACACCCCAAGTTCCACCATCTAATTGGTTGTCTTAGCTGGTCTTCATTCTCCAAGTTCCACCATCTAATTGGTTGTCTTAGCTGGTCTTCACTCCCCAAGTTCCACCATCTAATTGGTTGTCTTAGCTGATCTACACTGCAACCCACCTACAGATTCAACTTGTTTTTTTTCTATTCAAAGCAACCAGCCATTTTTACCTGGCTCCCTAGCACATTCGGCAATACATCTGGGAGGCCAACATTTTCTCGCCTACCCATCATTTTCTCTCCAGCACTGGTAAACTACCATAATAGCTTCATCCACAGCTACTGGTACAACACTTACCATTAACATTTAATGCAAGAACAGCAACTTCGCCCATGTCAGACTTTATCCGTTTTCAGTTAGACCTTTGGTGGTCACGTATAAACTACAAAACAGCTAGTCATTTGACACAGCGGCTCAACACGGCCTTTAGCGCCTCATTTTTTTCTTGCATGCATCCTTCTGCTCAATTATTTTTTCACTGATGTGCTCTTTCAGCATTTGTTCTTGCTGATTCAATAATCTGTATCGACTTCCGTCTCAAAGGGGAGTATTGTAGTGACCTACATTCCGCGGGCTCACATACATTCTCTGTGCGTGATTTGGCTCAGCTCAGCCAATCAGCGCCAGTAGAAGAGGATGTATACCTATGCGTCCTGAAGGAGAAATTCTCTGCCAAGATTTGAAGAATCTTCCTCTCGCACCAGGAACTTCGAACCAGTAACACGTACATGTGACGGTAAGATTTTGCACCTTGGCCTCCGGCTTTCCGGCGCAATGGCACATTCCCTTTTGTAACCTCATTTTATGTGTAACTTTAACCATACAAGTTAACCAACATTATTTGTGGTGGATTGGCAGTATCGGTAGAGGGTCGGACGCCATGCTTTCCAGCATAGTGACGCCCCTTTACGATCTGAGTTCAAATCCCGCCGAGGTTGACTTTGCCTTTCATCCTTACGGGGTCGATAAAATAAAGTACCAGTAATGCACTGGGTAATTGCTGGTCTTGTGCCTAAAGTAGAAACAATTATTTGTGCTACAACAAAATAAACATACATTTCATCCCTAATTTCTGCTGTTGACGTCATTATTATATTACTCGTGTCTCAATAACATTTATAATCCATGCTGCTAAAATTTCTATAAGCATGTCTATGTCACTTGTTGATTTTATACTGTATTTTCTTTTCAATTTTCTAAGTTTAGTTTGTTTAACATGTTCACCTACTTTGTAATTTGTTAAAGTTTTTATGTCAGATCGGAGAAGGTTTATTTGGCGATTGATGTTCTCTCGCCAAGTAGATTTCTTGTGGGAATTCCTGTTTTTTTCATTTTCACTCCACATAAGTGAGTGGTGACTTTAGTCGATGCATAATAGAGATGATTTAAATCAGTAATGTTTAGTTTGTTTGTGATTATTATTATTATTATTATTGTTGTTGTTGTTGGTGAAGCCACGCTTCTTATCGCCTCCAGTTTTTTTTTCAACAGTTTACCTCGTTTTCAACCGTTCTAAACCTTTTATTCAAGTTTTAAATTTGATAAAAGTTTAGAAGAAGTGACCCACCTAATACAGGGGTTCACTCGTAAATAATACGGCACCCCTTTACGGGGTGTCGTATTTGTGTAAAAATATTTTTTGAAAAAAAAAATGTCAACATGGATAACACAAGAAAGAGAGAGAGAGAGAGCGCTGTCAGACAACACAGAGAGAGGGAGACTTTATCAGCATGTCAACAAGACAGCGTTCCAGCGGAGGTAAATATAAACGAAAATATTACAAAGGAAAAGAGGATTGTTACAGATTTAAAATTACCAAATATTTCTAACACAAACAACACCAACAACAACACCATCAATAACAACAGCAACAACAAAAATAACAGCGGTAAAGTCGAGAACGACAATAACAAAAATAACAGCGGTAAGGTCGAGAACGACAATAACAATGACAATAACAACAGCCACAACAACAATAATAGTAGGAACAGTATCAACAAAAAACAACAATAATAACAACAGCCACAATAACAGTAACAACAGCAACAGTATCAACGAAAACACCAACATCTGTACCAACAAAAACATCAACAATGACATCGATACCTGTAACAGCGATCTCAGCACCACCAGTAAGACCAGTAGTGGCAGCAATAGTGGTGCTGCTGAAAAAGGGACCACTTCTTTTGCAAGTGTCGCCCGAAATATCGAGACAGTGTTAGTCACAGAGGAGGAGATGGCAGTCGCAAGGGCCATGGTGACAAGAAGCGCCAATAGAGTCTCCTTGAAACCTCCACCCGATTTTTTTCAAGGACCAGCAGCTACGGACGGTGACTTACCGCACCGTAAGCAAAATCTCACATCGGGTGGAGAGAGCCACGGAGGCTCAAATCCAAAAGGCCTTGGGGTGCGTCTGGGCACGCAAAACCCACATCACCCGAGGCAGAAATACGCCACAGTAGACGTACCCCCCCCCCCCCCCCCCCCCCAGGAAGCGAAGTCTCACTCTTTGGAAACCCTAAAGAGTGAGGAGACAGTCTTGGTGCCCTCCTACTGCGGCCAGAAAATTGTGAGGGTCAAAGTGACCCAGGTCCCACCCGACGTGCCCATACCTTGGCTGGCCGCGTCTGACCCTTGCTGGAATCGAGGACAGGACGACCATGCAGCAAGTAGAGAGAATAGGGAGAGAGAACTGGTCAGGTATAGGCATGCAAATGCTTATACAAACTGACCAGGAATGTATCGACGCTATCCCCGATATCATAGACATCGAGGAAGGAGTCCAACTCCCTATAAGCGTAGAAGGAAGACGGCCAAAATGTTATCTCTGTGGGTCGAAGGGTCACCTCAGGGCCTTTTGCCCGCAGAAGACAGCGAAGAAGGCCCCTCTCCTTCCAATACCTGGTCCGCTGCTACCAAGAGCAGGGCAGGAAACAAACGCAGAAACCCCTTCCACGGTGAGTAGGATGGCAACGTCCGTGGCACCCGTACCAAGGCCACGGACAACTAAAGCAGCAGCATCAGTGGCGGCAACACCAATAGCTACATTTGAAGTAGCTACACCAGCAACAAAATTGCCGAAGAGGGCTCCACTACCTCCACCAACAGCCGTGGAGCACATACCCCTCCCAGACGCCACGGAATCCGATATTGAGTTTGAGGCGGGAGTGAAGTGACAAACGGTCTGCCACAAAAAAGAAAAAAGAAAAAAAACCCTTAGATTCACCCTCCAAAAGCGAAGGCACACAAAGAGGGGTAAAGGCAGCAAGGAAACTTGCAGCAACACCACCGCCATCACCATCACCACCACAAGCACCACCGCCAACAACAACCACACCACCACCAGCATCATCAAAAACAGCAACAACGCAAACAAAACACACACACCAAACAGCACACAGCCATAAACACGGCAAAAAAAGAACTCATACAATATATAAAGCAGCACACAGACATCACAAAAAAAAAACTACTACACCCCACCAACACCAAGAACTCTCCCGACAAACATAAGCATCATTGAAATCTCAATAGAACAGTACAAACCTTTAAAACAAAAATTCCCCAACGCAGTTGGAGACTTCAGAGGGTCGGTTACCAAGAGGATATACACTGACATCCTCTTGGAAACAACCATGACCAGCCAAAGGGACGGTTCACCACACGATCAAGGTAAGTGACCCTTTCTCACTTGCCCCGTTTCTCATCCAACATGGCCGTACTCAGAATAGGCAGTATAAATGCACGTGGCCTGGGGTCATCTTGGAAGCAGGGTCACCTGCTCAACGACCTCAGGTCACTAAACATAGATGTGGTGGCCATCAGTGAGACCAGAATCTCCGAAGCACAAGCCTTCGTACCGATCTTCGGCGGCTACGATGTATACGCATCTCCCAGCCGTCCAGGATCGGGGGGAGGGGTTGCCGTCCTTTTTCGGAGAGGCTTGGATCTCGCCATACGGGCCATCTTCCTAGACCCAGAAGGTAAGTCGGTGGTACTGGATGTGACAGGCAGCGAAGGCAATGCTTTCAGGCTAGTAGCCGTCTACGCTCCAACAGGGGCAGGGTGGCCAGATTTCTTCAGACGTCTAGAGACCTTTCTTGGAACGTCCCGCTCTTTAGTGTTAGTGGGCGACTGGAACGGTATCTTGGATGCATGCTGGGATTGTGTGAGGCTAGTGGATAGGGGAGGAGGGTGCAAGAGCCTCACCAACCTGCTCAGACGTTTTGAACTGTCTGACAGGTATCGACTGGATCACCCGAATGTGCCAATGTGGACATGGACAAATCCATCGAGTCGTCCAGGTCGTATCTCGATAGGGTATTCTGCGGAGAACTAGATAAGACTAGTATAAGTTGTCCACAATTTAAAATAATCGACTACACAGACAACAAATTTGTAATCTGTGAGATCGACATAGACAGATTTCATAGACAAGGGCCCTGTTACTGGAAGCTGAACGCGTCTTTCCCGGCGCGCAAAGCCTACAGAGACTGGATTAGCGTATTAGTTAAGCGGGCGTTGACGGGAGCGGTCGTCAACAACAGGTGGTGGTTCGCCCTGAAAAGGGCAATTAAGGTAGAGTCGATTAGGTTTAGCAAAGGATTAGTGATAGAGGAAAATAGAGTAGAGGGAGAGCTAGAAGAAGCGTTTAGGACTGGCATCGCAACCGACGTGCTTGCGGCGAGATTGGCACTCGACCAATTCTTCAACGCAAAACACGAAGGCTGCGTTGTCAGAGCTAGAGCGCGTGCTCTGAAACACGAGGGGACAAAAGCCGTCCAATGGGCCCGGGTGGCAGAGGCGCGACGTGGCAACAAAGCCACAATTCGGGCTTTGTCTGACCAAAACGGGTGCGTGTTGCTCGAACCCGAGCAGATGTGTGAAGCTTTTCAGCAGCACTTTGCTGAACTGTTCGGGAGCAGCGGCGGCCCGGATCGGGGCATGGACTTCAGTGCATACCTGGACGGACTGCCTCGGCTCTCGACGACCGCAGCACAGTGTTGCGAAAAGCCAATAACAGCCGGTGAAATACGGGAAGTGATGGCTAACTGCACGAGGGGTAAATCGCCAGGTTTGGATAGTCTGCCCTACGAGCTTTATGCATTTATGCCAGACTTGTTCGGTGACCTCTAGGCAGACGTCTACTGCAACTGGCAGCAGAACGGGAGCATTCCCAGTTTTCTGAGCCGGGGAGCGGTGGCGCTGCTGAGAAAAGACCCGAACAAGGGGGATGTTATCGATAATTTCAGGCCCATAACCCTGCTAAACGCAGAGTTCAAGATTTTGGCCAAGGTGTTAGCAACGAGGTTGGCGCTTGTCGTCAAGGGTCTGGTGGGAGAGGCTCAGATATGCGCCATTCCGGACAGATCCATACACGACAACCTCCACCTCATGCGATACATCATAGAGAGGGTGGTTAAGGAACCTGGCACGGGTGGGGCCCTGATCAACTTGGATCAATCCAAAGCATTCGATAGGGTCGACCATCGGTACCTGGCGGCGGTCCTCGAGGCAGCCGGTTTCGGGCCCGTTTCAGGGGTTGGATCGCTGCGATGTACAGCGACATCTGCTCAGTTGTGAGGGTGAACGGTCACCTGTCGCAGCCTTTCAGCATCATGCGCTCAGTCCGCCAGGGTTGTCCCCTCTGGGGCGATGAGGGGCGTCCACGCGAACTAGGATGCGGGAAGTCCGAGTCGGCTTACGTCGACGACGTCACTTTGGTGGTGTCGAGCACCAGACACATCCAGATGCTCGGCACCGCTCTCAAGGAATACGAAGCGGTGACAGGAGCAAATATAAACCAGGAAAAGTCGGTAGGCTTGCAACTCGGCACCTGGAGAGGCAAGTCCATGACGTCCGACAGCGTCGTGGGGCGTTGGACGGACGGACCGGTTAAATTGCTCGGGGTCTGGTTCGGACCGGACCTCCAGATGGAGAAAAACTGGAACGAGGTGACGAACAAGGTGGCCTCCCTCACCCAGAAATGGGCCGAGAGGAAGCTGTCCCTGAAAGGCCGGGCGGAGGTGGCGAATGCGTACATCGCATCCGTCATCTGCTACCGCCTCACCGTCGTCCCTTGCTCCAGCCCAATTCTCACCAAAATGGAGCGCCTCCTCTTCCGCTTTTTGTGGAAGGGATGCGCTCCCATGGTCAGACGATCCATCTGCTGTCAACACCCGTTGCGTGGAGGACTGGGAATGCCATGGCTGATGATGCGCAAACATGCGCTGAGGCTGCGACATCTCTGGTGCTTTCTTGACGGTGAACAGGTGTGGTCGCCGTTCGCCAGGCACGTTTTCCCACAGCTCGTCTCCTTGACGGAGCTGCAGTCCTGGGTCAGAAAAAGACCGAGGGATAGCGCTTGGAAACTGGAATGTCTCCAGGCGCTCACTGCCCTCTGCCAGCTGGGCACCAGTATCGGTGGAACATCCACCTCGGCGTTCTATAGAGGACTAGTGGAGAGGAAGAGCGACGACGTTCTCGGAGAGATCCTGGGCGTCGAAGAAGATCAGCTGTTTGCTCTCTTCCGGAGAACTTTCAGCCCAGGGCCTATGGATAAGTTCCAAAAATCCCTGGCCTGGCAGTGCCACCGGGGAGCGCTGCCTTTCGAGATAAGCTCTACAGGCACGGAAGTGCCGCCAGCCGAGCCTGTCCGAGATGCGCGCAGAGCGACAAAACCGTCGTGCACGCACTCGTTCAGTGCCCGAGCATTGCTGACTTGTGGAGCTATGTCGAACAGTTGCTGTCGCGTGTAGGACTGATCCGGTTATCGACTGAGTCCATTGTGCAGATGGTCTCGCCGTCTTCCTTCGAGGAGGAAGGGCAGGCGGTTTTCATCTGCCTGGGGGTCATGGCGAAAGAGATTGTGTGGTGGACAAGGTTGAAAGGGTTAAAGACAGACACTTTCCTCTTCGGCGAATCCCTAATTAACTTTTTCAAGTTTCACTTGAAGAGGAAAATCAGGGTGGAGAGGCAAGTGCTGCCTTCTAGCAAGTTTGTTGAAAGGTGGGTGAATGTAGCGAGAATGGTCCGAGTGAACGGGACCACTCTGAATATACGTCTGTAGTTTGAGAGATGGAAAAATTGAGGGCGCTTGCTCTGGTGGTCAAGGTGGCCGTGGTCTTTTGGAGGTTTCCCCCCTATTGGGGAATTTTTCATTGTTTCAATTTTCATTTTTATTGTTTATATATATGTTTCGATGTCTTTTTTTTTTTCTTTTCTTATATAAATAATAAAAATATTTACACGCACAAAACCCACATCGTACCGCCCTGTACCGACCTGTGCCGTCTGTAATGTTTTTCTTGATGTCAGCCCTTGTGGCCAATAAAGAAATCATTATTATTATTATTATTGCTCTTTGAGTCTCAGTCATTGATGTTAGTTAACTGGAAAGTTTGTTGAAATGAATATCAAGCCACTACCTGCAGCCTCAGATATTCAGGACGTATCGGAGGGTTCTTGCTGTTCCCAGCAAGCATGCCTTTTGAAGTGTTCCAAAAATCGGGGCGGGACCAATTTTCTTTAACCAATCCTGGAAACTCCTTGAGTTCCAAATCCTTTTTACCTCCCACTTTAAGTCCTGGTATCGGTTAATTTTCTCCCTCTCCTTCTCTTGCACTCTCGTGTCGAATGGGCAGGTCACATCCACAATCAGGCACGATCTTTTTTCTTTGTCCCAAACCACCAGGTCAGGTCTATTGTGTTCCAGTTTCTTGTCCGTCTGTATCCTAAAATCCCACAGCACCTTCACCTGACTGTTCTCCATCACCGCCTCTGGCTTATGCTCATACCACTTCTCAGAATGTGGTAAATTGTTTACTTTGCATAGGTGCCAGTGGATCACCTTGCCCATCACATCATGTCTCCAGCCCTTATAGTGGGTCTGGGCTAGGTGTTTACACTCGGATACAATGTGAACCACAGTCTCCTCTCTCTCTCCACAGATCCTGCACAGTGGGCTAGCCTCCTCCTTGTAAATATGGTGTTTCAGCCACTTCGTTTTGAGGGCCTGCTCTTGCGCAGCCATTAGCATTCCTTCTGTAGCCTTTTTAAGGTCTCCACTTTTCAACCAGTTCCATGTCTGTGGATCTCTGAATTCCGTTTTCTCAAAGAAGGTACTTATAAGGGATTTTCATGAAGGCTGCTCTTTCTCCTTGTTGTTATTTCCTCCTTGGACATCCCCTGGTCTATTGTCCTCTCGTTCAGTACAATTCTGAGCATTGGCTCCTTACTATCGGTCACGTATTTGTGTAGATTGTTTTTCTCCATCTGAACACAGTCCTCTATGCTGATAAGACCTCTTCCACCTTCAGATCTCCTTAAGTAGAGTCTATCGACATCACTCCTCTTGTGGAACATGTTGTAGATAGTCAATAGCTTCCTAGTCTTCCTATCCATTTCTTTTTGTTCAGCAACATTCCATCTCAGAATTTCCGCACTGTACCTAATAATAGACACAGCTCGGAAATGTACTGCACTTATAGCATTCCTACTTTTCAGATGTGACTTTAACACGTTCCTCATTCTCCGAATGTATTCAGATCTTATCAATTCCTTCATTTTTTGTTCTTGATGTCATCAGCCTCCAGAACACCCAAATACTTGTATCCTTTATTATTATTATTATTATTATTATTATTATTATTGGCAGGTGGATTGGCAGTATCGGTGGAGGGTCGGACGTCATGCTTTCCAGCATAGTTACGTCCCTTTACGATCTGAGTTCAAATCTAGCCGAGGTTAACTTTGCCTTTCATCCTTACGGGGTCGATAAAAATAAAGTACCAGTAATGCACTGGGTAATTGCTGGCCTTGTGCCTAAAGTAGAAACAATTATTATTATTATTATTATTATTATTATTATTATTATTATTATTATTATTATTATATAAAATGTATGTGTGTGTGTGTGTGTATGTGTGTGTATGTGTGTGTGTATGTATGTGTGTGTGTGTGTGTGTGTGTGTGTGTGTGTGTGTGTGTGTGTGTGTGTGTGTGTGTGTGTGTGTGTGTGTGTGTGTGTGTGTGTGTGTGTGTGTGTGTGTGTGTGTGTGTGTGTGTGTGTGTGTGTGTGTATGTGTGTGTGTGTGTGTGTGTGGATTTACTTGCATGAGTTGAGTTCAAACTTAAAAGAAAAATAAAAAAAATGTTCTGAACATAAAACGTCTCGGTTGACAAAGGGTGTCTCGAGTAACAAACGCACAAGCTAACAACAACGGTTAGCAACAAGCTTGGACTATCGGCGGGAAAGCACCACTTGCTGTGTAGTTAGTTATTATGGTGATATCTTTCACACACAGTCCTCAATTTCACTATATTTCTCTCTCGATATTTCGTATGGAAAAAAAAAGAAAAAGTTTTGGCTTACGAACATTTCGGGTGACGAACGGCTGTCAGGAACGAATTAAGTTCGTGAACCGACGTTACACTGTATCAGATGTAATTATACCTACGTGTTTCTTTTAGTTAGTTAGTTTGTTTGTTTGTTTGTTTGTTTGTTGTATTTGTTGTTTTTTCTTTGTTCTTTTGATCGGTTCTGATGAATCCTGTTGACTTATTTCCATGATGTCGGAAGATGGAAGGAAGGCGGTGGTAATAGCGAAAGAGAAGTTATGTAGAATGAGATTAATAAAGCGCTCACGCACACACTCAGCAATTACTTAGCACATACACTTGCTTCTACATACTTCTACAGAGCGTGTATGGTGCAGGTACACACTCATCAATTACAGTAGAATAACATAACAAATACGTTTTAAATATATACATAAATAACATTATAAATTGCTCGCGATTCTTTCAGAAAGAAGATTTTGGTTTAAATATCCTGTTATACAGAGAGAGAGAGGTAGTGAAGGGAATTCATGAAAAGCTAGATTAAATATATAGGTTAATTTGCCTTACCGTATTAATTTGTCCCATCACATATTTTAAAATTGAAATTTCGTCCATCCGCGTGTAGATTTAACCTTTAAGCCGCCATGGGTCGAAATATAAAAATAGGCAGTGAATTGACTCAACTGTTAGAACGATAGAATGTTTTGTGGTATTTGTACTGGTTCTCTGGACCCTCTGATTTCAAATCTCGCTTAAATCAATTTTGCCTATCGTCCTTTCAAGACAACAATGATAAACGTACATTCCACTTGACCTCTGATCCCAGCTTCTTGAGAGACGATATCCACATGGCTGATCATAAATCAATCTCATATACACATCCTTCTAACTATAGCACTATTATAAATACAAGGTGTTAAGGAATCTAAGGGCCAGAGAGAGCGAAGCAAGCAGTCCGTGTTAAGGTTAACAATGTAGCAGACCTTTCACTCTATCTCTCTCCCTTGGCCTTACTGGTTCTCACCTTCTCGGCCACAGACACAGCCAGACAGCCGGCCATGCCTGCCTGACAGATTGACCACTACTACTACGACAATAATGTATTCTAAGAATAGACACACACACACACACACACACATAGTAAGTTTAATTTGTTTAGTGCTATGCCCCCACCTATTCTTTTGTCTTCCAGTCATATTCCAGCAGCAGCAGCCAGTAATTAATGTAAGGGAAAGTCATGTCATAAATATTATTACACGATGTTCAAAGTGAATATTGTTGTTATAAAATAAACGTTGTTAACAACTCAACCATGGCATTATTCTTCTCATCAAAACACACTCTGAATAACATCTTATTCACTACAACTGGTGACCCCGAGAAACGAACACACAGCCTTCTCACTATCCACTACAACTGGTGACCCCGAGAAACGAACACACAGCCTTCTCACTATTCACTACAACTGGTGACCCTGAGAAACGAACACACAGCCTTATCACTATCCACTACAACTGGTGACCCCGAGAAACGAACACACAGCCTTCTCACTATCCACTACAACTGGTGACCCCGAGAAACGAACACACAGCCTTATCACTATCCACTACAACTGGTGACCTGACCCCGAGAAGCTATCTGCTACAAGTGTTTATTTTCAATATAGAAATAATAAAAAGAAAGAGGAAACAAAAGAAAAGAAAGAATAGAAAAATACAGAAAAAAAAGAGGAGGGAAAGAAAAAGATCGGGAAGGGGAAGGGATGACAAAAGCTCTGGTGTCACAGAAGAGAGGGGAGGAGTGAAGGGGAGGGTGTTTGGGCTTTGGACCTAGGGCAAGAGGGCAGAAGTGCTGCGCCCCGCTGACAAGACGGTAAAAGCATTCCCCCGGACGATGGTCAGTGACACCCGCTGCAAAAGCCACCCAAACTCGTGGGTCTCACTCCCCAGACGGGCCGCCGACGTTCCGATATTATGGAGGAGCTCAGCATTTATGTGGCTCACACACGTGGAGGCCAAGGTGTTGGGCTACTCCGATACGAGTGCACTCATCATCAAGAAGGGTTCCGGTTGATGAGGAGGACACCGAATAGAGCCACGCGCCGCTGTTGGGCTGAGAACCGGAGCGGAGGCAGGCGAGGCGGTTTTGGTCCAAGCCAGACACAATCCGCCTGACTGAGGACTTGCAAATATATAAGATTAAACAAAACGACAATCAATTCACCACCAAATGTGTCACACACAACCACCTTAGTACTCACCTACGACCTCGGAGCCCCATAACTTAGATAACATTCTCTGGTGGAAAGACTAACGGACCCACTTGTACGCAGGGAGAAGAATAGATAAATTTACCTTTGGAAGATTAGTCTGTTTTCGACTCAACAAAAGACAGTCTGCTTCCCGGCAACAGAGAGATTGTTTTCACTCAGCTTGTAATGTAGTGACATATACACTATACACTGTCACTAGCCAGCCTTGGTGAGGTTGACACTAGTTGAGGGGGTAATGTAGTGACATATACACTACACTCTCACTAGCAATAATCTAGCGTTAAAAAATATGTTGCCACGAAGAAAGCTATAAAAAAATCGAGGAAGATATTTACGATTCCGCAAATATGCGGTGGTTTCCACGCAAATAACCAGGACCGCGAATAACCAGGATCGCGAATGTATATATCATATATACATATGTATGTGTGTGTAGGAAAGAAAGAAAAGAAAAGAGATAAGGAGAGGGAGAGCGAGAGAGAGTGTGTAAAATGGAGAGGCTGAAAATGAGGTAGAGAGAGAAATTAGTAGAAGTTATGGTAGATATTTGTTAGAGCAACTAGAAAGTTGAAGGAGTGGAAGAATGTTGGCCAAAATATTCAAGATATTTGGGATGTTGTTGGGGAAAAATTAACTGTTTTTAGGTTTGGCTATTTTGGAAGTGTCTGTACCACCACCATCACCACCACCACGATGTCAAGGTTGTTTGCAGCAATAATGCATAAGGTGCGTTTTATATATATATATATATATATATATATAATATGAAATACGTCCCTTCACGCACAAGGCGCCAAGGTACGCATGTATTGTCCAACCAAGTGCCAATGTGGTTCAATGGCGGGTTAATAAATTAACGAGCATGGTTCTCCGTTTTATTTTTGGGATTCGAAACCGATCGGTAAAGGTAACTATAGTAGGTAAAGTCAATTTTTTTAAAATTTATTTTGAAACTTTTTCATTATTTACTAAACCTTGTTTATATTTGTTCTGGCTCGTTAATTTATTAACCCGCCATTGAACCACATTGGCACTTGGTTGGACAATACATGCGTACCTTGGCGCCTTGTGCGTGAAGGGACGTATTTCATATTACTACTACCTCCACTAACGTTGAGAACAAACCGGGTCATTCCGACTGCTGCTGGCAACAGCGGTGGCTAGTTTGACCTACCTCCTTTTGCCTATATCTTTGCTACGGCCCTTGATAAACCTGTTCTACATCATCCACTCTCATCCCAGGAACAGTTTTTGATAGCGCTAGTTTGTGATTTAAATTCAGGAATTTTATATTCTTTGAATGAAAAGAACCTTCTGACGAGAATCTCTCTTTGCAACGAAGGCCGTATGGTCTCCGTTTTATTTTTGGGATTCGAAACCGATCGGTAAAGGTAACTATAGTAGGTAAAGTCAATTTTTTAAAATTTATTTTGAAACTTTTTCATTATTTACTAAACCTTGTTTATATATATATATATATATATATATATATATATATATATATATATATATATATATATATATATATATATATATATATATATATAATAATAATAATAAAATGTGGAGAGGAAGCACACGAGTTAGGATATACATATATATATATGAAAACAGGGAGAAAGAGACGATTATTAGGAAGAAAAATTTTTTTTTTTCCAATTCACAATGGATTACAGCCATGAACAACTCCCTTTCCTCGACATCCTCATCAAGAAAACAAACAACAAAATAGAAACAGACATATACTACAAACCTACAGACTCCAAACAATACCTTCCATTCAACTCGTGCCACCCTAGACACACCAAAATGGCAATTCCTTATAACCTAGCCAGAAGGATCTGCACAATAGTTTCAGATAAATACACATGCTACACACGACTAGAAGAATTAAAAAACACACTTATCAGCAGAAACTACCCACCATCCCTAATCACCAATGGATTCTAACGTGCCCTAAAACTAGACATCCAGGAACTCAGACACCCCAAACCCAGGAATGAACCGCAACAGAAAACTCTACCATACATCTCCACACACAACCCCCTCAACAATGAGGCATTCGACACCATCCTCCAGAATATTCCTTTACTAAAAGGAGACCCAAGAATGAACAAAATCCTCCAAACACACATCATAAAGAGCAAAAGACAACCTAAATCCATAAAAAACATCCACACACAAGCCAAAATCCAACAGACCCTCACAATGAACCCTACAGTAACAAAATGCGGAAGGCCCAACTGTGGCATATGCATAAATCTAATAGAAGGTTCAACATTCCATTTTAAACAAGGACAGCGTTTCACAGTTAAACACAACTTTACATGTGCATCTGAAAACCTAATCTATGTTTTGACCTGCTCAGGTTGTCAAGAGCACTACATAGGACAGACAAAAAACAGCCTCCGTCAACGCATGACCGTCCATAAATCACAAATTAAAATACAGGAATACAGAAAGATTGCATTTAGTGAACATATCGCCAATTGTGCTCACAACCAACATCCCAACTTTAACATTTTCCCCATTTACAAATTCATAGACAACGCTACTTTCATCCAACGTACCAATAATGAAACATATTTCATTAACAAATTCCAACCCCTACTTAATGCTCTAAAAATCGGACTAATCTAAAACTGCAACAAACAATCAAACATTTACAAGAGTTACCTCCCTCACACCCTACCTAATCCTTTTTCTTAAATAAATTAAATATCATCCAGCAAGAATTGCTTCCCCCTGCATATTAACTCTCTAAAAAGAGAAATCATATCAAACCTCAGTCCACGATTTTCCTCCATCATGGAATCATGGATCAACTAACCACTCTTGCTATATTAACACATTTTGATCTGCTTAACTTCAAGAACTATGCCTGTAAATAACATTATTTTTTCTTCCACATTGACTTTTCATGCACGTTTTTTTTCCTTTTTCTTTTTTCTTTTCACTTCATAAACCTTGTTTGTAAATAACATTATTCTTTCTGCACCTTCTGTTTAACATGTGCGACACCACACTAATACATTTCACTATCATTTGATAATGCATAAAAATGCTGAAACCGGTAATAGACAATTATTAAATATATAAATAGATAAATAAATGCCATTGTTAAATAATGAATAAATCAACTAATACCTTAACACTTCACACAAAGTAAAACATTTCGTTTTAATCATTTTATAACCCAGAAA
This sequence comes from Eledone cirrhosa, assembly GCA_964016885.1. Taxonomy (NCBI): domain Eukaryota; kingdom Metazoa; phylum Mollusca; class Cephalopoda; order Octopoda; family Eledonidae; genus Eledone; species Eledone cirrhosa. The sequence goes on from OZ024741.1 coordinate 20,995,343, forward strand.
AAAGAGAGAGAGAGAAACAAAAAGGAAAAAAATATATTTTTCCTCCTAATAATCGTCTCTTTCTCCCTGTTTTCATATATATATATATATATAGTAATAATAATAAATTAGAAGACTAAAATCCAATATTCACTTCGGCGTTTACAGATTGACTTTGTCAGTTTCAGAAGATCCCGTTAAGGGTGAAAGCAGCGATTCTTTGCTTAAACTTTAATCTGTTATTTCAATAAATATATATATATATATATATATAAAATAAAGTTAAATAAAAGTCAAATGATTAAAATTTAGCTTCATTTATTACTGCTATATATATTTCAGTGACAGCCATCTTTGGCTGTGACCTCTTCAGGCAGTTTGAATTAGTATGGTATAGACAAGTACATATGTTGTTTAGGTGTATGATATTGTCAATACTCTGATATGCCCAGTTCCTTGTTGGGTTGTTAATTCACTGGGGAACTGGAGTCATATGAATTCAAACAAACGAATTTTCGTGTCACAGGTCCCCTTCTCCTCTCATTGGTCAGATATTAGAACATTCCTCATTCTAAGTGTTATTGTTGGAGTTAGCTTAAAAATTGATAAAATGGTAGAAGGGACAAGGTGTTAAAGGAACAAAATAACAAAAAAAGTGTCAAACTTCCCATTGTTCAGTTCTGAGAGCATTCCTCAGTCAGAAGTCTATAGAATTCTTTCTGGGGTGAGGCTCCCTGTAGTGTTTTTGCCTGCTATTGTTCAGTACATTTGACCTCCACCATTATTTTGGTACTGTTGTTGTTGTAGTGGTCAGCTTATATCTTGCTGCTGCTAACAATTTAGAAGTATCCAGTTTCTGTTTTCTCTTCATCCCTCCCGCCACCATCGTAGTGGTGGTGGTGTTGGTGGTGGTGGGGGGGGGGGTTATTTCATGTATATGAAGAAATATAAGGCAATAAATGAAGAAAACAGAAAATAAATAAATAATATAATAAAATAAAATAATTAATATAATTTGTGTAATTTGAAAATAAATAAATAAATAGAGAATAAAGAATAAAGAGTAAATGAGAGATTGGTGAAAAAGTAATGATAATGTATATGGAGAAGTGAGAAATAATGTAGGATAAAGTGTGTGTGTGTGTGTGCTATAACCAATTTCAAGGTCAGAATATGTTGGATAGATTGGTATGATACAAGATGTTAAGATGAGATATTCAATGTGTTTGTGTTATAATCTATCTCAACTTAAAATAAATATAAGGTGATACAGTGAAGAGGGCAGAAAACAAATAACAAATTAATAAAGAGAAATCAAGATTTAAGATTGGAACTTGAAAGTCAGAAATCTGGTAAATTAAAAGTGTTTGTGTTATAGATGTTGGCCAAATTATTATGGCTGTGTCCGATTCTATCTCTAGGCTATCATGGTGTCTGCTCCGCCTGGGTTGTTCCCTATGGCTTGAGGGGAGTTCACAACCTAGGGTGTTGTTATTGCCCATATAGCTTGAGGGAGGTCTGGCCGAGAGGTGTTTTCATGTTCTGTAGAAGTCCCTATAGCTTGAGGGGAGTTCACATCTTCTTGTGTTGCTACTGTCCATATATTTTGAGAAAGGTCCCGGCTCTAAGGTGTCTGCATGTCCCGAAGAAGTCGGTTCTGAGGTTTATCAGGCCGCTTCCACCTCTTAGTATCTCGAGGGTCTCGTTCAGGCATAGTTTGCATATGCAAGATCCCCCTTTATCGGGTGGTACTTTCCTGATTATGTACCAGGCCAGAGAGTATGGGGTCCTGTCCAGCTTAAGCTTCCAGATCAGGTCGGAGAGAGCTGTGCTTTTCCTTTTGGCCTCCTTCTTGAATGAATGGCGATGGTTGTACCAGCGGTCCTTAAAGCTCGTTGATGTGGCTCCTATGTAGAGGTGTTCGGAGTTGGGGGTTTTAACCCTACAACCGTACACTATGTTCTTCTTGAAACATTCATTACCAAGGGGGCATGATTCGGGGTTTCTACAGTTGCAGAGGGTGGTCGGCCTCTGCGTGCCTAGATTAGGGTTCTCATTATGTGTTATATGTTGGTCTTCCCCCATGCTCGGTGGGGGGTCCTTGGGTCTGTTTGTGTTTCTTGGGTGGGCTCTGGGTCCCCCCTTCCCTCCTTTCACATGGTTCTGCTGAGTGTTTGTATTGCCATCTTCTGGTTGTGTGTGGTTTTTAAGCCTACTTCTGTTGATGCTAGCTATGTGTTGGGCCAAATTTCTCGTGGTGGAATACGAGAGCTTCACAGTGTGTCTGTTGAAGATCCTGTGGTATCTGTGGTCCCTCGGGAAGCATTTTTCAAGTGCTCCAAAGAATAATCGGGCCAAGTTTTTCTTTAGGGCCGCTGAGTAGGGTGGGTTGTACCACGTGATTTGTCTGTGTCTCCTCCTATATGTGTGGGTTGGGGGCTTCGTGATTTGTTGGAGATTTGTTGGTTTGCTGGTGGTTTCCGCACTGTTGCTTCCCTTTTGGGCTCTATACTTTTTGTTATCTTCGCGGCCCGGATTTGTGGGGTGGTTGTTGTCCGCCCCGCGAGATCCATCGTGGGGTGGTCGCCCGTTCCCCCCCCACGTGTCCTGCGGTTGGGGTTGTCCGTCCTGGGGTAGTTAGCATCACGCCTGAGACTGCTACTCATATTGCGCTCCATCTCGTGGTCAAGCGCACTAGTCCCCACCGCCCGTGTGGTGGTGTCTGGTACATGGTGCCTATTTGATTCTGCTCTGCCTGTATTGTTAGGGTTCGCCCTCCCCCCTCTGGCAACGCGGTTGTGGGTGTCTGTTGGGCTATCCACCTCCCGGCTTTTCGGACTATATGTTATATTTTGTCCATGTGCCGCCTTCATTAGAGCTGCGTTGTAATATTCCGCGTGGTTGTTGAATATTTCCTTACTTGCGGACAAGCTGGAGATCCTGTCCGAGACACTCTTCACCACTGCCTTGGTTATGGATCTAGGGTGGTTTGATTTGGCGTTAACATATACTAGTTTCTCGTTGGGCTTGTGGTAGGGGTAGTATTGCTCGGTGTTCAGGTTTAGGGTGGTGTCTAGGAAGTTAACTACCTTCCTATTTGGGTCTATTTCTATGCTGAGCCCCTGGTTCTTAAAGAAGTGGCGAATACGCCTCCTCATACCCTCCAACATATTGGTGCTGTGGTCATGTACTGTGAATAGAGCATCGTCACGATATAATCCGCCGCCCAGGCAGGGGATTTCATCTTTTATCTGCTTCAACAGGTAGAGCCCAACCAGGTCCGTTACCTGCGCTGAGTCGCTGGAGCCCATCGTGATGTCAAAGTTATTTGGCCAATCACTCCTGGTCCAAAGGTCTCCATCAAAGCGGATTAAGGTCTTTTTTGCAGCGTGGATGATGCTCACCTCCTCTCGGGTTAGGTCCGTATTGGACATCGCTAAAAATAGGGCCTTATTAAGTACTATGGGTGAGATTGAGGAGTAGTAGCTTGCGATGTCCAGTTGTATAAAGCTGGTCCTACTTTTCTCATGCAGTATTTTGAACCATTCTATTACTTCCCTTGTGCATGACCATTGCTGTAATTTGGTTTACTTCCGAAGCTTGGGCAAGATCCTATCCAGTATTCTTTTACTGACGATCCCTAGGTCAGATCTGGAGGGGGCTATTAGTCTGACAGGGAGGTCGGACTCAAAGTTTGACTTGTGGTCTTTAAGGGTAATCCGCGGCTCCCTTGGTTGGTATGGGGCCGTCCTGTCCTCTATGCCGATTCTGGATATAATCCTGTAAGCTGTGGCATTGATCTCATCCAGGGTAAATCCAGGTGTTTTTGTAGCACTTCCTCAGTTCCCTGAGGATTAGCTTATTGTACAGTTCAGTGTTCATGTTGTAGAGGTTGTTTGTTTTGTCAGCATGGACAAGTATTCCAGTTGTCCCTTTAAGTACTGTAATCCGGTTTCTCATGTGTCTGAGGTACTCCTGACTTCTGGTTGGGTTTCCGGAGAATTTGAGGTTGGATATGATGTTAACCATCTCGTTTTCAAACTCCTCCATTAGTCTGTTGTGGGGGGGGGGGTTCCTCCGTGATCGAAAAAGGTACTCCATGTTTTCTGTGTTTGTAGTTTTCTGCGTTCCTCTTTCGAAGTGGAACGCCTTCCATCTCATCCTACGGATGAGGGAGTCCGTACTCTTGATGAGATCACTGGTGTATTCTCGTTTATCAGGTAGGGGGATGTCCTTCAGTGACGCTAAGGTTGCCAGTTTATCCATAGTGACTTAGGTCCGCTACTGTTTGAAGCGCTCAACCCGTGTGGGAGCTAGATAGATTTTGAGTTTATGTTGGTTGTATACCAACACGTCAGTATGCAGGCTGGAGCACTCGACGAAGTGCGCAGGTTGGTTTGGTTACTCCGGAGTAGTGTAAAATAAAGTTAAATAAAAGTCAAATGATTAAAATTTAGCTTCGTTTATTACTGCTATATATATTTCAGTGACAGCCATCTTTGGCTGTGACCTCTTCAGGCAGTTTGAATTAGTATGGTATAGACAAGTACACAAGGTGTTGGTATACAACCAACATAAACTCAATATATATATATATATATATAAAATGCACCTTACGCATCAAAAACACAGAGCTGGCATAGCTAAGAACTGACTAACTGCCTGATGAGGTCATAGCCATTCAATGGCTATCATCGAAATATATATAGCAGTAAATAAAGGATTATGAGTTCATGCAATAGCATGGAAAATATATTTTAGGGTTTGTTTTTCTTTTTTTCCTGTCTTTGATTCGTCAAAGTGACATAAAGATGACATTATTGAAAAAATGAGAGTGACAATTCTTTTAAGAAGTTTTATAATGTATATAAAGTATATAAAGCATTACTGGTTTCGATGTATTATTAAAATTTATCTTATCAAATGTTGAGTATTACAATTAAAAATAATGAATTAATAGGAATTAAAAACTAAAAATTAAAGATTTAAAGTTAAGTGTTGGAGTAAGTTTTTTCCCATCTTCCTTGCTCAGGAAAAGAATGACTTCACTTGTAGTTCTAAACAATTTGATTTAATTTTATCATATTATAATTTTACAATTTGGTTTTGTAGATCTAGTAAGTTCTTTGTTAACTTCGTTGGAGAGATTTTTAAAGATTCCTGGTTAACTTTCCTGGAGAACTTTCTCGCATTCATCGGTGGTGATTGTCAAACTGAGATCAGGTTGTGTTGTGATGTGTGACTCTATATATAAGAGAGATTTGGATGTGTCTGGGGGTGGGGTTGTTAATGAGTGTGGCAGTGAAGGAATGTTGATGAGGATTTAAAGGAATTAAAGCATATGTATATATATATAATGGAATAGAATGAAATGAAATTTCATTTCTCACTCTTAGTATGGCACTTACTTAAATGTAAGTATGTATGTATACGTACATACATATATGCATACAGACGTACAGCAGCATGTATATATATATATATACAGGCACACATATATATATGTACGTATCAGTTTAGCGAACATTTATTATAATGCTCGCTTTGTCCGTTTGTAAACAAACGGACAGCCTGATTTATGCCGTACGGTGTTAAGGCAACCACGTCACCTTTTTGTTCAACACTGACACAGGAACGATGTACTAGTTTCAAGCTTGTTAGCTATCGTCAGCACCGTATACCCTTCTGCTAGATGGTTGAACGTTCCAAAGTATATACTTTCCTTATGAAAATTAACGGCTGAGCAGCCTAATTTGTATATCGAGTGAGTTCAGTCGGCCAGGCGCACCGAAAACGATAAAATGGAATAGAATGAAATGAAATTTCATTTCTCACTCTTAGTACGGCACTTACTTAAATGTAAGTATGTATGTATACGTACATACATATATGCATACAGACGTACAGCAGCATGTATATATATATATATATATATATATATATATATATATGTACGTATCAGTTTAGCGAACATTTATTATAATGCTCGCTTTGTCCGTTTGTAAAGAAACGGACAGCCTGATTTATGCCGTACGGTGTTAAGGCAACCACGTCACTTTTTTTTTTTTTTTTTTTTGTCTGTATGCATATATGTATGTACGTATACATACATACTTACATTTAAGTAAGTGTCGTACTAAGAGTGAGAAATGAAATTTCATTTCATTCTATTCCATTTTATCGTTTTCGGTGCGCCTGGCCGACTGAACTCACTCGATATACAAATTAGGCTGCTCAGCCGTTAATTTTCATAAGGAAAGTATATACTTTGGAACGTTCAACCATCTGGCAGAAGGGTATACGGTGCTGACGATAGCTAACAAGCTTGAAACTAGTACATCGTTCCTGTGTCAGTGTTGAACAAAAAGGTGACGTGGTTGCCTTAACACCGTACGGCATAAATCAGGCTGTCCGTTTGTTTACAAACGGACAAAGCGAGCATTATAATAAATGTTCGCTAAACTGATACGTACATATATATATGTGTGCCTGTATGTATGTATGTATATATATATATATATATATATATATATATATATATATATATATATATATATATATATATATATATATATATATATATATATATATATATATATATACATGCTGCTGTACGTCTGTATGCATATATGCATGTACGTATACATACACACTTATATATATATATATATATTAATAAAAGGAATTCCAACTTTGTTTGATTTACTCGTTTTATTTACAATCCTTTAAAATTTATAATGGTATTAGAATGAAATAGTATGGTAGAATATTAAATGTTAAGTGTTAATTGAACAAGTACTTTCATGCTTTCGCAATCTTCGGGTTCATATTGTGTGGTGACAGTCAAGTTTGCAATTTTCAACTGTATACATACAGAAAATAGGGAATGGTAACAGCAAGATAATTGATTGGGAGTGGTGTCGGTTTGTTTAAGGAGTGTTTAAGAAAGGGATTGTAAAAGTGCGCTCCTGCTGGTTCCATTTCAATAGATGACCTTTGAGGAATATAATTGTTTCTACTTTTGGCACAAGGCCAGCAATTTCCCAGTGTATTACTGGTACTTTATTTTATCGACCCCGTAAGGATGAAAGGCAAAGTTAACCTCGGCGGGATTTGAACTCAGAATGGCAAGGGCCGTAACTCTATGCGTCAAAGCATGGCGTCCGACCCTCTACCGATACTGCCAATTCACTAAACCTTTGAGGAATATAATGGCAGGATATTTTTCAAATTCTTTTCTTATAGCTGAATCAACTCTCTTAAATTTATAAAGAATACCTTCAACAATTTTCTATATTAAAGATGAATTTAGGTGTGTGTCTGGTGGTGGGGGTTAATGAGGTGTAAGATACATGTCTTTTGATAAGAATGAGATGACAGCAAAGAGAAGAATAAGGATAGTTTTGGAATATTTGTCTGAAATGTATGCTGCTATTATTGGTTGGGAGGGGGAAGTGTAGGGGTGACATGCTAGCTCACATATTTACTTCCCTACATGTAATCATACTTACAGCCCATAATCATATACATATATACACACACACATACACACACATATAAATATATATATAAATGTATACACACAAATATATATATACACACACACACATACACATATCTACACTACAAATATATGTATATATATATATATATATATATATTTATATATACACGCACAGACATGCATACACATACTTGTACACCTACAGACATACATACATACACATTTACACACACATATGTATACACATCTACTCAAGTATTTAAGTTTACATATAGATTGGGGTGGAGAAGGAGAAATTAATGAAATGGTAGTGTACCTCCGAGGGTTGTTCTTCTCTTCAACAATCGAATTTTTGAAGTACCAAAACCGACAGATTTAAAATTACGTCCAATTGTTGCTGGTCCAGCCTCAAGCATACAACGTCTAAGCAACCTATTAGACATCATACTGAAACCCATATGTAAAAAAGTGCCAAGCTTCATCAGAAATGATATGGAATTCCTGAACTATATCCCCCAGAAAGTACACCAAGAAACAATCTTAGTCAGCTTTGATGTAACAAGCTTATATACTAACATCCCACACGACTTAAGAATTGAAGCTGAGTATACTGTAGCAACGTGAAATGAAGTGACACACAACCCAGCCCAGCAATCGAACCCACGACATTACGATCGGAAGTCCAACACCCCTACCACCAGGCCATGTGCCTCCACTGCTTGTATGATGCAGATTTATGTTTACTGTTTGTTTATGTCCCATAACGTAGCAGTTCGTCCAGAAAAGATTGATAAAATAAGTATCTGACGTGAAAGAAAAAATAAGTACTGAGGTCGAATTCATCGATTAAATCCCTTTAAGGTGGTGCTCCAGCATGGCCGCAGTCAAATAACTGGAATCAGTAAAAAAGTAAAAGGAGGAAGAAAAACAACAACAATATAAAATATATCAACTGTTCTGTTTAACTGTATAAATAGGATATAGAGAGAAAACGAAAGTTGAAATAACTGACAATTGCAACACGATCTTTTCAGCTTCCAATCTTCAGTCTAAAGATTATTACATACTTTAATGTTTCCTGTTTAATTATTTCCCTCCTCCCCTCTTTTTCATCAGTCAGTACTGACAACTTCAAAATGACTGGTAGCTTCTCTCTAATATACTGAGAAATTCAGACTGCCAAGAAGCAAGAATTTTCATTTGCAACAGTTACCATGCAGAAGCTGTGAAACAATCTACATGCTCCCCATGCACATTTAACGTTAAAATAAACACTCAAGTTATCGTGACATTTCATGCAAAAATCCATTCACCATATGCCAGCCGGTGTGTCTATCAAATCTTTCTGACCCAATTATCAGATTATCAAATTTGTACTCTCGGCTCCCAAATAATTGTTTCTACTTTTGGCACAAGGCCAGCAATTACCCAGTACATTACTGATACTTTATTTTATCGACCACGTAAGGATGAAAGGCAAAGTTAACCTCAACCGGATTTGAACTCAGACCGTAAAGTGACGTAACTATGCTAGAAAGCATAGAGTCCAACCCTCTACCGATATAATAGTAGGAGGGAAGGGGTGAAACAAGCACGAGAATTGGAATAAGCGGGGCGGGGGAAATAGGTAATTCTTTAGGTTGTCTCCGCTGATTTTAAAAAAAAAACAGAAATAGTCATTTAGTTTACATCCTATTTATTTTATAACGTATGAGGTTTTTAGTAATGTTCTTTTTTTTTGTCATGTATATGTTTTTTAATGTCTAAAGAAAATCAACTTAAAATAAAATTTCGCCGGAGATAGATTAGCAAAATCTAATAAGCGGGGAGCGTGTGGAATAAGAGTGATGGGGGTTGGAAAAAAAAAACTGAAAAACTAATAAGCGGAAGTGGGGAACAGTTATTCGAACCCCGAGAATAAAAACCCAGTGTCCTGTTTTATGTTAGTTCATATTAAAGATTAGCATGGGCATAGGGTTAAGAGGTTCGCTTCGCATTCGTGTTGTTCTGGGTTCGATCTTATTGTGAGAACCTAAACAAGTATTTTTTTTACTTCAGCTTCGACTTGACCAACACTTTATGCGACTGAATTTATGAGAGGGAAATTCTGCGTATATATATATATATATATATATATATATATGATATATATGATTGAATATATATATATACGATTGAACGTCTGAAAGTATATGCTTTCCTTATGCATATTAACGCGGCTGAGGAACCTAATTTGCTTATCGAGTGAGTTAGTCGGCCGGGCGCACCGAAAACGATAAATGGAAAAAAATTTAAGTATCAGCCGTACTAAGAGTGAGAAATGAAATTTCGTTTCATTCTTTTCCATTTATATATATATATATATATAAAGGAAAGGAGAGTGCTCTATGTAGGCTAGAGAGCTATTTAGCTATGTAATAAACAATGAGCTCTTCAAATAAAATTTCATTCTGAAGAACGATTTCAGACGTCTGTGTCGAGCTCGTCTGTCTTCGTGAAACCTTTTGTAAATGGAATAATTGTCTTATGTTGTTTATTTGGTCATGCCACCAAAAAAATATACGCACTTGTTGGTTTTCACTTCAATTTAGTATAAACTTCCAGTCGGTTAGTTTAATAAGCAGATGGTTGTTTATTTGTTGATATTTCGACACACATTCTGTGACCTCCTCAGTGACTACATTTGTTGCTATTTTGTGTCTCTCCTTTGTTCAGTCATAAACTGTCTTGTTTTTGTGAGCTGTATACTTGATCTGTGCATGCGTTATATCCAGGTTTGTATATAAATATATATTAGCAAATAACCCCATGACAATACGGACATAAACGACAAACAAATGCATTCTCTCCCCCCTCTCTCTCTCTATATATATATATGAAAAGATTCAGGACCCCAACCGCTGAGCCCCAGCCATTTCGACAGCTAGATCCTAACAGTTCGGCTCTAGCCGTCGAAACGGCCGGGGCTCAGTCGTCGGGGTCCTGAATCTGTTCATATTAGCCACTCTACTACCCCAAGTATCGAGTACTTTGGTGGGTTATGGTCCACCTGGTTTTTACCATACGTTAGCTGATATATATATATAATAGGTGGATTCCCGGTGTATATCTGGAGGTGGCCACAGTTAAAAGGGTACTCAATGCGGTAGTAGAGTATGGGCATCTGCTTTACTCCATTTTCTATTGTAAAAGGCTCTGAAAGTGGTCCCGAAGAATTAACCCTGGCTTTCATATCTTTGTGCAGGGCTTTTAGAATGTTAACAAATGTTTGAGGCCATCCAAATTTGAGCAAAACCAGCTACAAAGCATTTCTGTTCACGGTATGGGAAGTCTTGCCGAGATCGACAAAGCAATGATAGAGGGTAAGGTTCTGTTCAATATATTTTTCTTGCAATTGCCTGATTGTGAAGATCATGTCATTGGTGCCCCTGTTTTCACGAAAACCACATTAACACTCTGACACAGCTCCCGGAACAATAAAGGCATTTAGACGTTTCAAGAGTATACGGGCCAGAACCTTGCCAACAACTGACAAGAATGAGATAATTCTGAAATTACTACATTGGTCTTTACCAGCAGACTTTAAAAGAGTTACCAAAACAGCATTAGTCTTGAAACACCTCCTCCTTCTCCCAATGATGAGTTATTACCATTTGCAAAACATACGAATGAATTTATATTAAGTGTTTCCGTAGGAAAGGTAAAGGAAAGGAGAGTGCTCTATGTAGGCTACAGAGCTATTTAGCTATGTAATAAACAATGAGCTCTTCAAATAAAATTTCATTCTGATATACGATTTCAGACGTCTGTGTGGAGCTCGTCTGTCTTCGTGAAACCTTTGGTAAATGGAATAATTGTCTTATGTTGTTTATTACATAACTATATATATATATATATATATATATATATATATATATATATATATATATATGGAAAGTTATATTTAAATTGTTGGGTTAACAACGAGTAAATATTTATAACTGATATAAAAGCACTCAACAAGTATTTGGAGTATATTTATGATATTAAATAAATGGAAACTATATTTATAAAACCATATTTATTTCGTTATATATATTTCAGGGATATCATATTAACAATATGTTATGCCATCTTCAGACAAAATACAATATAAACAGTCTTATAAATAAATAGATACGACATACCTTTCAATCACCTTGCATTTGGGAGGTTGATTTGGCAGGTTGATTTGGGAGGTTGATCTGCCAAATCAACCTCCCAAATGCAAGGTGATTGAAAGGTATGTCGTATCTATTTATTTATAAGACTGTTTATATTGTATTTTGTCTGAAGATGGCATAACATATTGTTAATATGATATCCCTGAAATATATATAACGAAATAAATATGGTTTATAAATATAGTTTCCATTTATTTAATATCATATATATATATATATATATATATATATATACTTATATAGTCCAGCAGTCGCAAGCGGTGGGAGGGACCGTCCTAACGATGGCCAGTTAAGCCTGAAATGCATAGACGGTTGTCCCCCTTGCTTCTGCTGGACATCACCCCGGTGTTTGCATAGCTACGGCTTCCTAAAACCGTATTTCTTTGGAGAAACGAATTATTTATACATATTGTATATAGCTATGCTTGAAGCGAAATCCTATTTCTTTTCTATTATAAGTTGAGCCAACTTATGCAGCTTCATATGCAAATGAGATTAATCACCTCATTTACACAGACTAGAAAACTATATATTCTCGCCTGTCTTCTAGTCCAGCAGTCGCAAGCAGTGGGAGGGACCGTCCTGACGATGGCCAGTTAATCCTGAAATGCATAGACGGTTGTCCCCCTTGCTTCTGCTGGACATCACCAGAGGGCGTTAGCCCCCCTGTATAAATAATATGTTTTCCAACGCGCTAAGAAAGTTCTGGAGGATACCAGGCGATTTGAAATTGGATACATTAAGTTTCTTTCTTTATCTAAGAGAGGGTGAATTCTGAAAACAAAGCCTTGGGCGTAAGATGTTTTGGTCTTGCCAATTTATGTGTCACACCAATATAACCTTCTTTGGTCAAGAAGTGGGGATCGTTCTGTGCAAGTTATGGCCACTCAAAACATATTACTCAGCACAGGTATGTTTTGTACAACAGAACATATATCATAACATATCAACAGGTATTATGGTTGGCAGAAATATAAAAATGCATAATTAATTTATGAAATGCCTCAAATATAACCAATAAATGACAATAATGGCTTGTGAACAGGTCTGGCTCAGCAGGTGCCCCCAGTGCGCATGTGGCACCTGTGTGTGTGTGTGTGTGTGTGTGTGTGTGTGTGTGTGTGTGTGTGTGTGTGTGTGTATTTATCAGTTTGACACAACAGCAAGTTAAATATCAAGTTTTAAGTTAAAGGTTAACTTAGCCAGAAATAACAAGCGAGAGAGAAAAATAAAGAGACAGACAGAGAGAGAACGAGGGGAGACAGACAGACAGGCAGCTAGATAGATAGATACATTTCTTTATTAGCCACAAAGGCACAAAAGAAGGTGACAAATACAAATGGGGAGTTTACATACAGGTATATGAAAATAAAACTATTAATAAAATAACAAATAACAATTGAAATCCCCAATAGGGCGGATGTGTTACACAGGGGTTGTACATACCCCGAAAAAATGTACAACCCTCATCTCCAGGAGCACCAAGAGTGAGTACTCCCTTCCTCTCCTCAACCTACAGGCTTATATAGAGAGAAGGCCCAACCACTCGGGCCATCTTTGCCACATTCACCCACCTTTTATAACATTTGTTGGGGTACAGCACCTCTCTCTCTATCCTGATTCTTCTTCCAAAATGATATTTGAAAAAACGAATCAGTTGCTCGCCGGAGAGAAAGGTGTCTGACCTCAGCCCTTTTTACCTCGATTACCATATAACCTCTTTCACCATAGCCATAACACATAGGAAAACCGCCTCTCCTTCGTTTTTGAGGGAGGGTGGCGGTTTGATCATGACAATGGACTCGGTGGTGAACTGGATTGGTCCCACCCGCAACAATAGTCGTTCTACATAGACCCACAAGTCGGTAACGCCCGGGCAGTGTACAAATGTGTGCGCGACGGATTCCTCGTCGCACACGCATCTCGGACATATCTTTTTCGAAGGGTCCCTGCCCGGGTGCCCATGTCTGTAGAGCTTGTCTCGAACTGGTAGAGCTCCTCGGTAGCACTGCCAGGCCAGGGATTTTGGGAAGTTGTCCATTGGTCCCGGGCGGAAGGTCCTATCGAACAGACTGGCCAGTTCGTCCTCCTCTACGCCTAGAGTTTCTCCGAGCGCGTCGTCGCACTTGCTGCGGACCAACCCTCTATAGAATGTCGAAGTGGAGTCTCCACTGATCGCCGGGTCCATTTGCCAGAGGACTGTGAGTGCCTGAGCACATTCGATGTGCCAGTCGCCAATTTTCCTCGGTCTTTGCTTGACCCAGGACTGCAGCTCGGTCAGCAAGACGAGTCGTGGGAAGGTTCGCCTCACGAGCGGGGCCCACACCGGTTGTCCGGTGAGGAATACGTGGAGGTGCCGCAGCCTGAGCGCGTGTTTGCGCATCGTCAGCCACGGCATCCCAGCCCTCCGTTTGAAGGGTGTTGGCAACAGATGGATCTTCTCACCAAAGGAGCCCGTTTCTTCCAAAGGAATTGGAAGAGAGCGCGCTCCATTTCCATTTTGGTGAACGTTTTGGCTAGACAAGGCACAACGGTCAAGCGATAGCTCCGAGAGGTAGCCGTTCACCTTGACCCTTGAGCAGATGTTGCTGCTGTGCATTGCAGCAATCCAGCCCCTGAACACGGGTCCGAAGCCTGCCGCCTCGAGCACCGCATCCAGGTAACGATGGTCAACCCTATCGAAAGCCTTAGACTGATCCAAGTTTATCAGGGCCCCACCGAAGCCAGGTTCACACCCTACCCTCTCTATGATGTATCGCATGAGGTGGAGGTTGTCGTGTATGGACCTGGTCGGGATTACGCATGTCTGCGCTTCTCCCACCAGGTTCTCGACGACAAGCGCCAGCCTCTTTGCCAACACCCTGGCCAAAATCTGTAACTCTGTGTTTAGCAGAGTTATGGGCCGGAAGTTGCCTATGTCATCCACCTTATTCTCGTCCTTCCTGATTAGTGTGACCACGCCCCCGGTTACAGAACTGGGAATTCTCCCGTTCTGTTGCCAGTTGCAGTAGACCGCTTCCAGGAGACCGGAGAATAAGTCCGGCATTGCTACGTAAAATTCGTAGGGTAGACCGTCGAGACCTGGAGATTTGCGTTTGCCGCATTGGCTCAGCGCGTCCCCTATCTCAGTGGCTGAAATCGGCTTTTCGCAGAACTTTGCCTCGCTGTCCGAGAGTCGCGGTAGGCCGTCGAGGTATGGACCGAAACCCATAGCCTCTCCCCCCCCCCGAACAGCTGAGCAAAGTGCCGCTGAAAAGCCGCACACATCTGCTTCGGCTCACGTATCACGCGTCCATTTTGGTCCTTCAAAGACCCAATCATGGACTTGTTGCCACTTTTTGCCTCCGTCACTCGGGCCCAGCTAACAGCTTTGGCTCCCTCGTTTCCCAGAGCACGTATTTTGCTTCTGACAACGCAGCCCTCGTGCTTTGCGTCGAAGAACTGGTCCAAGGCCGTTCTCGTTGCTAGCACGCTGGCTACGTTGCCACTTCTAATTGCCTCTTCTACTTTATCTACCAGTTCCTTCTCGGTTCTATTTCTATCTAACACTAATTCTTTACTAAAACTATCGAGTCTAATCTAACTACCCTCTTGAGAGAGTACCACCATCTGTTGTTGACAATGGCTCCCGTCAAGTGCTGTTTAACTAAAGTGCTAATCCGTCTACTGTAGGCTTTGCTTGTCGGTAACGACAAGTTCAGCTTCCAGTAACCGGGTCCTTGTCTATGGGTTCTATCAAGGTTGGCCATGCAGGTCACTAGTTTGTGAACTGAATAGGCAACCATGAACATGTGTGGACAGCTTAACATGTCCCTATCCTTATTTCTAACTAGAACCCTATCTAGGTACGATCTAGATGTTCCGTTACGATTACTCCACGTCCACAGTGGCGCAGTCGGAAAATCTAGTCGATATCTATCGGCCAGCTCAAATCGGTCGATTAACTGTTTGAGGCTGTTACACCCCCCTTTATCGGGACATTCTCCCACATAGTCCCAACGTGCATCTAGGATTCCATTCCAGTCCCCCACTAAAAGCAAGGAGCGGGACGTTCCCAGAAAAGTCTCTAGACGTTTGAAGAAGTCTGGCCGCGGTGTCCCGGATGGGGCATATGCGGCCACCAGCCTGAAGGCTCCACCTTCACTACCGTCAACGTCTAGGACCACCAGTCGACCCTCCGGGTCCAGATGTGCCGTCTGTGTTACGAGGCCCAGGTGTTTCCGCAGCAAAACGGCAACTCCGCCCCAACAGTTGACAGAGAGATGCGTAGATCTCAAAGTCATCGAAGATGGGGGCCAGCTGTCGCTCGCTGTGGATCCTGGACTCGCAAATGGCTACCACATCCATACTGTGCGACCTGAGGTCGTTTAAGAGTTTGTCCTGTTTCCAGGGCATCCCCAGGCCGCGTACGTTCACACATCCAACTCTTATATTGGCCATGTTGGTGCTGAAAAGTTAAAAGAGGAAAAGAGATCACTCACCCTTCGTCTCCTGGGGACCAGGCCGCACGATTTCCATGGGGGTGTTGGAGGGGTTGTCTGGATGGGTGGTGGTTTCCGGCGGGGTGGGGACGGAGATGTTTGGTGGAGTGGGGTCTGGTGGGATGGGGGTGTCTGGGTTGGGGAGACATTTGAGAAGGACGCGGTTGAGTGGTTTCACGCAGGAATTCCCCACATCCTTCTCAAATGTTTCTTTTAGGGACCTATAAGTTTGTATAGGGACCCTAATCAGTTTTAGGTTCAGTTTTTTGCTATTTTTAATAGAGTGGGCGAAAGTTTTCCCTTCGGTTTTCACCGAAGGGTCGTTCGTGATGGTCTCCATTAGTGTTTTGTTTTCAGTGTTTATGTAAGTGTAAGTGTAATTTTCTTGTGTTGTGTTGTGTTTGTTTTTGTCTGTAGTTCTTGTGTGTGCTTTCGTTTTGTTGTAGGTATTTTGTTTTCAGGAGGTGGGGGTTTTGTTTGTGATGTTTTTGTTGTTTGTGTTGGTGGTTGTATGTTTGTGGTAGTGTTTGCTGGTTTTTTGCTTTTGTGATGTCTTTTCTTTCTTTTCGAGCGATGGGGTTCTCCCTCGTCTTCACTGGGTGATGGCGAGATAGCCTCATCTGTTGTATCGTCTGTGTGATTGGGGAGGGCTATGTCTTGGGGAGCTGTTGTGTCTGTATGTGATTTTGCAGTGGTTTTAGGTGGAGTGGGGTTGGGTGGGACTGTGTTTGTTGTGGTTATTTTTGTGTGTTGGTGTTGTTGTTGTTGTGGTGGTGTTGGTGGTTGTGTTGTTTTGATGGGTGTCGGCAGAAGAGCCTTTTTTTTATTCATTAATTTAGGACAGGAAACCCTCAGGTGACCCCTGTTAAAGCAATGGTAACATGAAGGCCGCCTACCCTCAACCGAAAAGTTTATGTAGGTGAGTCCGTCCAGGAGTACACGTTGTGGGATCATAGCTATTCGCTCTGGGCTCATTTGCACCAGAACTTCAATGCTAGTCCCATTGAATACATCTCTGGGGCACTTTCCTACTGACAGTATTCTGTCTTCATCAAAATTGATGAAGCCGCACAGTATCCACCATGTGTTCACCTTTGGTGTGACACTCGTGATTCTGATCTTTTGTGTCCTTTTTCCCATGTATGTAGGGAAAAAGGTGTACAGGTTGGATACAATTGGCGACACAGAGTAATTTTGGGCCGTCAATTGATCCTTCATGAGTACCGAAATACTCCCAAAAAGTTTGCTTCTTTGAATGAATGCAATATCATTCATTGAATTTTTGAAAACCAGTTCAATTTCTTTCTGTGACAATTGGACTGGTTTTCGGGTAGAATTGGAAACTGTCCAAAAAACTATCGTATTGAGAGCAGTTTCCTTGCGAATTTCTACCGGAGAATTGATGCTGAAAGCACCATTTCTTTCGAAAGTGACATATCTCCTAGCGTCCTTTAAAATTTGTTCAGCATTTGTTATGTCGAGATATATCAATTCCTCCTTTTTTTGAACTTTCTCTGCAAAGGAGATTTTTGGTTTCTTTGTGGAATCCGTGTTGTTGGTGTTGTCATTATTGTTGTTATTGTTGTTGTTATTCTTGTTGTCACCGATGTTGGTATTATCCGTATTTTCCTTGGTGTTGTTGTTGTCTTTGATGCTGGTGTTATTGGTGTTGTCTTTATTTTTTTCTTTGTTGTTGTTATCATTGTTGCTTTTATCATCATTATTGGTGTTGCTGTTATTTTTGTTGTCATTGAACTGTTTGGTGTCATTTGTGTTGTTTGGATATGAATTCGTTTTTACATTTTCATTTCGTCTTTCCATCTCTATAGTATCTAGTGAAGAAGACGTTGTTGACTGCGAGCTTTGTAGTCTTACCGCCTCTCCACCACCATTATCGTTGGACGCAGCGTTCATAACGTAATCAAACTTTTACAATATTTTTTCCAAGATTCAATGGAGAAAAATTTTTTTTTTTTTCAAACGGATATTTCGCCCCTGTAGGGGCGAAAATGAGTTGACCCACCACCTGAAGGTCCAGACGGGGGGTCAAGTTACACAATAATATAAAATTTAACTAAAAACTCACGTTTTTTTGTAACATAAATTAACGGAAACTTCTCCGCGAAGTTCCACACGTCTGATAGAGAGAGAGAGATAGATAGATAGATAGATAGATAGATAGATAGATAGATAGATAGATAGATAGATAGATAGATAGATAGATAGATAGATAGATTTCTTTATTAGCCACAGGGGCACAAAAGAAGGGGACAAATACAAAGGGGGAAGTTTACATACAATAAAAACGTGTAAAATGTTATCACAGATGGAATTTAAAAGTTAGTCGATTTTCCCCAATAGAGGGAGACAGTTTATATGGGTAACACATACCCCCGAAAAAATATGTGCAATCCTCATCTCCAGGAGTACGAAGAGCTTGTACTCCTTTCCTCTCCTCCTCCTTTTCCTCAACCTACAGGTTGATATAGAGAGAAGGCCCATTCACTCGGGCCATTCTCGCCACTTTCACCCACCTTTCATAAAACTTGCTGGGGTACAGCACCTCTCTCTCCATCCTGATTCTTCTTCCAAAGTGGTATTTGAAAAAAAGAATCAGTTGTTGGCCGGAGAGAAAGGTGTCTGACCTCAGCCCTTTCAACCTTGTCCACCATACAACCTCTTTCGCCATAGCTATCACACAAAGGAAAACCGCCTCTCCTTCGTTTTTGATAGATATATAGATAGATAGATAGATAGATAGATAGATAGATAGATAGATAGATAGATAGATAGATAGATAGATAGATAGATAGATAGATTTCTTTATTTACCATAAAGGCATAAAAAGAAGGGACAAATACAAAGGGGGAGTTTACATAAAACCGTGTAAAAAGGGTATAAAATGAAAATAATCAAAAACAACCTCAAAAGGGAGGGGACGTGATGGGGGTTGCACACATTCCCGAAAAAGTGTGCAATCCTTTGCCCAGGGGAGCACATGGAGAAGGTGCTCCCCTCTTCTTCACATCTTTACCTACAGGATGGTATAGAGAGAAGGCCCATTTACACGAGCCATTCTCGCCACTATCACCCACCTTTCATAAAACTGTCTGTGGCCAAGCACCTCTCTCTCCATTCTTATCCTTCTTCCGAAGTGATATCGGAAGAAGTAGACCAGACTATGGCCAGAGAGGAAGTTGCCTGACCTTAGACCTTTCAATCGTGTCCACCAAACAACTTCTTTCAACATGGCTATTACGCACATAAAAACCGCCTTTGCTTCCTTTGTGAAGAGGGGAGGCGGCTTGATTGTCATCACGGACTCGGCGGTCAATCGAATCAGCGCCACCCGCGACAGCAGTCGTTCGGCGTAGCCCCACAGATCAGCCACGCCCGGACATTGCACCAATGCGTGCGCAACGGTTTCTTCGTGACGCACGCATCTAGGGCAAATCTTTTTCGAGGGATCCCTGCCCGGGCACCCGTGTCTGTAGAGCTTTTCTCGAACGGGTAGAGCCCCCGGTAGCACTGCCAGGCCAGTAACTTCTGGAAGTTGTCCATTGGTCCCGGGCCGAAAGTCCTACCGAACAGGCTGGCCAGTTCGTCCTTTTCCATGTCCAGCGACTCTCCAAGGGTGTCATCGCCCCTGCTAGCCACCAGCCCTCTATAGAATGACGAGGTGGATTCTCCACCGATGGCCAGGTCCGCTTGCCAGAGAGCCGTGAGCGCCTGGACACACTCAGTGTGCCAGTCGCCCAGTTTTCCGGATCTTTGCTTGAACCAGGACTGCAGCTCGGTGAGCGAGACGAGTCTCGGAAAAGCTCGTCTCACGAACGGAGCCCACACCGGTTGACCAGTGAGGAATACCTGTAGGTGCCGTAGCCTTAATGCGTGCCTACGCATCATCAACCACGGCATCCCCAGCCCTCCTTTCGAAGGTTGTTGGCAGCAGATGGATCTTCTCACCATAGGAGGGCGCTTTTTCCAAAGAAATTGAAAGAGCATGCGTTCCATGGTGGTGAGTGTTTCCTTAGGGCAAGGCACGACAGTCAGGCGGTAGTAGGTGACGGACGCTATGTAAATGTTCGCCACCTCCGCCCGACCTTTTAGGGACAGTTACACTTGGCCCATTTCTGGGTCAGTGCAAACACCTTGTTCGTAACCTCGCCCCAGTTCTTTTCCACCTGGAGGTCCGGTCCAAACCAGACCCCAAGCAACTTCACCGGGCCCTCCGTCCAGTGTCCGACGACACCGTCGGGAGGCATCGGTCTGCCTCTCCACGTTCCGAGTTGCAGCCCGATGGATTTTTCCCGGTTCAGTTTCGCTCCTGACAACCTTTCGTATTCCTCCAGTAAGGTACCGATCGCCTCGATCTCCGAGTCGGTCGATACCATTACTGTTACGTCATCGGCGTAGGCCGACACCGCT
Organism: Eledone cirrhosa; assembly: GCA_964016885.1. NCBI lineage: Eukaryota > Metazoa > Mollusca > Cephalopoda > Octopoda > Eledonidae > Eledone > Eledone cirrhosa. The sequence goes on from OZ024741.1 coordinate 21,015,937, forward strand.
TTGCTCAATCCTGGTTCCAGGGGGATACCCTGCAACAACTCCAACTTCCTCAGTAAAGGCTCGAGAGTCAATACGTACAGAAGGGAGGAGAGAGGGAACCTCTGTCGAATGGATCGTGTGATTTCGAACGGCTTCGAAAGGTAGCCGTTCACCTTGATCCTAGAACAGATGTGGTTGCTATGTAAGGCAGTGATCCAGCCTCTGAAAACAGGACCGAACCCAGCCGCCGCTAGCACCGCATCCAGGTAACCATGGTCGACCCTATCGAACGCCTTAGACTGATCCAAGTTGATCAGGGCCCCACCGAAGCCGGGTTTGTTGCCAACCCTCTCTATGATGTATCGCATGAGGTGGAGGTTGTCGTGAATGGACCTGGATGGGATAGCACATATCTGCGCATCTCCCACCAGGCCACCCACGACAAGCGCCAACCTCTTTGCTAACACCTTGGTCAAAATCTTTAACTCTGTGTTTAGCAGAGTTATGGGCCGAAAATTATTTATACTATCCCCCTTGTTCTCGTCTTTCCTCACCAGCGAGACTACGCCCTTGGCTACAGAACAAGGAATTCTCCCGTTCTACTGCCAATTGCAGTAGACTGATTCGAGGAGCTCGGAGAAGAAGACCGGCATTGCTAAATAAAGTTCGTAAGGTATACCATCGAGACCTGGAGATTTGCGTCTGCTGCATTGGCTCAGCGCATCCCCGATCTCATCAGCCGAGATTGGTCCCTCGCAGGACTCTGCCTCTTCGCTCGAGAGACGCGGCAGGCCGTCGAGGTATGGACCGAAATCCACGTCCCCGCCCGGACCCTCGCCTCCCCCGAACAATCGGGCAAAGAGCCTTTGAAAGGCCTCGCACATCTGCTTAGGCTCCCGGATCACCCGTCCATCCTCGTCTTGCAAAGACCGGATGGTGGATCAATTTCCACTCTTAGCTTCTGTCACGCGGGCCCAGCCAACGGCTTTTGCCCCCTCATTACCTAGAGCACGTATTTTACTTCGAATGATGCAGCCTTCGTGCTTTGCATCGAAAAACTGACTCAAGGCCGTCCTCGATGCCAGCACTCTGGCCACATCTTCGCTCTTGATTGCCTCTTCTAATTTACCTGTTAATTCTTTCTCGTTCCTATTCCCATCGGCAGCTAACATTTTGCTATAACTTATTGATTCTGTTCTAATCTCTCTTTTGAGAGATGCCCACCATCGGTTGTTGACGATTGCATCCGCCAACCTCTCTTTAACTAATCTGCTAATCCGGTTTCTGTAAGCCTCTTTTGCCGGTAAAGACAAATTAAGTTTCCAGTAACCGGGACCCTGTCTATGTGTTTTCTCGAGATTGACTACGCAGGTCACTAATTTGTGATCTGTATAGCCAACCGTGAGCATTTCTGGACAGCTTAATATGTCCCTATCCTTACTTCTAACTAAGAATCTATCTAAGTACGATCTAGATTGACCACTGTGGTTCGTCCAAGTCCAGGTTGGCACAGTTGGAAAATCTAGTCGATATCTATCGACCAAGTTAAAACGGTCGAGTAACCCCTTGAGGCTGTTACACCCCCCTCTATTAGGACATGCTCCTGCATAGTCCCAACGTGCATCTAGGATGCCATTCCAATCCCCCGCTAGAAGCAGGGAACGCGACGTTCCCAGAAAAGTCTCCAGACGCTGGAAGAAGTCGGGTCGTTCAACTCCGAAAGGGGAGTAGACGGCGACCAGTCTCAAGGCCCACCTCCACTACTGTCAACGTCTAGCACCAACAAACGACCTTCCGGGTCCGAGTGAACAACCTGTACGGCGAGACCCAGATGTTTTTCCAACAGTACGACAACCCCACCCCCACCTCCAGGTTGACAGAGAGATGCATGCACCTCAAAGTCATCGAAGGTAGGGGCCAGCTGCCGCACGACGCTGATCCGAGTCTCACAGATAACCATTACATTTATACCACGTGACCTGAGGTCATTTAGAAGCTTTGCTTGCTTCCAAGTTGAGCCCAGGCCACGTGCATTCAAACATCCTACTCTTAACACATCCATGTGGGCGGCAAAGCCAAAGGAAAGTGTAGAGACCTACCTTTCTGCTTCCCGGGGTTCGGATCGCACGACTTCCATGGGGTCGGGGGTGTTGGGTTAAGGGGTGTCTTGTGGTGGTGTGGGGTCGTCAGTGTGTGGTGGGGTTGGGGTGTTTGGAGTTGTGTTGGGGAGGGGAAGGGGAGGGGGAAAGCTTTTTAGGAGGACGCGGTTTATGGGTTTGACAGAGGGTGGTCCTACGTCCTCCTTAAAATCCTTTTTTAGTTTTTGGTAGAGGTTCATTGGGATCTTTATTAATTTTAAATGTGGGTAGTTTTCTGAAGAAACAAAGTTTACCCCTTCGGTTTGTACCGAAGGGTTATTGTTTATGAGTTCATTTAATTTATTATTGTTTCTGTTGATGTAAGTATAGTGTAATGTCTTTTTTTAGGATGGTGTGAGTGTTTCGAAGAGGGGAGGGGCAGGTTTTGTTTTGTTTGTTGCTGGAGGGGTGTTTTGTGTTTTGTTGGATTGTGTTGACATTTGGGTAGGGGCTGTTTGGCCTTGTGTGTTTTGCACATGTTTTCTTTTTTTCCTTTTAATCTGTCTGAAGGACTCCGTTTCTTCCTCCGAATTCGTTGGGTTATCTTCAGTGTTGGAGGGAATAGGTATGTTTGCTGGTAATGTTTCCGTGTTGGTTTTCTTTGTGGGGGAGATGGGTGTCACTATGTTAGACTGTGTTGTGTGTTGTGGCTGCGGTGGCTGTGTTGTTTTATTGAGTGAGGGGTTGGGTGGGACTGTGTTTTGTTTTTGGGTAATGTGTTGTGTCTGTTTGTGTTGTGGTGGTGGTGTAGTTTTACTGAGGGACGGGTTGGGTGGGACTGAGTTTTGTTGTTTGTTTATCTGTTGTGGTGGTGGTGGAGCTGGTGGTGGTAGCAGGGTTTTCTTCTTGTTGAGTTGGGGACAAGCCGCCTTCAGGTGCTCTCTGCCTGCACAGATATGACACGACGGCCTTCTCCCCTCCACGCTAATGTTTATATATCCGTGGTCCTCTAATAGGATTCTGTCGGGTATTTGGGCAATGCGTTCAGGCTTCATTTGCACTACAAGTTCTATACCTGTTCCACTGAACGCATTGCCTGTGGTTTTCCCAATGGAAATCACGTTGTCATTCGCTGGATCGATGAAGCCAGCTATGAGCCAGCAGTAGTCCACATCTGGCATCATCGCATCCAGCCATATGCGCTGAGTTCTTTTACCCATATAAGATGGATAAAAGGTAAAATGTGTCGAACGAATCGGCGACAAAGCATATTTTTTTGCCGCTGATTCGTTCTTCATAATAATGGCTAGGCTTCCATACAGCCTGTCTCTTCTTATGAAAGTGGCTTCATTAAGTACTTCTGTAAGTACTGCTTTAATTTCTGCTTGTGTTGGTTGTTGAGGTTTTTTTGAGATGTTGTTGATGGTGCGGAAAACGATCGTCCGACTTTCAATATCTTTGGTGAGTTCTTGGGGCATTTTTACCGATAAGGTTCCATTTTCCCCTTGAGTTATGTATTGTTTGGCGTTTTTTATTCTTTGTGCCACATCTGAAATATTTTCAGGTATATATGTTAAAGATTTTTTTGTTGTTTGTGCAAATGAAATATTATTGGTGTTGACTTTGTCGTCTGTTTTGCTTTCTGTTATGATGTTGTTTTCAAATGTTATTTTTGTGTTTGTTGTTTCTTTGTTTGTGGTATTAATATTGTCATGCAATTCTTTCAAATTTTTTTTTTGTTGGAATCAATCTCCAGATTTGTGTTTTTGTCATTTTTCTCCGCACATTCATCTGTTTTTATTTTATTTTTTCTTTCCTTCTCTATGACGTTAGTTGGGAAGGAAAGGGGGGGGGGGCTAAAGCGTGCAAGCTTACAACTCTTACCGCTGTCCCCCCACCACTATTTTCGTTAGCTTCGTTTAACATTTCTGCCAGACGATTGAAATTTTATGCCACAAAATTTTTAAAAACAGGTTTTTCACCCCTGGGAGGGGCGAAGATGAGCTGACCCACCGCCTGACAGTTCAGACGGGGGGTCAAGCTACACAATAGTATCAAAATTAAAATTAAACTTACAAAATTTCCGCAATAAATTGGAACAAAACTTCTGCGCGAAGTGAATTACGTCTACGCTGTCGAACAGACGACAGCTAGTATAGATAGATAGATAGATAGATAGATAGATAGATAGATAGATAGATAGATAGATAGATAGATAGATATGTTTCTTTTATTTGCCACCAGGGCATCAAAAGTGGGACAAGTACAATGGGGGAAGTTTACAAAACAAGGCGTCCTCAATAAGGAGGAGGCAATAACAAAATATAAAAATAAAATAAAATATAACAAAAAATAAAATTTATAACAAAATCCTCAATAGAGAGGAGGCGCCTTGGGGGGTCGCACCCCCCCCCCCGAAAAAAGTGTGCCACCCTTCTCCTCAGGAGCACAGAGAGGGTGTACTCCCTCGTTCCTTCCTCTTTTCCACCTACAGGCTCATGTAAAGAGAAGGCCCATTCACACGGGCCATTCTCGCCACTTTCACCTACCTTTCATAAAAACGACTGGGGTGGAGCACCTCTCTCTCCATCCTGATCCTTCTTCCGAAATGATATCGGAAGAAACGGACCAGTTGTTGGCCAGAGAGAAAGGTGCCTGACCTCAGTCCTTTCAGACGCGTCCACCATACAACTTCTTTCACCATGGCTATTACGCACAGAAACACCGCCTCTCCTTCATCTTTGAAGGGGGGAGGTGGCTTGATCATTACAATAGACTCGGTGGTCAACTGGATAGGTCCCACCCTTGACAGCAGTTGTTCGACATAGCCCCACAGATCGGCTACGCCCGAGCAGTGTACCAATGCGTGTGCAACGGTTTCCTCGTCGCACACGCATCTGGGACAGATCTTTTTGGCGGGGTCCCTACCCGGGCGCCCGTGTCTGTAGAGCTTTTCTCGAACGGGTAGAGCCCCTCGGTAGCACTGCCAGGCCAGGGACTTCTGGAAGTTGTCCATAGGTCCCGGGCTGAATGTCCTACCGAACAGGCTGGCCAGTTCGTCCTCCTCCATGTCTATGGCTTCTCCGAGGGCGTCGTCGCACCTGCTGCGTACCAGCCCTCTATAGAATGTTGCGGTGGAGTCTCCACTGATAACCGGATCCGCCTGCCAGAGGGCGGTGAGCGCATGGGCACACTCAGTGTGCCAGGCGCCCAGTTTTCTCGGTCTTTGCTTGACCCAGGATTGCAGCTCGGTGAGTGAGACGAGTCTGGGAAAGGTTCGTCTCACAAACGAGGCCCACACCGGTTGACCGGTGAGGAATACGTAGAGGTGCCGTAGCCTTAATGCGTGTTTACGCATCATTAGCCACGGCATCCCCAGCCCTCCTTTCGAAGGGTGTTGACAGCAGATGGATCTCCACACCATAGGAGCCCGCCTCTTCCAAAGGAATTGGAAGAGCGCGCGCTCCATCTTGGCGAGGGTTTCCCTTGGACAGGGCACTACGGTCAGGCGGTAGTAGATGACGGACGCTATATAAGTGTTCGCCACCTCCGCCCGACCTTTCAGGGATAGTTTGCAACTGGCCCACTTCTGGGTCAGTGCAAACACCCTGTTCGTAACCTCCGCCCAGTTTTTCTCCACCTGGGGGTCCGGTCCGAACCAGACCCCGAGCAACTTCACCGGGCCCTCCGTCCAGCGTCCGAAGACGCCATCGGAGGGCATGGGTCTGCCCCTCCACGTGCCGAGTTGCAAACCGATCGACTTGTTCCGGTTCAGCTTAGCCCCTGTGAACCTTTCGTACTCCTCCAGTAAGGTGCCGACCGCCTCGATTTCGGAGGCCGTCGACACCATTACTGTCACGTCATCGGCGTAGGCTGACACCGCTTTCCGCAATCCCGGTTCCAAAGGGATGCCCTGCAACAACTCCAACTTCCGCAGTAGTGGCTCGAGAGTCAACACATACAGAAGGGAGGAGAGAGGGCACCCTTGTCGGATGGACCGCGCGATTTTGAACGGCTCCGAGAGGTAGCCGTTCACCTTGACCCTAGAGCAGATGCGGCTGCTGTGCATAGCAGTGATCCAGCCCCTGAAAACGGGTCCGAAGCCTGCCGCCGCTAGCACCGCATCCAGGTAACCATGGTCGACCCTATCGAACGCCTTAGATTGATCCAAGTTGATCAGAGCCCCACCAAAGCCGGGTTCGTTCCCAACCCTCTCTATGATGTATCGCATGAGGTGGAGGTTGTCATGGATGGACCTGGACGGGATAGCGCATGTCTGCGCATCTCCCACCAGGTTGCCCACGACAAGCGCCAACCTCTTTGCTAGCACCTTGGCCAAAATCTGTAACTCTGTATTTAGCAGAGTTATGGGCCTGAAGTTACTTATTTCGTCCCCTTGTTCTCGTCCTTCCTCACTAGCGTGACTATGCCCTTGGTCACAGTACAGGGAATTCTCCCGTTCTCTTGCCAGTTGCAGTAGATCGCCTCGAGGAGATCGGGGAACAAGTCCGGCATAGCTAGATATAATTCGTAAGGAAGACCATCGAGACCCGGGGATTTGCGTTTGCCGCATTGGCTCAGCACGTCCTCTATCTCAGCGGCCGAAATCGGCTCCTCGCAGGACTTCGCCTCCCTGTCCGAGAGACGCGGCAGGCCGTCGATGTATGGACCGAAGTCCACGTTGCCAACCGGCTCCCCGCCCCTCCCGAACAGTCGGGAAAAGTGCCTTTGAAAGGCCTCACACATCTTCTTAGGCTCAAGAATCGCCCGTCCATCCAGGTCTCGCAAAGACCGGATGGTGGATTTAGTTCCACTGTTGGCCTCTGTCACGCGGGCCCAGCTAACAGCTTTGGTCCCCTCGTTCCCTAGAGCACGTATTTTACTTCGGACAACGCAGCCTTCGTGCTTCGCGTCGAAAAACCGTTCTCGACGCTAGCACTCTGGCCACGTCGCCGCTTCTAATTGCCTCTTCTACTCTATCTATTAGCTCCCTTTCCTTCCTATTCCTATCCGCAGCTAGAACCCTACTAAATTCTATCGAGACTACTCTAATCTCTCTCTTTAGAGATACCCACCACCTGCTGTTGACGATCGCTCCAGTCAACCGTTCCTTAACTAACGTACTAATCCGATCCCTGTAAGCTCTACTTGCCGGCAAGGACAAGTTGAGCTTCCAGTAACCGGGGCCCTGTCTATGCGTTCTATCAAGGTTGCCCATTCAGGTCACCAACTTGTGGTCTGAATAGCCAACCATGAGCATTTCTGGACAACTTAAAAAGTCCCTGTCCTTATTTCTAACTAAAAATCTATCTAGGTACGACCTAGATGATCCGCTGCGATTTGACCAAGACCAGGTTGGCACCGTCGGAAAATCTAGTCGAAATCTATCGGCCAGGTCAAATCGGCCGAGTAACCCCTTGAGGCTGTTGCACCCCTCTCTATCGGGACATGCCCCTGCATAGTCCCAACGTGCATCCAGGATACCATTCCAATCCCCCACTAAAAGCAGGGAACGGGACGTCCCTAGAAAAGACTCCAGACGCTGGAAAAAGTCGGGCCGCTCTGTCGGGGGGGGGGGGGTGAAAATTTTTAGGAGGACGCGGTTGATTGGTTTGGCGCAGGGGGGGCCCACGTCCTCCGTGAAATTTATTTTCAGTGTTTTGTACAAGTGCATTGGGACTTTTATCATTTTTAAATGAAGTAGTCCCACAGCAGTTATAAAGTTAGGCCCTTCAGTTTGGACCGAAGGGTTTGCTGAAATTGTTTTCAGTAGTTCTTTGTTGTCTGTGTTCATGTATGTATATTGTAAGGTCTTTTTTTGTGTAGCAGTTAGTGTTGTGTGACAGGGAGGGGTGGTTTGTGTGTAGTTTGTGTTCTCTTGGGGGGGGGGGGTAAAGTTAACATGTGTGTCTGTGGTGCGTCTCCTCTTCTTTCTTTTTACTTGTTGGAAGGGATCTTTTTCGTCTTGCGACGAAAGGGGTTCGTCTTCCTTGTTGGGTGGGAGGGGTATGTTTTCTGGTAGTGTTTGCGGTGTGTGTTTTTGTATTTGTTTTGGGTGGGGAGGGATTGGGTGGGACAGTATTCTGTGTTATTTTTTCACGTGTTTGTTGTTGTTGTTGTTGTGGTGGTGGTGGTGTTGTTGGTTTTTGTTGTTGTTGTTGTTGTGGTTGTTTTTGTTGTTGTTGTTGGGGTGGTGTTGGTGTTGGTAGGAGTGTTTTTTTTTGTGTGAGCTGGGGACAGGCAGCCCTCAGGTGACCTCTATTGCCACAGAGGTAACAGGAGGGGCGCCTACCCTCCACAATAATGTTGAGGTGGGTACGGTCATCCAGCATGACGCGCTCAGGGATTTGGGCGATACGTTCTGGCCTTATTTGGGTCAGAACTTCGATGCTCGTTCCACTGAACGCGTCGCCGGATGCCTTCCCTATTGAAACGAGGTTGTCCTCGTCTAAATTGAGGAAACCGGTTAGTAACCACCAGTAGTTTATGTTTGGGGTGATGGTGGTTATCCATATCCTCTGGGTTTTTTTACCCATGTAGGTGGGGAAGAAGGTGTAGTGTGTGGAACGAATTGGCGACACAGAGTATTTTTTCGCCGCCAATTCGTCTTTCATCAATATGGATAAACTCCCATAGAGTTTATCCTTTTGTATTAAAGTGATGTCTTTCATCGCTTCTTTCAGTACTAACTGAATTTCAGCTTGAGATGGTTGTGCTGGTTTTTTTGTTTTATTTAAAATTGTACGGAATACGACAGTTCGTAATTCCGTCTGTTTTTTTAGTTCTGGAGGTGAATGTATAGAAAACGAACCGTTTTCGCCAAAAGATACATAATTCTTGGCTTTTTCCAGCATTTCTTTTGCTTTTGAAATATCTTCCAGCACATACGTGACTGATAATTTAGCCGTTTGTGCAAAAGATATTTTGTTTTCGTTGTTGGTGTTTGTATTGTTTTGTTTCTCGTCGTTTGAGTTGTTTTCATCTTTGTTGTTGTTGTTGTCTTTATTGTTGCTGTTGTTGTCGTTGTTGTTGCTGTTGTTTTCAATTTCTTGTATAGTTGTGGCTACATCTAGTGGTCGGTCAACAGGTGAAGACAATTCTTCCTCTCTCTGACCTCTGCCTTTGGCATCTGCTGCTGTGACAGTGGCAGGGGGAAGCTGTGAGTATGACTTCCCCTTTCCTTCTTTGATTGATGGTGAAGATGCTTCAGCCATTTTTATCAAAATAGGGTTTTTCGAAGTTTTTCGAAAGATAAAATGTTTACAATACTATTTCGCCCAAAGGCGCAGAATATTTTGAGAGACCGACCAGATCAAAATTTGACCTGGCAGTCCCTCTACAAAATGGTACAAAAATGAAAGTTTACAGATTACAATTTCCGGATGAATTTAAACAAAACTTACCGAGCGAGCTCAGCACATGTGTCCATCGTAAAGAGATAGATAGATAGATAGATAGATAGATAGATAGATAGATAGATAGATAGATAGATAGATAGATAGATAGATAGATAGATAGATTTCTTTATTAGCCACAAGGGCGCAACAAGAAAAGGGGACAATACAAAGACATGCCGGGGATTTTACATACAGTCGTGTAAAAAATATAAAAACAAACAATTTCAACAATCGAAATCCCCAATAGGGGGGAGGCGCCACAAATGGGTTGTTTAATACCCCGTCGATAGAACAACCCTCAACTCCGGGAGCGTGTTGTGCAAGTGCTCCTTTCTTCCTTTTGCTCTCTTCCTCAACCTACAGGCTTATAAACAGAGAAGGCCCAATCACTCGGGCCATTTTCGCTTCATTCACCCACCTTTCAGTAAATATACTGGGGTGCAGTGCCTCTCTCTCCACCCTGATTCTCCTTCTAAAGTGATACTTAAAGAACGGAATCAATTGTTGTCCGGAGAGAAAGGCATCTGTCCTCAGTCCTCTCAACCTCGTCCACCATATAACTTCTTTCACCATGGCCACCGTACAGAGGAAAACCGCCTCTCTTTCGTTTTTGAAAGAGGCTGGCGGTTTGATCCTTACTATGGACTCGGCAGTCAACTGGATTTGTCCCATACGCGACAGCAGTTGTTCTGCATAGTTCCACAGGTCGCTTACGCCCGGGCAGTGTACAATTGCCTGCAGAACTGTTTCAATGTCCTGCGCACATCTTGGACACGTCCTCTTGGAAGGATCCCTGCCAGGGCGTCCGTGCCTGTAGATCTTGTCACGAACCGGTAGAGCTCCTCGGTAGCACTGCCAGGCCAGGGACCTCTGGAAGTTGTCCATAGGTCCCGGGCGGAAAGTCCTACCAAACAGACTGGTGAGCTCATCGTCTTCGAAGCCCAGAGTCTCTCCGAGCACGTCGTCGCCCTTGTAACGTACAATCCCTCTATAGAATGTCGAAGTGGAGTCTTCACTGATTGCTGCGCCCGCTTGCCAGAGGACTGTGAGCGCCTGAGCGCATTCAATGTGCCAGGCGCCCATCGTTTTCGGTCTTTTCTTGACCCAGGACTGCAGCTCCGTTAGCGAGACGAGCTGTGGGAAAGCCTGTCTCACAAACGGTGCCCACACCGGTTGGGGGTCGGTGAGGAATACCTGGAGATGCCGCAGCCTCAGCGCATGTTTGCGCATCATCAGCCACGGCATTCCCAGCCCTCCGTTGGAAGGGTGCTGACAGCAGACGGATCTCCTCACCAGCGGAGCCTGCTTCTTCCACAGAAACTGGAAGAGCATGCGTTCCATCTTGGCTAGGTGTTCACGGGGACAAGGCACGACAGTCAAGCGGTAGTAGATGACGGACGCTATAAAGTGTTCGCCACCTCCGCTCGACCTTTCAAGGACAGTTTGCACTCTGCTCACTTCTGAGTGAGTGCAAACACCTTGGTCGTGACCGGTTCCAGTTTTTCTCCACCTGGAGGTCTAGACCGAACCAGACCCCGAGCAATTTCACCGGTCCGTCCGTCCAGCGTCCAACGACGCTGTCGGATGTCATCGGTTTGCCTCTCCACGTACCGAGTTGCAAACCGACAGACTTGTCTGGGTTTAGTTTTGCTCCCGTCAGCGTTTCGTATTCTTTCAGTAAGTTGCAGATCACCCCGATTTCCGATGTGCTCGACACCATTACCGTTACGTCGTCGGCATAAGCCGACGCCGCTTTGCGCAGTCCCGGTTCTAGGGGGATGCCCTGCAACAGCTCCAATTTCCGCAGTAGTCAATACATACAGAATGGAGGAGAGAGGGCATCCCTGTCGAATGGAACCCGTGATTGCGAACGGCTCCGATAGGTAGCCGTTCACCTTGACCCTCGAGCTAGTGTGCATCGCCTCGATCCATCCTCTGAACACAGGACCGAAACCGGCCGCCTTGAGAACCGCTTCCAAGTATCGATGGTCGACCCTATCGAATGCCTTAGACTGATTCAAGTTGATCAGAGCCCCACCTAAGCCGGGTTTACTACCCACCCTCTCTATGATGTATCGCATGAGGTGGAGGTTGTCGTGTATGGACCTGGTTGGGATTGCACAAGTTTGCGCTTTCCCTACCAGGTTCTCGACGACAAGCGCCAACCTCGTCGCTAGCACCTTGGCCAAAATCTTTAACTCTGTGTTGAGCAGAGTTATGGGCCTGAAGTTGTTAATTTCGTCCCCCTTGTTCTCGTCTTTCCTGATCAGCGTTACTACGCCCTTGCCTGCAGAACTGGGTATTCTCCCGTTCTGCTGCCAATTGCAGTAGACGGCTTCGAGGACGCCAGAGAACAAGTCCGGCATGCCTATGTAAAATTCGTAGGATAGACCATCTAGACCGGGTGACTTGCGTTTCCAGCAGCGGCCCAGAGCGTCCCGTATCTCAGTGTCCGTGATCGGTCTTTCGCAGAACTCGGCGTCCGTGTTCGAGAGACGCGGCAGGCCGTCGAGGTATGAACTAAAGTCCATTGCCCCGTTCGGCTCACCGTCGTTCTGCTCAAACAGTCGCGCAAAGTGCCGCTGAAAGGCCGCGCACATTTGCTTGGGGTCAAGTATCACGCGTCCGTTTTGGTCTTTCAAAGACCGAATCGTGGACTTGTTGCCACTTTTTGCCTCCGCCACTCGCGCCCAGCTGACAGCTTTCGCTCCTTCGTTTCCCAGAGCACGTGTTTTGCTTCTGACCACGCAGCCTTCGTGTTTCGCATCGAAGAACTGGTCCAGTGCCGTTCTCGACGCTAACACTCTAGCCGCGTTGTCACTTCTAAGTGCCTCCTCTACCTTGGCTATTAGTTCTCTTTCTATTCTGTTTTTCTCTAAGGCTAACTCTCTGCTATACCCTATCGATTCTATTCTAATTGCTTTCTTGAGAGAGTACCACCATCTATTGATGTCGATGGCTCCCGTTAACTGTTGCTCGACTAGTCTACTTATCCGTTCACTGTAAGCTTTACGTGCCGGCAACGACACGTTCAGCTTCCAGTATCCGAGACCCTGTCTATGTATTCTATCACGGTTGACTAAGCAGACGACTAACTTGTGATCTGAATAGGCAACCATGTGCATTCGTGGACAGCTTAACATATCCTTGTCCCTTTCTCTAATGAAGAACCTATCTAAATACGATCTAGATGTCCCACTGCGGTTTACCCACGTCCACTGTGGTGCAGTCGGGAAATCCAGTCGATACCTATCGGCCAGTTGGAATTGGCTGATTAAAGTTTTGAGGCTGTTGCACCCCGCTCTACTGGGACATGCTCCCACATAGTCCCATCGTGCATCTAGGATACCATTCCAGTCCCCCACTAAAAGTAAGGAGCGAGACGTTCCCAGAAAAGACTCTAGACGCTCAAAGAAGTCTGGCCGTGATTGCGATTGCCCGGTCGGGGCATAAACGGCCACCAGTCTGAAGGCTCCACCTCCGATACTGTTCACGTCTAGGACTACCAGTCTACCCTCCGGGTCCAAGTGTACTTGCTGTACTCCGACGTCCAGGTTCTTACGAAACATAACAGCCCCTCCACCTCCACCTCCTGGCTGACAGAGAGATGCGTAGATCTCAAAGTCGTCGAAGATGGGGGTTAGTTGCTGCCTGTTGTGGATCCTGGACTCGGTGATGGCTATCACATCCATACTGTGTGACCTAAGGTCGTTTAAAAGTTGGCCGTGTTTCCAGGACATCCCTAGGCCACGCACATTCACGGTTCCAACTCGTAAACCAGCCATGTTGGTGAAGAAAAGTTGGAGAAAAAGGACGAAAGGTGCACTTACCTTTTCGTTTCCTGGAGATCGGGTTGTTCAATCTCCATTTGGGTGCTGGATGGGGTGTTGGGTGGGGTGGGGAAACCTTTCAACAAGACGCGGTTGATGGGTTTGTGGCAGGGGTTGCCCACGTCCTGTGAAAATTTAATTTTCAGGTCTTTATAGGTTTCCATAGAAACCCTTATAAGTTTAAGGTGTGGAGACGATTCTGCCTTGACGAAAGTTTTGCCCTCCGTCTCCACCTTGGGGTTTTGGGAGATGACCTCCATCAAACTCTTGTTGTTTGTGTTGATGAATGCGTATTGTTGTTTGTGTTTTTGTTGTATTGTTTTAGTTTGTTGTTCATCCGGGAGTTTTCTTTTTATGGTGGGTGCTTGTGTTTGGGGTGGTGTTGGTGCTGGTTTTGCTGATAGGGGGATGTTTGACTGTGGTGTTGTTTGTGTTGTTGTTTGTGTCTGTGGTTGTGTGTTGGTGTTGGTGATTGGAGTTTTGGGGGTTTTGTGGTGTCTCTTTTTTTGTTTTTTGGATTTCCGCGGTTCTCCCTCTTCTTCACTTAAAGAAGGAGAAGCAGCTTCATCCGTCGATGAATAATCATCGTCAGGTGTGTGGGGTAAGGGTATGTTGTGTGGTGGTGGTGGTGTTTCGGTATGTGTGTTTGTGGTAGTGTTTGATGGAGTGGGATGGAGTGGGGATGTGTTCTTCAGGGGTGTTGTCTCTGTTTTTTCTGTTGTTGGTTGAGTGTCTGTTTGTTTTGGTGTGGTTGCTCGTTTCGTCTGTCGTTGTACTTGTGGTGGTGGTGGTGGTTGTTTTGGTGTTGGTGTTGGTAATAGCGTTTTTTTTATGATGTTGTTGTTGTGTGTTTGTGGACAAGAGGCTTTTAGGTGAGATGTGCTACCACAGCGAAAGCAGTGAAATTTTCGTCCTTCTACCGAAATGTTTATTTTGTTGTTATTATCAATAACGACTCTTTCGGGTATTTTGGAGATTCTCTCCGGTTTCATTTGCAACAGAATCTCCAAATCGGTGCCCGCCCACCTTTGTCGAATGGATTTTCGTATCGAAAGTATTATGTCTGTTTCTGGCTCTACGAAGCCAGCCAAGATCCACCAGATGTTAATGCTTGGAGGTATGTTTTTTATTTTTATTTTTTGTGTCCTTTTCCCCATGTATGTAGGGAAAAAGGTGTATGCTTTTGACACTATTGGTGTCACAGAGTTTTTGGGGGCCAGTGTCTCGCTTTTAAACAGTACGGAAACACTTCCGTACTGTTTTCCTCGCTGGAGAAAATCGACATTTCCTAGAATCTCCTTGAAAGAATCTTCTATATCTGACTGATTAACAAATGTCGGTTTTCTTGACGAATTTGACACAGTCCTAAAAGTGACTGATCGGCGGTTTGTGTCTTCCTTTATTTCAAGGGGTGAGTTAATTCTAAACCCACCTCTTTCTTCGAAAGTTACAAATTTTCTCCCTTGCTGGAGCATATCTCTTGCGTTGGAGATATCAAGATTTATAAAATCTTGTTTCTTGTTGACTGTGTCAGCAAAAGACATTTTCTTTTTTTGTGTGATGTTGTTAATAATGATGTTATCGTTGTTGGAAATTTTATGTGTAGATGTATCTGTAGAGTTGTTGATGTCTTTTCCATGTGTATGTATGTCAATGGGTTTTTTTGCCGTGTTTTCCCGTGTGTTATTGTCATTTTTCTCCGCTTCGGCGGTAGAAATTGTAACATTTTCAAATGTTGATATATTTTTTTCTTTTGTGACAGTATCTATGGCAACGTCCATAGCAGCAGAAGCAGATATAACGTTAATATCTGCCTCTTTCTCTCTCTTTTCACTATTAACGTTCTTCAGCGTTCTAGTGTTGCTCAAGTTTTTTTTACTTTGTAAAATTTGATATTTTAAAACAAACTTTTAAATAAAATGTTCGCCCCTACAGGGGCGAAAAATGGGATTACCACCCAGCTGACAATTCAGCTTGGGGGTTAATCTACAAAGTGTTGTATTTTTTTCAAACAATTAGATCGGTTTTTTGCATAGAAATTAACAAAAAACTTACCGGCGATATTCCACACGTTAGACAGAAAGAGAGGTAGATAGATAGATAGATAGATAGATAGATAGATAGATAGATAGATAGATAGATAGATAGATAGATAGATAGATAGATAAATAAATAAATAAAATAAACCATTAAACAGAATATGAAATATAACAGACAATAAAGACACATTATATACGCACCAGAAACCTTTATAGACCACCCGTGACCCGTTTAGTCACGTTCACTTCAATTATATACACACCAGGAAGCTTTATATAAACTAGCAGAAAAACCACCTTATTGATATTATACACAAGTATATATACATGTAGATATGATACATGAAATAAAATCGTAATTGACAATATACATAGAAATTGAACGAAGACTGCGTTACACTGTCTTATGTAATCAGTAAAGTAATCCATGATACATTAAAAAAAGACTATATTATATATAAACTGCATTAAATAAACATTTAAGCGATAACTAAGCGGAAATGTTGACATTTGAAAATTTTAAAGAAGTGAATCTTAAAATAAACAACAAAATTATTTATATTTAATCAAGAATAACAAAATTTAGTAGATAAATTATGTAATATTCATTCATTATTTATTCAATGGATTGACAGTATCGGTAGAGAGTCGGACGCCATGCTGTCCAGCGTAGTTACGTCCCTTTATGGTCTGAGTTCAAATCCCGCCGAGGTTAACTTTGTCTTTCATCCTTACGGGGTCGATAAAATAAAGTACCAGTAATACACTGGTGAATTGCTGGCCTCGTGCCAAAAGTAGAAACAATTATTTATTCAAAGTAATCCAACTTATTTTACAAACGGGATAAAAAAAAAATATTCTGGACGCAGTCACGCACTCCTTACTTTATTATAGTTTAGATACTAGACCACCCGTTGCCCCTTGAGTCACGTTCACTTCAACATTTTTTTTTAATCATGTTCACTTAAAAATAATTTTTAAATAATAAAAATATACGCAGACACGTATATACTGTGAAATGGAACTGGAAGGCCCATATATATATACGTTGGTGTATGTATATATATAAATGTGTGTGTATGCATATATATATATATGTGTATATGGGTGTGTATATATATGTGTGTGTCTGTGATCTATACACACTGGTCATAGAGACACACACACACACACACACACACACACACACACACACACACACACACACACACACACATATATATATATATATATACAACACCACCAGCTCTTTCTCTCTCTTCCATTCTCCTTCTTTCTCTCTCTCTCTCTCTCTCTCTCTCTCTCTCTCTCTCTCTCTCACTCACTCTCTCTCTTTCTTTCTCTCTCTCTGTTTATGAAGGTACTCGGAAAAAAACCCATATCTCAGGAACATGTGCCTCCGATTTACGCGAAACTTGTTTTCTTCCATTTGTATTCCCATTTCAGTATCAACTTCTTTTGGCTGTATTACATTACAGACAAGCAAACAAACAATCACAGAGTTTTAGTAGTATACTAGCAGTGTATCCCGGCGTTGCACGGGTAAGAACATTGGTAATAGCACCTCCAATGAGAAACGTTTATTTGTGAGTGCCTGTTAAAAACTCACGAAAATATACCGACAGGAAACTTGTTTTATTTGGAGAAAATTAAGAAGTTGAAAGTACAGTTTAGCTGTCTACGTCCATTGTTCATAGAAATATTGTTGAGCCCTTTCTTTTCATACTCCTCTGTTTTGGCCTTTTGGAGTAAATGTGAAAGAGAAAGTCACAGGTTAAGTTGGCAGAAGGTTCCAGTGCAATAGTAGTAAGGCGTAGGCTACTTACCTCAAAAGTTCATTCGCACTCTTGTCACTAAGTTACTCTTTCTCTCTATCCCTCTCGGTGCAGTCCCTTGCGAATTCTCGCGTAGGCCTAGTGTAGATTTGCACCCGATCCATCTGCCCGATGCACATGTCCGCTTTGTACGGCTTTTGGAGGAAGGAGTGACCAGCAGTACGTTGTTCGGTATTATTACGAAAAGGTGTAGCAGAGAATCCCGCGTGAACTAACAGCTCGGGAGGAAACTGCTTACCTCGAAGATTCATTCGCCATCGTTCTTGTCAATGCTCCGTTTAGTTGGTATTTGTTGGTCTACAGTTAGATGAATGGCGCACAAAGGGTTAATGTTTATTGGCAAGAAGTGCAACTGGGCTGGCTTGCCTCGCTTATATTATATATTAATATAACAGATTAAAATTTAAGCAAAGAATCGCTGCTTTCAACCTTAACGGGATCTTCTGAAACTAAAAAAATCAATCTGTGAACGCAGAAGTAAATATTTTGAAAAACGTTGCAACCGAAGGAAAACAGGAAGACAATACTTTGGTTCGTGGAGACGTTCCCTGGCAATGGACGGAAAATAGCGAACATAATACGTCGTCAGCCAGGCATACAGACAGATATTATAAGGGCGAGACGGAGATGGATAACCGGTGCCTAACAACTGAAAATTGAAAAATAAAAGCTGCAGTTAATATCTTTAGACCGCAAGGAATACATAAATGCAAGTTTGAAGTCAATCGGAGTAGAAATGTGAATTTGTATAGACTTTGCAAAAATGAGGTCACACACAGACATCAGTTTTATATATGTGTATAGATAGATGTATAGATGTATAGATAGATAAACAAGTTTGTATTTTATTGCTTTGTGTTGTATATTTTCATTTTTTAAAGACACTTTATATATGCTCCAGAAACCTTTATATATATATATATGTGTGTGTGTGTATGTATGTGTGGGTGTGTGTATGTGAGTGTGTGTGTGGGGGGGAGGTTAGGATTGGTGCTCTGAAATAGCGATGTATATGAATGTATGCATAGTATATTTTGCAATATACCGCATGTTTAATTAAAAACATTTTGAAGACCTTACGCTATCATTTTAAAGTAGTGACTATGTCACTTACTTCTTTTCGGAGAAAGAAGGGAGGGAAGCTGAAAGTCTGTTACATGCTCTCTTATGACCATTTAGGGTTCCTGTTTAGTTAGTTGACAATCACCCTTTACGGCGTTGTTTGTTTCAATGTAAAAACTCCTTGTCAAGTTTATTGTCAAGGATCTAAGGTAGCGGTTCTCAAAGTTTTTTTCCAACGGCACACCTTGGGACACATGAAAAGATAGCGGCACACCTGGCTAAATATATATGAAAAATATTTGAATTTTACAAAATAAATACATGGCAAGTCATAGACGGCATACAAACAGTAGACATAGACTAGTCATAGACGGCATACAACCATAGACACAGACTAGTCATAGACGGTATACAACTGTAGACATAGACCAGACAAGTCATAGACGGCATACAACTGTAGACACAGACAAGTCAGAGACGGCATACAGCAGTAGACATAGACTAGTCATAGACGGCATACAACCGTAGACACAGACTAGTCATAGACGGCATACAACTGTAGACATAGACCAGACAAGTCATAGACGGCATACAACTGTAGACACAGACAAGTCATGGACGGTATACAACTGTAGACATAGACCAGACAAGTCATAGACGGCATACAACTGTAGACACAGACAAGTCATAGACGGTATACAACTGTAGACATAGACAAGTCATAGACGGTATACAACTGTAGACATAGACAAGTCATAGACGGTATACAACTGTAGACACAGACAAGTCATAGACGGTATACAACTGTAGACATAGACAAGTCATAGACGGTATACAACTGTAGACATAGACAAGTCATAGACGGTATACAACTATAGACATAGACAAGTCATAGACGGTATATAAATGTAGACACAGACTAGTCATAGACGGTATATAACTACAGACACAGACGAGTCATAGACGGCATACAACTGTAGACAGAGATTAGTCATAGACGGCATACAACTGTAGACACAGACAAGTCATAGACGGTATAGAACTGTAGACATAGACAAGTCATAGACGGTATACAACTGTAGACACAGACAAGTCATAGACGGCATACAACTGTAGACATAGACTAGTCATAGACGGTATACAACTGTAGACACAGACTAGTCATAGACGGTATACAACTGTAGACACAGACTAGTTATATACGGTATACAACCGTAGACATAGACTAGTCATAGACGGTATTCAACTGTAGACACAGACAACTCATAGACGGTATACAACAGTAGACACAGACAAGTTATAGACGGCATACAACTCTAGACACAGACTAGTCATAGACGGTATACAACTGTAGACACAGACTAAACATAGACAGTATACAACTGTAGACACAGACAAGTCATAGACGGTATAAAACTGTAGACTCAGACTAGTCATAGACGGTATACAACTGTAGACATAGACTAGTCATAGACGGCATACAACTGTAGACACAGACTAGCCATAGACGGTATACAACTGTAGACACAAACTAGTCATAGACGGTATACAACTGTAGACATAGACAAGTCATAGACAGTATACAACTGTAGACATAGACTAGTCATAGACGGTATAGAACAGTAGACACAGACTAGACATAGACGGTATACAACTGTAGACATAGACAAGTCATAGACGGTATAAAACTGTAGCCACAGACAAGTCATAGACGGCATACAGCCGTAGACACAGACTAGTCATAGACGCCATACAACTGTAGACACAAACTAGTCATAGACGGTATACAACTGTAGACACAGACTAGTCATAGACGGCATAAAACCGTAGACGCAGACTAGTCATAGATGGTATACAACTGTAGTCACAGACAGGTCATAGACAGAATACAACTGTAGACAGAGACTAGTCATAGATGGCATACAATTGTAGACATACGTTAGTCATAGACGGCATACAGATGTAGACATAGACTAGTCATAAAAGGTATACAAAAGTAGGCATAGACTAGTCATAGATGATATACAACTGTAGACATAAATTAGTCATAGAGGGCATACAACTGTACACACAGACAAGTCATATACGGTATACAACTGTAGACATAGACAAGTCATAGACGCTATACAACTGTAGACACAGAGTAGTCATAGACGGTATACAATCGTTGATACAAACTAGTCATAGACGGTATACAACAGTAGACACAGACTAGTCATAGATGGTATACAACTGTAGACATAGACAATTGGTAGACGGTATACAACTGTAGACACATACTAGTCATAGACGGTATACAATTGTAGACGCAGACTAGTCATAGACGGTATACAACTGTAGACACAGACTAGTCACAGACGGTATACAACTGTAGACACAGACAAGTCATAGACGGTATACAACAGTAGACACAGACAAGTCATGGACGGCATACAACTGTAGACACAGACTAGTCATAGACGGTATACAACTGTAGACAGAAACTAGTCATAGACGGTATATAACTGTAGACATACACTAGTCATAGACGGCATAAAACTGTAGACATTGACTAGTCATAGAGAGCATACAACAGTAGACATAGACTAGTCATAAACGGTATACAACTGTAGACATAGACTAGTCATAGTCGATATACCACTGTAGATACAGACCAGTCATAGACGGCATACAACTGTAGACACAGACTAGTCATAGACGGTATAAAACTGTAGACATAGACTAGTCATAGACGGTATACAACTATAGACACAGACAAGTCATAGAAGGTATAGAACTGTAGACATAGAGAAGTCATAGACGGTATACAACTGTAGACATAGACTAGTCATAGATGGTATACAACAGTAGACAGAGACTAGTCATAGAGGGCATACAACTATAGACACAGACAAGTCATAGAACGTATACAACAGTAGAGACAGACAAGTCATAGACGGCATACAATTGTAGACAAAGAGTAGTCATAGATGGTATACAACTGTAGACACAAACTAGTCATAGACGGTATACAACCGTAGACATAAACTAGTCATAGATGGTATACAACCGTAGACACAGACTAGTCATAGACAGTATAGAACTGTAGACACAAACAAGTCATAGACGGTATACAACTCGAGACTCAGACTAGTCATAGACGGCATACAACCGTAGACGCAGACTAGTCATAGATGGTATACCACTGTAGTCCCAGACAAGTCATAGACGGCATACAACTGTAGACATAGACTAGTCATAAACGGTATACAACTGTAGGCATAGACTAGTCATAGACAATATACAACTGTAAACATAAATTAATCATAGACAGCATACAACTGTAGACACAGACAAGTCATATACGGTATACAATTGTAGACATAGACAAGTCATAGACGCTATACAACTGTTGACACAGACTAGTCATAGACGGCATTCAACTGTAGACACAAACTAGTCATAGCTGGTATACAACTGTAGACACAGACTAGTCATAGACGGCTTACAACCGTAAGTATAAACTAGTCATAGACGGTATACAGCTGTAGACATAAAATAGTCATAGACGGCATACAACTGTAGACACAGGCATGTCATATACGGTAATACAACTGTAGACATAGACAAGTCATAGACGCTATACAACTGTAGACACAGAGTAGTCTTAGACGGTATACAACCGTAGACACAAACTAGTCTTAGACGGTATACAACAGTAGACACAGACTAGTCATAGATGGTATACAATGTAGACATATACAAGTGGTAGACGGTATACAACTGGTGATACAGACTAGTCATAGAATGTATACAATTGTAGACGCAGACTAGTCATAGACGGTATACAGCTGTAGACACAAACTAGTCATAGACTGTATACAACTGTAGACTTAGACGGTATTCAACTGTAGACATGGAGTAGTCATAGTCGGTATACAACTGTAGACACAGACTAGTCATAGACGGCATACAACCGTAGACATAGACTAGTCATAGATGGTATACAACCGTAGACACAGACAAGTCATAGACGGTATACAACTGTAGACACAGACAAGTCAAAGACGTTATACAACTGTAGACATTGACTAGTCATAGACAGTATACAACTGTAGACATAGACTAGTCATAGACGGCATAAAACCGTAGACACAAACTAGTCATAGACGGTATACAACTGTAGACACAGACTAGTCATAGACGGCATACAACCGTAGACATAGACTAGTCATAGATGGTATACAACCGTAGACACAGACTAGTCATAGACGACATACAACCGTAGACGTAGTCTAGTCATAGACGATATACAACTGTAGACACAAATTAATCCTAGACGGCATACAACTGTAGACACAGACAAGTCATATACGCTATAGAACTGTAGACATAGACAAGTCACAGACGCTATACAACTGTAGACACAGAGTAGTCATAGACGGTATACAATCGTAGACACAGACTAGTCATAGACGATATACAACAGTAGACATAGACTAGTCATAGATGGTATACAACTGTAGTCATAAACAAGTTATAGACGGTATACAACTGTAGACACAGACAAGTCATAGACGGTATACAACTGTAGACATAGACAAGTCATAGATAGTATACAACTGTAGACACAGACTAGTCAAAGACGGTATACAACTGTAGACGCAGACTAGTCATAGACGGTATACAACTGTAGACACAGACTAGTCATAGACGGTATATAATTCTTGACACAGACAAGTCATACACGGTATACAACTGTAGACACAAAGTAGTCATAGACGGTATACAACTGTAGACATAAACAAATCATAGACGGTATTCAACTGTAGACATAGACTAGTCATAGACGGTATATAACTATAGACATAGACTAGTCATAGACGGCATAAAACTGTAGACATAGACTAGCCATAGCCGATATACAACTGTAGATACAGACTAGTCATAGACGGCATACAACTGTAGACGCAGACTAGTTATAGACTGTATAAAACTGTAGACATAGACTTGTCATAGACGGTATACAACTGTAGACACAGACAAGTCATAGACGGTATAGAATTGTAGACATAGACAAGTCATAGACGGTATTTAACTGTAGACACAGACTAGTGATAGACGGTATACGACTGTAGACATAGACTAGTCATAGACAGTATACAACTGTAGACACAGACAAGTCATATACGGTATACAACTGTAGACACAGACTAGTGATAGACGGTATACAACTGTAGACATAGACTAGTCATAGAGGGTATACAACAGTAGACACAGACAAGTCGTAGACGGCATACAACTGTAGACATAGAGTAGTCATAGATGGTATACAACTGTAGATACAAAATAGTCATAGACGGTATACAACTGTAGACATAGACAAGTCATAGATGGTATTCAACTG
This sequence comes from Eledone cirrhosa, assembly GCA_964016885.1. Lineage (NCBI taxonomy): Eukaryota > Metazoa > Mollusca > Cephalopoda > Octopoda > Eledonidae > Eledone > Eledone cirrhosa. Next base: position 21,039,543 of record OZ024741.1, read on the forward strand.
TAGACATAGACTAGTCATAGACGGTATAGAACAGTAGACACAGACTAGACATAGACGGAATACAGCTGTAGACATTGACAAGTCATAGACGGTATAAAACCTGTATCCACAGACAAGTCATAGACGGCATACAGCCGTAGACACAGACTAGTCATAGACGGCATACAACTGTAGACACAAACTAGTCATAGACGGTATACAACTGTAGACACAGACTAGTCATAGACGGTATACAACTGTAGACATAGACTAGTCATAGACGGCATACAACCGTAGACGCAGACTAGTCATAGATGGTATACAACTGTAGTCACAGACAGGTCATAGACGGCATACAACTGTAGACAGAGACTAGCCATAGACGGCATACAACTGTAGACATAGATTAGTGATAGACGGTATACAACTGTAGACACAGACAAGTCATAGACGGCATACAACTGCAGACATAGACTAGTCATAAACGGTATACAACTGTAGACATTGACTAGTCATAGACGATATACAACTGTAGACATAAATTAATCATAGACGGCATACAACTGTAGACACAGACAAGTCATATACGGTATACAACTGTAGACATAGACAAGTCATAGACGCTATACAACTGTAGACACAGACTAGTCATAGACGGCATACAACCGTAAGCATAAACTAGTCATAGATGGTATACAACCGTAGACATAGACTAGTCATAGATGGTATACAACTGTAGTAACAGACAGGTCATAGACGGCATACATCTGTAGACAGAGACTAGTCATAGACGGCATACAACTGTAGACATAGATTAGTCATAGACGGCATACAATTGTAGACACAGACAAGTCATAGACGGCATACAACTGTAGACATAAACTAGTCCTAAACGGTATACAACTGTAGACATCGACTAGTCATAGACGATATACAAATGTAGACATAAATTAGTCATAGACGGCATGCAACTGTAGACACAGACAAGTCATATACGGTATACAACTGTAGACATAGACAAGTCATAGACACTATACAACTGTAGACACAGAGTAGTCATAGGCGGTATACAACCGTAGACACAAACTAGTCATAGACGGTATACAACAGTAGACACACACTAGTCATAGATGGTATACAACTGTAGACATAGACAAGTGGTACACGGTATACAACTGTAGACACAGACTAGTCATAGACGCTATACAACTGTAGACGCAGACTAGCCATAGACGATATACAACTGTAGATACAGACTAGTCATAGACGGCATACAACTGTAGACGCAGACTAGTTATAGACGGTATAAAACTGTAGACACAGACTTGTCATAGACGGTATACAACTGTAGACACAGACAAGTCATAGACGGTATAGAATTGTAGACATAGATAAGTCATAGACGGTATTTAACTGTAGACACAGACTAGTGATAGACGGTATACGACTGTAGACATAGACTAGTCATAGACAGTATACAACTGTAGACACAGACAAGTCATATACGGTATACAACTGTAGACACAGACTAGTGATAGACGGTATACAACTGTAGACATAGACTAGTCATAGACGGTATACAACAGTAGACACAGACAAGTCGTAGACGGCATACAACTGTAGACATAGAGTAGTCATAGATGGTATACAACTGTAGATACAAAATAGTCATAGACGGTATACAACTGTAGACATAGACAAGTCATAGATGGTATTCAACTGTAGACATAGACTAGTCATAGACGGTATAGAACAGTAGACACAGACTAGACATAGACGGAATACAGCTGTAGACATTGACAAGTCATAGACGGTATAAAACCTGTATCCACAGACAAGTCATAGACGGCATACAGCCGTAGACACAGACTAGTCATAGACGGCATACAACTGTAGACACAAACTAGTCATAGACGGTATACAACTGTAGACACAGACTAGTCATAGACGGTATACAACTGTAGACATAGACTAGTCATAGACGGCATACAACCGTAGACGCAGACTAGTCATAGATGGTATACAACTGTAGTCACAGACAGGTCATAGACGGCATACAACTGTAGACAGAGACTAGCCATAGACGGCATACAACTGTAGACATAGATTAGTGATAGACGGTATACAACTGTAGACACAGACAAGTCATAGACGGCATACAACTGCAGACATATACTAGTCATAAACGGTATACAACTGTAGACATTGACTAGTCATAGACGATATACAACTGTAGACATAAATTAATCATAGACGGCATACAACTGTAGACACAGACAAGTCATATACGGTATACAACTGTAGACATAGACAAGTCATAGACGCTATACAACTGTAGACACAGGCTAGTCATAGACGGCATACAACCGTAAGCATAAACTAGTCATAGATGGTATACAACCGTAGACATAGACTAGTCATAGATGGTATACAACTGTAGTAACAGACAGGTCATAGACGGCATACATCTGTAGACAGAGACTAGTCATAGACGGCATACAACTGTAGACATAGATTAGTCATAGACGGCATACAACTGTAGACACAGACAAGTCATAGACGGCATACAACTGTAGACATAAACTAGTCCTAAACGGTATACAACTGTAGACATCGATTAGTCATAGACGATATACAAATGTAGACATAAATTAGTCATAGACGGCATGCAACTGTAGACACAGACAAGTCATATACGGTATACAACTGTAGACATAGACAAGTCATAGACACTATACAACTGTAGACACAGAGTAGTCATAGGCGGCATACAACCGTAGACACAAACTAGTCATAGACGGTATACAACAGTAGACACAGACTAGTCATAGATGGTATACAACTGTAGACATAGACAAGTGGTAGACGGTATACAACTGTAGACACAGTCTAGTCATAGACTATATACAACTGTCGACACAAACTAGTCATTGACGGTATATAACTGTAGACATAGACAAGTCATAGACGGTATACAACTGTAGACATAGACAAGTCATAGTCGGTATTCAACTGTAGACATAGACTAGTCATAGCCGGTATAGAACTGTAGACACAGACTAGACATAGACGGTATACAACTGTAGACACAGATAAGTAATAGACTGTGTACAACTGTAGACATAGACAAGTCATAGACGGTATTCAACTGTAGACATTGACTAGACAGAGACGGTATAGAATCGTAGACACAAACTAGTCATAGACGGTATACAACTGTAGACATAGACTAGTCATAGATGGTATACAACCGTACACACGTAGACACAGACTAGTCATAGACAGTATACAACTGTAGACGCAAACAAGTCATAGACGGTATACAACTGTAGACACAGACTAGTCATAGACGGTATACAACTGTAGACACAGACAAGTCATAGACGGTATACAACTGTAGACACAGACTAGTCATAGACGGTATACAACTGTAGACATAGACTAGTCATAGACGGCATACAACCGTAGACGCAGACTAGTCATAGATGGTATACAACTGTAGTCACAGACAGGTCATAGACGGCATACAACTGTAGACAGAGACTAGCCATAGACGGCATACAACTGTAGACATAGATTAGTGATAGACGGTATACAACTGTAGACACAGACAAGTCATAGACGGCATACATCTGCAGACATAGACTAGTCATAAACGGTATACAACTGTAGACATTGACTAGTCATAGACGATATACAACTGTAGACATAAATTAATCATAGACGGCATACAACTGTAGACACAGACAAGTCATATACGGTATACAACTGTAGACATAGACAAGTCATAGACGCTATACAACTGTAGACACAGACTAGTCATAGACGGCATACAACCGTAAGCATAAACTAGTCATAGATGGTATACAACCGTAGACATAGACTAGTCATAGATGGTATACAACTGTAGTAACAGACAGGTCATAGACGGCATACATCTGTAGACAGAGACTAGTCATAGACGGCATACAACTGTAGACATAGATTAGTCATAGACGGCATACAACTGTAGACACAGACAAGTCATAGACGGCATACAACTGTAGACATCGACTAGTCATAGACAATATACAAATGTAGACATAAATTAGTCATAGACGGCATGCAACTGTAGACACAGACAAGTCATATACGGTATACAACTGTAGACATAGACAAGTCATAGACACTATACAACTGTAGACACAGAGTAGTCATAGGCGGTATACAACCGTAGACACAAACTAGTCATAGACGGTATACAACAGTAGACACAGACTAGTCATAGATGGTATACAACTGTAGACATAGACAAGTGGTACACGGTATACAACTGTAGACACAGACTAGTCATAGACGCTATACAACTGTAGACGCAGACTAGCCATAGACGATATACAACTGTAGATACAGACTAGTCATAGACGGCATACAACTGTAGACGCAGACTAGTTAGAGACGGTATAAAACTGTAGACATAGACTTGTCATAGACGGTATACAACTGTAGACACAGACAAGTCATAGACGGTATAGAATTGTAGACATAGATAAGTCATAGACGGTATTTAACTGTAGACACAGACTAGTGATAGACGGTATACGACTGTAGACATAGACTAGTCATAGACAGTATACAACTGTAGACACAGACAAGTCATATACGGTATACAACTGTAGACACAGACTAGTGATAGACGGTATACAACTGTAGACATAGACTAGTCATAGACGGTATACAACAGTAGACACAGACTAGACATAGACGGAATACAGCTGTAGACATTGACAAGTCATAGACGGTATAAAACCTGTATCCACAGACAAGTCATAGACGCATACAGCCGTAGACACAGACTAGTCATAGACGGCATACAACTGTAGACACAAACTAGTCATAGACGGTATACAACTGTAGACACAGACTAGTCATAGACGGTATACAACTGTAGACATAGACTAGTCATAGACGGCATACAACCGTAGACGCAGACTAGTCATAGATGGTATACAACTGTAGTCACAGACAGGTCATAGACGGCATACAACTGTAGACAGAGACTAGCCATAGACGGCATACAACTGTAGACATAGATTAGTGATAGACGGTATACAACTGTAGACACAGACAAGTCATAGACGGCATACAACTGCAGACATAGACTAGTCATAAACGGTATACAACTGTAGACATTGACTAGTCATAGACGATATACAACTGTAGACATAAATTAATCATAGACGGCATACAACTGTAGACACAGACAAGTCATATACGGTATACAACTGTAGACATAGACAAGTCATAGACGCTATACAACTGTAGACACAGACTAGTCATAGACGGCATACAACCGTAAGCATAAACTAGTCATAGATGGTATACAACCGTAGACATAGACTAGTCATAGATGGTATACAACTGTAGTAACAGACTAGACATAGACGGAATACAGCTGTAGACATTGACAAGTCATAGACGGTATAAAACCTGTATCCACAGACAAGTCATAGACGGCATACAGCCGTAGACACAGACTAGTCATAGACGGCATACAACTGTAGACACAAACTAGTCATAGACGGTATACAACTGTAGACACAGACTAGTCATAGACGGTATACAACTGTAGACATAGACTAGTCACAGACGGCATACAACCGTAGACGCAGACTAGTCATAGATGGTATACAACTATAGTCACAGACAGGTCATAGACGGCATACAACTGTAGACAGAGACTAGCCATAGACGGCATACAACTGTAGACATAGATTAGTGATAGACGGTATACAACTGTAGACACAGACAAGTCATAGACGGCATACAACTGCAGACATAGACTAGTCATAAACGGTATACAACTGTAGACATTGACTAGTCATAGACGATATACAACTGTAGACATAAATTAATCATAGACGGCATACAACTGTAGACACAGACAAGTCATATAAGGTATACAACTGTAGACATAGACAAGTCATAGACGCTATACAACTGTAGACACAGACTAGTCATAGACGGCATACAACCGTAAGCATAAACTAGTCATAGATGGTATACAACCGTAGACATAGACTAGTCATAGATGGTATACAACTGTAGTAACAGACAGGTCATAGACGGCATACATCTGTAGACAGACACTAGTCATAGACGGCATACAACTGTAGACATAGATTAGTCATAGACGGCATACAACTGTAGACACAGACAAGTCATAGACGGCATACAACTGTAGACATAAACTAGTCCTAAACGGTATACAACTGTAGACATCGACTAGTCATAGACGATATACAAATGTAGACATAAATTAGTCATAGACGGCATGCAACTGTAGACACAGACAAGTCATATACGGTATACAACTGTAGACATAGACAAGTCATAGACACTATACAACTGTAGACACAGAGTAGTCATAGGCGGTATACAACCATAGACACAAACTAGTCATAGACGGTATACAACAGTAGACACAGACTAGTCATAGATGGTATACAACTGTAGACATAGACAAGTGGTAGACGGTATACAACTGTAGACACAGTCTAGTCATAGACTATATACAACTGTCGACACAAACTAGTCATTGACGGTATACAACTGTAGACATAGACAAGTCATAGACGGTATACAACTGTAGACATAGACAAGTCATAGTCGGTATTCAACTGTAGACATAGACTAGTCATAGCCGGTATAGAACTGTAGACACAGACTAGACATAGACGGTATACAACTGTAGACACAGACAAGTAATAGACGGTGTACAACTGTAGACATAGACAAGTCATAGACGGTATTCAACTGTAGACATTGACTAGACAGAGACGGTATAGAATCGTAGACACAAACTAGTCATAGACGGTATACAACTGTAGACATAGACTAGTCATAGATGGTATACAACCGTACACACGTAGACACAGACTAGTCATAGACAGTATACAACTGTAGACACAAACAAGTCATAGACGGTATACAACTGTAGACACAGACTAGTCATAGACGGTATACAACTGTAGATACAGACAAGTCATAGACGTTATACAACTGTAGACATAAATTAGTCATAGACGGCATACAACTGTAGACACAGACAAGTCATATACGATATACAACCGTAGACATAGTCTAGTTATAGATGGTATACAATTGTAGTCACAGACAAGTCATAGACGGCATACAACTGTAGACATAGATTAGTCATAAACTGCATACAACTGTAGACATGGACTAGTCATAGACGATATACAACTGTAGACACAAATTAATCATAGACGGCATACAACTGTAGACATAGACAAGTCATATACGGTATTAATTTGTAGACATGGACTAGTCATAGACGCTATACAACTGTAGACACAGAGTAGTCATAGAGGTATACAACCGTAGACACAAACTAGTCATAGACAGTATACAACAGTAGACACAGACTAGTCATAGACGGCATACAACTGTAGACATAGACAAGTCATAGACGGTATACAACTGTAGACATAGACTAGTCATAGACGATATACAGCTGTAGACATAAATTAGTCATAGACGGCATACAACTGTAGACACAGACAATTCATATACGGTATACAACTGTAGACACAGACAAGTCTTAGGCGCTATACAACTGTAGACACAGACTAGTCATAGCCCGCATACAACTGTAGACACAAACTAGTCATAGAGGTATACAACTGTAGACACAGACTAGTCATAGACGGCATACGACCGTAAGCATAAACTAGTCATAGATGGTATACAATCGTAGACATAGATTAGTCATAGATGGTATACAACTGTAGTCACAGACAGGTCATAGATGGCAAATACAGCTGTAGAGAGAGACTAGTCATAGACGGCATACAACTGTAGACATAGATTAGTCATAGACGGCATACAACTGTAGACACAGACAAGTCATAGACGGCATACAACTGTAGACATAAACTAGTCCTAAACGGTATACAACTGTAGACATCGACTAGTCATAGACGATATACAACTGTAGACATAAATTAATCATAGACGGCATGCAACTGTAGACACAGACAAGTCATATACGGTATTAATTTGTAGACATAGACAAGTCATAGACGCTATACAACTGTAGACACAGAGTAGTCTTAGACAGTATACAACCGTAGACACAGACAAGTCATAGACGTTATACAACTGTAGAAATAAATTAGTCATAGACGGCATACAACTGTAGACACAGACTAATCATAGACGGCATACAACCGTAAGCATAAACTAGTCATAGATGGTATACAACCGTAGACATAGACTAGTCATAGAGGGTATACAACTGTAGTTACAGACAGGTCACAGACGGCATCCATCTGTAGACAGAGACTAGTCATAGACGGCATACAACTGTAGACATAGATTAGTCATATACGGTATACAACTGTAGACATAGACAAATCATAGACGGTATACAACTGTAGACATAGACTAGTCATAGACGGTATAGTACAGAAGACACAGACTAGACATAGACGGTATACAACTGTAGACATAGACAAGTCATAGACGGTATACAACTGTAGACATAGACAAGTCCTAGACGGTATTTAACTGTATACATAGACTAGACATAGACGGTATAGAACTGTAGACACAAACTAGTCATAGACGGTATACAACTGTAGACAGACTAGTCATAGATGGAATACAACCGCAGACACGTAGACACAGACTAGTCATAGAGAGTATACAACTGTAGACACAAACAAGTCATAGACGGTATACAGCTGTAGACACAGACTAGTCATAGACGGTATACAACTGTAGACACAGACAAGTCATAGACGTTATACAACTGTAGACATAAATTAGTCATACACGGCATACAACTGTAGACACAGACAAGTCATATACGGTATACAACTGTAGACATAGTCTAGTCATAGATGGTATACAACTGTAGTCACAGACAAGTGATAGACGGCATACAACTGTAGACATAGAGTAGTCATAAACTGCATACAACTGTCGACATAGACTAGTCATAAACGGTATACAACTGTAGTCATGGACTAGTCATAGACGATATACAACTATAGACACAAATTAATCATAGACGGCATACAACTGTAGACACAGACAAGTCATATACGGTATTAATTTGTAGACATAGACAAGTCATAGACGCTATACAACTGTAGACACAGAGTAGTCATAGACGCTATACAACTGTAGACATAGACAAGTCATAGACGGTATGCAACTGTAGACACAAACTAGTCATAGACGGTATACAACTGTAGACATAGACTAGTCATAGATGATATACAACTGTAGACATAAATTAGTCATAGATGGCATACAACTGTAGACACAGACAAGTCATATACGGAATACAACTGTAGACATAGACAAGTCATAGAAGCTATACAACTGTAGACACAGACTAGTCATAGACGGCATACAACTGTAGACACAAACTAGTCATAGAGGTATACAACTGTAGACACAGACTAGTCATAGACGGCATACAACCGTAAGCATAAACTAGTCATAGATGGTATACAACCGTAGACATAGACTAGTCATAGATGGTATACAACTGTAGTTACAGACAGGTCATAGACGGCATACATCTGTAGACAGAAACTAGTCATAGACGGCATACAACTGTAGACATAGATTAGTCATATACGGTATACAACCGTAGACATAGACAAGTCATAGACGTTATACAACTGTAGACATAGACTAGTCATAGACGGTATACAACTGTAGACACAGACAAGTAAAAGACGGTATACAACTGTAGACACAGACATGTAATAGACGGTATACAACTGTAGGCATAGACAAGTCATAGACGGTATTCAACTGTAGACATATACTAGACATAGACGGTATAGAACTGTAGACACAAACTAGTCATAGACGGTATACAACTGTAGACACAGACTAGTCATAGACGGTATACAACTGTAGACACAGACAATTCATAGACGTTATACAACTGTAGAAATAAATTAGTCATAGACGGCATACAACTGTAGACACAGACAAGTCATATACGGTATACAACCCTAGACATAGTCTAGTCATAGATGTTATACAACTGTAGTCACAGACAAGTCATAGACGGCATACAACTGTAGACATAGATTAGTCATAAACTGCATACAGCTGTAGACATAGACTAGTCATAAACGTTATACAACTGTAGTCATGGACTAGTCATAGACGATATACAACTGTAGACACAAATTAATCATAGACGGCATACAACTGTAGACACAGACAAGTCATATACGGTATTGATTTGTAGACATAGACAAGTCATAGACGCTATACAACTGTAGACACAGAGCAGTCATAGACGGTATACAACCGTAGACACAGACTAGTCATAGACGGTATACAACAGTAGACACAGACTAGTCATCGACGGTATACAACTGTAGACATAGACTAGTCATAGACGATATACAGCTGTAGACATAAATTAGTCATAGACAGCATACAACTGTAGACACAGACAAGTCATATACGGTATACAACTTTAGACATAGACATGTCATAGACGCTATACAACTGTAGACGCAGACTAGTCATAGACGGTATACAACTGTAGACATAGACTAGTCATAGACGGCATACAACTGTAGACACAAACTAGTCATAGAGGTATACAACTGTAGACCCAGACTAGTCATAGACGGCATACAACCGTAAGCATAAACTAGTCATAGATGGTATACAAGCGTAGACATAGACTAGTCATAGATGGTATACAACTGTAGTCACAGACAGGTCATAGACGGCATGCATCTGTAGAGAGAGACTAGTCATAGACGGCATACAACTGTAGACATAGATTAGTCATAGACGGCATACAACTGTAGACACAGACAAGTCATAGACGGCATACAACTGTAGACATAAACTAGTCCTAAACGGTATACAACTGTAGACATCGACTAGTCATAGACGATATACAACTGTAGACATACATTAGTCATAGACGGCATGCAACTGTAGACACAGACAAGTCATATACGGTATACAACTGTAGACATATACAAGTCATAGACGCTATGCAACTGTAGACACAGAGTAGTCATAGACGGTATACAACCGTAGACACAAACTAGTCATAGACGGTATACAACAGTAGACACAGACTAGTCATAGATGGTATACAACTGTAGACATAGACAAGTGGTAGACGGTATACAACTGTAGACACAGACTATTCATAGACGCTATACAACTGTAGACGCAGACTAGTCATAGACGGTATACAACTGTAGACACAGACATGTCATACACGTTATACAACTGTAGACATAGACTACATAGACGGTATACAACTGTATACACAGACTAGTCATAGACTGTATACAACTGTAGACACAAACTAGTCATAGACGGTATACAACTGTAGACATAGACAAGTCATAGACGGTATACAACTGTAGACATAGACAAGTCATAGTCGGTATTCAACTGTAGACATAGACTAGTCATAGCCGGTATAGAACAGTAGACACAGACTAGACATAGACGGTATACAACTGTAGACACAGACAAGTAATAGACGGTATACAACTGTAGACATAGACAAGTCATAGACGGTATACAACTGTAGACACAAACTAGTCATAGACGGTATACAACTGTAGACACAGACTAGTCATAGACGGTATACAACTGTAGACACAGACAAGTCATAGACGTTATACAACCCTAGACATAGTCTAGTCATAGATGTTATACAACTGTAGTCACAGACAAGTCATAGACGGCATACAACTGTAGACACAGACAAGTCATATACGGTATACAACCCTAGACATAGTCTAGTCATAGATGTTATACAACTGTAGTCACAGACAAGTCATAGACGGCATACAACTGTAGACATAGATTAGTCATAAACTGCATACAACTGTAGACATAGACTAGTCATAAACGTTATACAACTGTAGTCATGGACTAGTTATAGACGATATACAACTGTAGACACAAATTAATCATAGACGGCATACAACTGTAGACACAGACAAGTCATATACGGTATTAATTTGTAGACATAGACAAGTCATAGACGCTATACAACTGTAGACACAGAGCAGTCATAGACGGTATACAACCGTAGACACAGACTAGTCATAGACGGTATACAACAGTAGACACAGACTAGTCATAGATGGTATACAACTGTAGACATAGACAAGTCATACACGGTATGCAACTGTAGACACAAACTAGTCATAGACGGTATACAACTGTAGACATAGACTAGTCATAGACGATATACAGCTGTAGACATAAATTAGTCATAGACAGCATACAACTGTAGACACAGACAAGTCGTATACGGTATACAACTGTAGACATAGACATGTCATGGACGCTATACAACTGTAGACGCAGACTAGTCATAGACGGTATACAACTGTAGACACAGAGAAGTCATACACGTTATACAACTGTAGACATAGACTAGTCATAGACGGCATACAACTGTAGACACAAACTAGTCATAGAGGTATACAACTGTAGACACAGACAAGTCATAGACGCTATACAACTGTAGACCCAGACTAGTCATAGACGGCATACAACCGTAAGCATAAACTAGTCATAGACGGTATACAACTGTAGACACAGACAAGTCATAGACGCTATACAACTGTAGACCCAGACTAGTCATAGACGGCATACAACCGTAAGCATAAACTAGTCATAGATGGTATACAACCGTAGACATAGACTAGTCATAGATGGTATACAACTGTAGTCACAGACAGGTCATAGACGGCATACATCTGTAGAGAGAGACTAGTCATAGACGGCATACAACTGTAGACATAGATTAGTCATAGACGGCATACAACTGTAGACACAGACAAGTCATAGACGGCATACAACTGTAGACATAAACTAGTCCTAAACGGTATACAACTGTAGACATCGACTAGTCATAGACGATATACAACTGTAGACATACATTAGTCATAGACGGCATGCAACTGTAGACACAGACAAGTCATATACGGTATACAACTGTAGACATAGACAAGTCATAGACGCTATGCAACTGTAGACACAGAGTAGTCATAGACGGTATACAACAGTAGACACAGACTAGTCATAGATGGTATACAACTGTAGACATAGACAAGTGGTAGACGGTATACAACTGTAGACACAGACTATTCATAGACGCTATACAACTGTAGACGCAGACTAGTCATAGACGGTATACAACTGTAGACACAGACATGTCATACACGTTATACAACTGTAGACATAGACTACATAGACGGTATACAACTGTAGACACAGACTAGTCATAGACTGTATACAACTGTAGACACAAACTAGTCATAGACGGTATACAACTGTAGACATAGACAAGTCATAGACGGTATACAACTGTAGACATAGACAAGTCATAGTCGGTATTCAACTGTAGACATAGACTAGTCATAGCCGGTATAGAACAGTAGACACAGACTAGACATAGACGGTATACAACTGTAGACACAGACAAGTAATAGACGGTATACAACTGTAGACATAGACAAGTCATAGACGGTATAGAACTGTAGACACAAACTAGTCATAGACGGTATACAACTGTAGACATAGACTAGTTATAGATGGAATACAACCGCAGACAGGTAGACACAGACTAGTCATAGAGAGTATACAACTGTAGACACAAACAAGTTATAGACGGTATACAACTGTAGACACAAACAAGTTATAGACGGTATACAACTGTAGACACCGTCTAGTCATAGACGGTATACAACTGTAGACACAGACAAGTCATAGATGATATACGACCGTAGACACAGACTAGTCATAGACAGTATACAACTGTAGACACAAACAAGTCATAGACGGCATACAACTGTAGACACAAATTAATCATAGACGGCATACAACTGTAGACACAGACAAGTCATATACGGTATTAATTTGTAGACATAGACAAGTCATAGACGCTATACAACCGTAGACAGAGACTAGTCATAGACGGTATACAACTGTAGACATAGACAAGTCATAGACGGTATGCAACTGTAGACATAGACTAGTCATAGACGGTATACAACTGTAGACATAGACAAGTCATAAACGGTATACAACTGTAGACTCAGACTAGTCATAGACGGTATACAACTGTAGACGCAGACTAGTCATAGACGGTATACAACTGTAGACACAGACCAGTCATAGACGGTATACAACTGTTGACACAGACAAATCATACACGGCATACAACTGTAGACACAGACTAGTCTTAGATGGTATACAACTCTAGACACAGGGGTTTTACATAAAAATCACATAACTTTAACATTAGTAAATAACAATAAAATATATATTGCGCTCCATTCTTTTGAAAGTATTTTCCCATTATTTACCATTATGCACACAATCACGAAGTTTTAGTAGATAGATAGATAGATAGATAGATAATTTTATTTTTATTTGCCACCTGGGCATCAAAAAGTGGGACAAGTACAATGGGGAGAGTTTACATGAAAAGGCGTCCTCAATAAGGAGGAGGCAATAAGAAAGTATAAAAATAAAATAAAATATAACAAAATGAATTTTATAGCTAAATCCTCAATAGGGAGGAGGCGCCTTGGGGGCTCGTACACACCCTCGAAAAAAAGTGTGCAACCCTTCTCCTCAGTTGTTCGACATAGCCCCACAGATCGGCAATGCCCGCGCAGTGTACCAATTCGTGTGCAACGGTTTTCTCGTCGCACACGCATCTGGGACAGATCTTTTTTGAGGGGTCCGTACCCGGGCGCCCGTCTCTGTAGAGCTTTTCTCGAACGGGCAGAGCCCCTCGGTAGCACTGCCAGGCCAGGGACCTCTGGAAGTTACCCATGGGTCCCGGGCTGAATGTCCTACCGAACAGGTTGGCCAGTTCGTCTTCCTCCATGCCTAGGGCTTCTCCGAGGGCGTCGTCGCACCTGCTAACCACCAGCCCTCTATAGAATGACGAGGTGGATTCTCCACTAACAGCCGGGTCCGCCTGCCAGAAAGCCGTGAGCGCCTGGGCACACTCGGTGTGCAAGGCGCCCAGTTTTCTCGGTCTTTGCTTGACCCGGGATTGCAGCTCGGTGAGTGAGACGAGTCTGGGAAAGGCTCGCCTCACAAACGGGGCCCACACCGGTTGACCGGTGAGGAATACCTGGAGGTGCCGTAGCCTTAATGCGTGTTTACGTATCATTAGTCACGGCATTCCCAGCCCTCCTTTCGAAGGGTGTTGACAGCAGATAGATCTCCTCACCATAGGAGCCCGCTTCTTCCAAAGGAATTGGAAGAGTGCGCGCTCCATTTTGGCGAGCGTTTCCCTTGGGCAAGGCACAACGGTCAGGCGGTAGTAGATGACGGACGCTATATAAGTGTTCGCCACCTCCGCCCGGCCTTTCAGGGACAGTTTGCACTCGGCCGACAGTGCAAACACCCTGTTCGTTACCTCACCCCAGTTCTTCTCCACCTGGAGGTCTGGTCCGAACCAGACCCCGAGCAACTTCACCGGGCCCTCCGTCCAGCGCCCGACGACGCCATCGGAGGGCATCGATCTGCCCTTCCACGTGTCGAGTTGTAGACCGATCGACTTGTCCTGGTTCAGCTTAGCCCCTGTAAACCTTTCGTACTCCTCCAGTAAGGTGCCGATCGCCCCGATTTCCGAGGCCGTCGACACCATTACTGTTACGTCGACGGGGTAGG